>JBAWJU010000083.1:0-148276 GCA_037356035.1 Xylaria sp. Z50
TATTAGTTTTTTTTATAACTTGTTTTTTATTATTTATTATTTTTAGTTAGTTAATATTAAAAAATAAAAAAAAAATTAAAAAGGTATAAACTATAAAAATAAATTTAATATATAAACTTAAAGTTTTTAATTTTTTTTTTATATTTTTATAAATAGTAAAAAAAATTTAAAAAAAATTTTTTTTAAAAAAATTAAGTAAGTATATAAAGCAAAAAAAAAGGTTTTTTATAATATGTTTTTTTTAAAAAAATATATAATATTAACATAGTTATTTATATTTAAAAACAGGGTATTTAAAAAAAATATAAATTTTTATAAATAGTAAAAAAATTTAAAAAAAAAAATTTTTAAAAAAATTAAGTAGGTATATAAAGCAAAAAAAAAAGGTTTTTATAATATGTTTTTTTTTAAAAAATATATAATATTAACAAAGTTATTTATATTTAAAAACAAGGTATTTAAAAATTTTATAAATAGTAAGAAAATTTAAAAAAAAAAAATTTTAAAAAAATTAAATAAGTATATAAAACAAAAAAAAAAGTTTTTTATAATATATTTTTTTTTAAAAAATATATAATATTAATAAAGTTATTAATATTTAAAAATAAGCTATTTAAAAAATATATATAAATTTTTATAAATAATAAAAAAATTTAAAAAAAAATTTTTTTAAAAAAATTAAATAGTTATATAAAGCAAAAAAAAAAGTTTTTTATAATATATTTTTTTTTAAAAAATATATAATATTAATAAAGTTATTTATATTTAAAAACAAGCTATTTAAAAATTTTATAAATAGTAAAAAAATTTAAAAAAAAAAATTTTAAAAAAATTAAATAGTTATATAAAGCAAAAAAAAAAGTTTTTTATAATATGTTTTTTTTTAAAAAATATATAATATTAACAAAGTTATTTACGTTTAAAAATAAGCTATTTAAAAAAAAAATATAAATTTTTATAAATAATAAAAAAAATTAAAAAAAAAAATTTTTAAAAAAATTAAGTAAATATATAAAGTAAAAAAAAAGTTTTTTATAATATGTTTTTTTTTAAAAAATATATAATATTAATAAAGTTATTTATGTTTAAAAATAAGCTATTTAAAAATTTTATAAATAGTAAGAAAATTTAAAAAAAAAAAATTTTAAAAAAATTAAATAAGTATATAAAGCAAAAAAAAAAAGTTTTTTATAATATATTTCTTTTTTAAAAATATATAATATTAATAGAGTTATTAATATTTAAAAACAGGTTATTTAAAAAAATATATAAATTTTTATAAATAATAAAAAAATTTAAAAAAAAAAAATTCTAAAAAAATTAAGTAGTTATATAAAGTAAAAAAAAAAGTTTTTTATAGTATATTTTTTTTAAAAAAATATGTTATATTAACAAAGTTATTTATATTTAAAAATAAGGGATTTAAAAATTTTATAAATAGTAAGAAAATTCGAAAAATTTTTTTTTTTAAAAATATTAAGTAAGTATATAAAGCAAAAAAAAGTGTTTTTTATAATATATTTTTTTTTAAAAAATATATAATATTAACAAAGTTATTTACGTTTAAAAATAAGTTGTTTAAAAAAATATATAAATTTTTATAAATAAAAAAAAAATTTAAAAAAATTTTTTTTAAAAAAAATAGGTAAGCAAGTATATAAAGCTAAAAAAACTAGTTTTTATAATATGTTTTTTTTTTTAAAAAACAAGTAATATTAACAAAGTTTTTTAAACTTTTTAAAAAATTTTATAAATAATAAAAAAATTTAGAAATTTTTGTTTTTTTTAAAATTAAAGCAGGTATATAAAGCAAAAAAAAAAAAAGGGTTTTTTTTATAATATATATTTTTTAAAAAAACAAGTAATAATAATAAATTTATTTTTAAAAATAAACTATTTAAACTATTATAAATTTTTATAAATAATAAAATAGCTTTTTAAAAAAAAGGTATATATATAAAACAAAAAAACATATTTTTTATAATATATTATTTTTTTTAAAAAATAAATAATATTAATAAAGTTATTTATATTTAATAATATATTATTTAAACTTTTTATTATTAAATATAATAAATATAAAATATTTATTATATTATATTTTTTTTTAATATATTATATTATTAATAAAATAGTTATATTAAAAATTATATTATTAAAATATTTAAATATATATAAGCTAAAAAGTATAGTTTTAATAAAAAATAATTAATATTTAAATAGCTAGTTTAAAATAAAAAAAAATAAAAAATATAATTATTTATTAAAATTTATTTATTTTAATTTTAAATTTTTTAATTAATTAATTAAAATAAGTAATTAATAATTAATTTAATTTAATTAAGATTTTAATTAAATTAATTTAGTTTTAGTTTTAATTAGCAGGTTAAGTAAATAATTTAATTTTAATTAGTAAGTTAAGTAATTAATTTAATTTTAATTAGCAAATTAAGTAATTAATTTAGTTTTAATTAGCCTGCTAAGTAAATAATAATTAAATTAATTAATTAAAAAATTAATTAAAACTAAATTATTTATTTATTATTTAAATTAATCTGATTAAATCACAACCTTAACTAATATAATAAAAATTTAAAAAAAAAATATAATTAAAATAAAACTAAAAATAATTAAAATTATAATAAAGCTTAATATAAAAAATATTAAAATTAAAATTAATTAAAAAATTAAAAGATTATATAATTAAGCAATATAAAAATAGTTATAAATAATTTTAAAAATTCTTAAACTTTTTATATAAATTATTTAATACTATTTATTATTAAATGTCACAGGTATATAGTCCACTATAAAATATCAAGTTGTCACCTTAGTATTCACACCTTTTTTACTAGGGGGCGGTTAGCCTAGTAGGTAGTGGCATTATGAATACCTGCCAAACCGTAACATTAAACTAATTTTGTTTAATCTTTTTATAGTTGTTTTTTATTTTATTTAATATAGAAAAAGATAAAGACCTAGCTGGTTAAAAAAGTCCTAGCTAATATAACCATATATAAGGGTGGCTACAACCTTTGGTTACTGTGACGATTACGGCATAATACTATACCCATTAGGCTATAACCCGTGTAAAAAAAATGTCGAATAACTAAGGTGGTAGCCTAGCAGGGTTGTGAAATTAATCATTGGTCATTGAGTGAATAATTAGTCAGACTAAATTAATCTGATTAATTAGTTGATTGATTAATTTAGTCTTAGTCTTAGTTAAGGGTTTAAGTGAATAATTTAGTCTTAATCAACAGGTTGAGTGATTAATTTAGTCTTAGTCAACAGGTTAAGTGATTAATGATTAAATTTTTAGTTAAGGAATTTGATTAAAAGGTTAATAAAAATTCGAATTTTTAATGTTTTTTAAAAAGGAAACTAGGTTTTAATAGCCTTTAAAAAGGCCCTTTTTATAGTATATTTTATTTAATTTTAACTATTTTTTTAACAAATTAATCATTGAGTGAATAATTAGTCTAATTAATTAGTCTTAGTCTTAGTCAAGGGTTTAAGTGAATAATTTAGTCTTAGTCAACAGTTTAAGTGAATAATTTAGTCTTAGTTAACAGTTTGAGTGATTAATTTAGTCTTAGTCAAGGGTTTGAGTGAATAATGATTAAATTAATTAATCAAAAAATTGATTAAGACTAAATTATTCACTCATTATTCAAATTAATCTGATTAAATCACAACCCTGTAGCCTAGTGATCTAATATGGTCAGGGTTATGATTTAATCAAATTAATTTAAATAATGAGTAGATAATTTAGTTTAAATCAAATTTTTAATTAAATAATTTAATCATTATTCACTTAGCTAGCTAATTAAAACTAAATTAATCATTTAACCTGTTAATTAAAACTAAATTATTCACTTAGGTTTTTAACTAAGATTTAAACTAAATTAATTAATTAAAAAATTAATTTAATTAATTTAATTAAACTAATTATTTACTTAATAAATAATTTCCGAAAAAAAAGGAAAATTATACAGGTTATACTATAAAAAAAGGCTTTTTAAAAAGCTATTTAATTCTAGTTTTTTTTAAAAAAAATAAATTAAATATTTAAATTTTTATTAATTTTTTAATCAAATTTTCTAACTAAAAATTTAATCATTTCACTTATAAAGCTAAATAAGATTAAATTAATCACTTAACCTGCTAATTAAAACTAAATTAATTACTTAACCTACTAATTAAAACTAAATTAATCTAATTAAAAATTTAATTAAATTAAATTAATTAATTAAAAAATTAATCAGATTAATTTAGTTAAACTAATTATTCACTTATTAACTAATGATTAATTTTATAACCCTAAGTATGATTTATATAATACGGCAAACAGCTTAGTGACTTGTAGTCACCTTTAGCCTTTAGATCTTAGGCTTTGCACACTAGCTAGTTCGCTTTGCCATAACTATTAGTAATTAATTTTAAAAATTTAAAAAAAGAATTAATTAATTAAAATGAGTAAATAAAAGTTAATTTAATTAAATTAAATTTTTAATTAATTAATTTAGTCTTAGTCTTAGTTAGCCTAATAAGTGAATAAAGGTTAAATTAAATTAATTAATCAATTTTTTAATTAAGACTAAATTATTTACTTATTATTTAAATTAATCTAATTAAATCATAACCTTGGCCGTAACTATTACCCTTTTAATATAACCCCATAGGGGGTGTATCACGTGTCACGCGCTAAAACACGTGTTATACATATGCCACTAACCATTAAGCCATTAGGCCATTATAACAGCCTAACAGCTATTAGGCAGCTAGCACACCATGTCTATAATTAATTTTTTTTTAAAACCTAAAGTCTTAGCCTTTTTTTATTTTTTCCTACATTTTTTAGTTAATATATTATATTATATACATACCTTAAAAAGTATTTATTAAACTAGTGCTTTTTATTTAAGTTTTATTATAAAAACTGTTTTATTTTTATTTTAATTTGTTAAACTAAATTATTTACTTTATAATAACTTTACTTATTATAAAACTTTTTATTTATAAAAATTAGTTATTAAATTATTAACTATTTTTTTAAAAAAGTATTTTTAGTATAAACTATATTTTTTATTAAATTTAAAATAGTTAAAAGCTAATTTAAAATTATTAGTATAAATATAACCTTTTATTAGGTAAATAATAAAAATATAAGATTTAAATAGCTTATTATTATAAAGTGCAAATATATAAATATATTAGTTTTTATTTGTAAATAATTTTTAATATAAAGTAAGCTTAGCAATATATTTTTAAATTTTGTTTAAGCAAACGCTATAAATATTTTTTTAACTAGTTTAGCATAAGTTATTTTTTATTTTATTTTACTATTTATAGTTTATTTTATATTATTTTTATTAAATATAGCAAATACTTAGTATATTATATATAGCTATAGCTATAGTAAAGCTATTTAATAATTGTTTAAACTTATTTATATAGCTTTTTATATTTAGCTTTATAATTAAGTTAAAATTATAGGCTAATATATTAATAAAAATAAAAAGTAGTATAATAAAAAAATAAAAAACTTATAAAGCTTTAAAAGTTAAAAGTTAATATAAAAACTATTAAATATATATATAATAAAAATAAAAAGTATAAAAATACTATTAATAATATAAGTGAAAAAGTTATTACTATAAATTTTAATATAGTTAAATTAAGCAAACTAATATAATTAAAAAATTAAATTTATAACTTAAACACTTAAAAAAATAAAATTACTGTTTATAAAAAAACCTAACGTTTTTATATAAAACTTATTAAAAAATTAAAAATAATTTTAAAAACTATAGCTTTTATAAAAGCAAAAACTTTTAAAAAAGCAAAGGCTTTTAAAAAACTAGGAGATTTTAAAAAACTAGGAGATTTTATATAAAAATACTAGCAAAAGCAAAAATATTAAAGCTAATTAAAAAAAAAAACAAGTTTAGTTTTAGCGATAGCTTTAGCTTTAGCTTATTTAATAATAATAACTACCGGCTTTATAAAAAAGGCCTTAAGCATAATTTTAAAATAAATTATAAATATAATAATACTAATTTTAATAAACTTAAATATAAAAACAAAAAAAACTATTTATTTAATATATAATAATTTAAATAATTTAAAAATTATTATTAAAAAAAACCGTTATTTTTATAAATATATACTTTTTGTTTAATTAGCTAGATTTTTTTAAAGCTAACTAAAATATAAGCTATATAAATAAAAAGCAAATTGTTTTAATATTTTTTATTTTGCTAACAGGCTTTACTTTACTATAATCAAGTTAGTTTAATTAATTAGTTAAATAATTAATCTAGGTTTAATCTTAGTTAAGGGTTTAAATAAATAATTTAGTCTTTGTTAACAGCTTAAGTAATTAATAATTAAATTTTTAGTTAGAAAATTTAATGAAAAGGTTAATAGAAATTCGAATTTTAGTATTTTTTAAAAAAGAAACTAGCTTTAAATAGCCTTTAAAAAGGCTTTTTAATACTTAATTTAGTTTAATTTTACCTATTCTTTTCACAAATTATTCATTAAGTGAATAATTAGCCTAATTAAATTAGTCTTAGTCTTAGTTAGCTAGTTAAGTAATTAATTTAGTTTTAGTTAATAGTTTAAGTAAATAATTTAGTTTTAGTTAAAGGTTTAAGTAAATAATAATTAAATTAATTAATTAAAAATTTGATTAAAACTAAATTATTTACTTATTATTTAAATTAATCTAATTAAATCACAACCTTTGCTATAATAAAACAATAAAGTTACTTTAGCTAAAAAGGTGAAAATAAACGTAAATAGCTTATAAAAATAATAAAAATATTTAAAAAGCATTTTATAATAAATATTAATATAGCTATAAAATATTTTAAAGAAGAAAAACTTATACACAAGGTTATAATTTAATCAAATTAAATTAAATAATAAGTAATATTTAGTTTTAATTAAAAAACTAATTAATTAATTTAATTATTATTTATTTAAACCCTTGACTAAAACTAAATTATTTACTTAAACTATTAACTAAAAGTAAATTATTCACTTAAACCTTTAACTTAAACTAAAACTAAATTAATCAATTAACTAATTAATTAAATTAATTTGGTTTAACTAATTATTCACTTATTAACTAATGATTAATTTTATAACCCTGCTTATACAATATAATATTTATTAAAATAAGCATATTATATTTTGGTATATATAAAAAAAGCGTAGGTATATATAAGCTATAAGAATTTTTAGCAATAATAATAAAAATTAGCAAAATATAATAACTTAAATTTAAAATAATATAAAGCTAAAACTTAAGGTTATGATTTAATCAAATTAATTTAAATAATAAGTGAATAATTTAGTCTTAATTAAAAAATAATTAATTTATTTAATTATTATTTATTTAAACCTTTAACTAAAACGAAATTATTCATTTAAACTGTTAACTTAATTAATCACTAAAACTGTTAACTAAGACTAAGATTAATTAATTAGACTAATTATTTACTTAATGATTAATTTGTTAACAAAATAGGTAAAATTAAATAGAATATACTATAAAAAGGGCATTTTTAAAAGCTATTTAAAGCTAGTTTCCTTTGTAAAAAATATTAAAAATTCGAATTTCTATTAACCTTTTAATCAAATTCCTTAATAAAAAATTTAATCATTAATCACTTAACCTGTTAACTAAGACTAAATTATTCACTTAAACCCTTAACTAAGACTAAAACTAAATTAATTAATTAACGAATTAATTTTATATCCCTAAGGTTTAAGTAAAAAATAATTAAATTAATTAAAAAAAAATTTAATTAAAACTAAATTATTTATTTATTATTTAAATTCACTTAATTAAATTATAACTTTAATTAGTTTAATTAACTAATTTTAGTGTTACTTAAAAACTTAAATAAATAATTTAGTTTTACTTAATAGTTTAAGTAATTAATATAGTTTTAAGTAAAGGTAAAGTTATAAAATTAATTATTATTTAATAAGTAAATAAATGGTTAAACTAAATTAATTTAATTAATTTTTTAATTAATAAATTTAGTTTTAGCTTTAGTTAAAAACCTAAGTAAATATTTTAGTGTTAATTAACAGGTTAAATAATTAATTTAGTTTTATTTAGCTTTATAAATAAATAAAAATTCAATTAATCTAATTAAATTAATTATTAATTAATTTAGTTAAACTAATTATTTACTTATTAATTAATTTAAAAAAATAAAAAAAAGAATTTATTTTTAAAAAAAATATAAATTAACGTAATAAAAAATTTAAAAAAATATAATTAAAATAGAACTAAAAACAATAAAAATTATAGTTTAGTTTATTTTTGAAAATATTAAATTTTGAATTTATAAAAAAATTCAAAAATTATGTAACGTAGAACATAAGCGGATTAACACCATAAGCGGATTAACACTTGGCTTAGCGGTACCTTTTAAGCAAGGTTGTGATTTCATCAGATTAATTTAAATAATGAATAAATAATTTAGTTTTAATCAAATTTTTAATTAATTAATTTAATCATTATTTACTTTACCGGCTAATTAAGACTAAATTAATCCCTTAACTTGTTAATTAAGATTAAATTAATCACTTAACCTGCTAAATAAAATGAAATTATTTACTTAACCTGCTAATTAAAATTAAGATTAAATTAATTTAATTAAAAATTTAATTAGATTAAGTTAATTATTAATTAATTACTTTAATTAATTAATCTAAGAAATTCAAAGTTTAAATACATAAATTTTTCTTAATAATTATGTTGTTTATTTCTTTTTTATTCAAACTAGCTATTTAAATATTATTTATCTTTTATTTAAACTGTATTTTTTTAGTTTATATGTATATATTAAAATATTTTCATAATATAATTTTTAATATAAATTATTTTATTAATAACATTTACATAAAACATAATATAATAAATGTTTTATATTTATTATATTTATTATATTTAATATATGTATTATATTTATTATATTTAATATATGTATTATATTTATTATATTTATTATATTTATTATATTTATTATACTTATTATATTTATTATATTTATTATATTTATTTATAAAAAGTTTAAATAACATATTATAAAAAATAAGGTTTTTAAGAATTTTCTTATTATTTATAAAAATTTAAAAAAAATTGAAATAGTTTATTTTTAAACAATTAATAACAATATTATTATTATTTATTTTCTTTTTACAAAAACCTATTATATAAAATTGTCTTTTCTTTGCTTTATATATTTACTTTCATTTTTTAAAAAAAAAACATTCGAATTTTTCTTTAATTTACAAAAATTTAAAATAAATTTAAACTACTTGTTTTTAAATATAAATAACTCTGTTAATATTACTTTTTTTAAAAAAAGATATTATAAAAACTCTTTTTTTTTGCTTTATATACTTAGTATTTACTTAATTTTTAAAAATTTTTCTTTTTCGAATTTTTTAGCTATTTATAAAAATTACATGTTTTTTTAAAAAGCTTATTCTTAAAGCTAAACAGGGTTTTGAAATTAATCATTAGTCATTAAGTAAATAATTAATTAAAATAAATTAATCTGATTAATTTTCTGATTAATTATTTTAATTAAATTAATTTAGTCTTAATCTTAGTAAAAAACCTAAGTAATTAATTTAGTCTTAATCAGCCTTATAAGTAAATAAAGATTAAATTAATCTGATTAATTTAGTTATATGAATTATTTACTTATCGATTAATTTTAAAAAATTAAAAAAAGAATTTGTTATTAAAAAAATACAAAAATAATAGATTAAAAATTTAAAAAAATATATAATTAATATACAACTATAAAAAATAAAAATTATGCTATAATATAATTTAAAAAATATTAAAATTTAAATTTATTAAAAAATTACGTAAGCAATTTAAAAATATTTATAAATAATTCCAAAAATTCTAAAACTTTTAATATAAATTATTTAATAGTATTTATTATTACACCTATTTTTTTTAATTCTTTATATAGTTGTTTTTAATTTTATTTTAATTTTTTAATTTTTTAATATTTAATTTTTTTAATTAATTAATCAGAGTAATTAATTAAAGATTAATTTTATCTAATTAAAAATTTAATCAGATTAATTTAGTCTTAGTTTTAATTAGCAGGTTAAGTAATTAATTTAGTCTCTTTTTAGCCTTTTAAGTAATTAATAATTAAATTAATTAATTAGTTTTTTTGGTTAAGATTAAATTATTTACTTATTATTTAAATTAATCTAATTAAATCATAACCTTAAAGCTAAATAACTCTGTTAATATTATCTATTTTTTAAATAAAATATTTAAATTTAAAGTTTAAATATTAAAAATAATTTAAAATTAAAAATAGTTAAAGTATTATTAAATATTATTTAAAGTATTATTAAATATTGTTTAAAATATTAGTTTAATTTTTTACCTATTTAAAATAAAAGCATTTTTAAAAACAAAATTAATATTAAAAAAAACAAAAAAAAAATTTACTTATAGTTTATAATAAACTAATAACTTTTTAAAAAATAAAAAATTTAAAATATTAAATAGTATATTATTATTAATAATAAAATTTAATATTTTTAAATAGGCTTTAGATTTTTTAAAAATATTATTTATAATAGTATTATTTTAAAAAAAAAATTAAAATGCTAAAAATAAAAACAAATTTTTTATAAAAAAATTAGTTATTATAAATAAGTTTAAAATTAAATATATATATTTAGTTATTTGCTTTTTTATTTAGTTTTAATATTATAAGTAATATTAACATATTATTATTAATAATATTAAATTAAATTTAAAGCTTAAAAGCTTTTAACTTTTAAAATTAATTTAAAAAAGTACTTAATAATTAATATTAAAAATAATAATTTAAAAAAATAAAAGGTATAAAAAAACAATTTATAATATATAAAAATTTTTTATTTTTTAAAATAAATTTAAATTAATAGATAATAATATTTAAATAAAAAAACTATATTATAAAATATAAATAAAAAAAAAATTATTAGGTAAAAAAATAAAATTTAAGTTATTTTTAATATTAATAGCAAATTTGCTTATAATAAAAGGTTTAAAAAAAATAATAAGGTTAAAAAAATTAAAATAGTTATTAAAAATAAACAGAGAATTTATTATTAAAATAAAAAAAAATAAAAAAAATATAAAAAAATAAAATAAAAAATTAATATAAAAAAAATATAAAAATAGTATAATATAAAAGTATTATAATATAAAAGTAATATAATATAAATATAAAAATAATTTAAAATAATATAAGTAGTATATTGAAAAAATAAATAAAAAAATAAAAAAAGTTTATTATATATAAAAATACTTTAAAATAATTTATAAGCTTTAAAAAAAGAAAATTATATGTTATTTATTTTAAAAAGATTTATAAGTTTAAAAAAAAAAAAAAATTTATATGTTATATGTTTTAAAAAAATTTGTAAGCTTTAAAAAAAAAAAATTATATGTTATATATTTTAAAAAGATTTATAAGTTTTAAAAAAAATAAAACATACTATATATAGATTTTTTAACTTTTATATATTATTTAAAATTTCTTTTTTAATTTTATTATTTTTTTTATTAGTTATTTATTTACTTTTATAATTATATATTTATTTTATTTAATATTTTTTATATTTATTTATATTTATTTATTTATATTATTTTATTTTTATAACTTTTATTATTTAATATATAATATTTAATATTATTATTATATAAATTTTTAAATTATTTTAATATTTAATTATTTATATATATATTATTATTTATTTAATAAGTAAATACTTTTTTTTATATATATTATATATTATATATTAATATTTTTTATTTAATTTAATAGTTTTTATTATAATTATATTATAATAAAAATATTTTATTACTATAAATAATTAAGTTATTTTAATACTTAATTACTTATATATATATTATTATTTATTTAGTAAATAAATATTTATTTTATATATAATAAGTTATATATTAATATTTTTCTAGTTTAATAGTTTTTATTTTAATTATATTATAATAAAAATATTTTATTTTTATAAATAATTAAATTATTTTAATATTTAATTATTTTTATATATTATTATTATTTATTTAAAAGTAAATAATATTTTTAAATATTATATATATTATATTAATAATAGTTTTTAATTTAATAGTTTTTATAATAATTATATTATAATAAAAATATTTTATTATTATATAAAAAATTAATTTATTTTAAAAGTTAATAATTTATATATTAATATTTATTTTATAATAAGTAGCTATATAAATAATATAATAAATATTTTAATAAATAGCATAATAATATAATTAATAATATAGTAAGTAGCCTAAGATATAATTTAATAAATAGCTTAATAAGCGGCTTAATTAATAGTATAATAGCTTAATAAATAGTATAATAATATAATTAATAACGTAGTAAATAGCCTAATATATAGCTTACTAGGTAGCCTAGTAGGTAGCTTAATAGGTAGCTTAGTAGGTAGCTTAGTAAGTAGCTTAGTAAGTAGTTTAATAAAAAGGTAATAGCCTCTAAGGTAATAGTACTAAAGTAATATTATAAAAATTATATAGAAAACTAGGATTTATAAAAAAGGTAAAAGGGTACCTTTACCTTTTTTATAAAAAATATTTAAATAGCTAATAAATACTTAAATAAATTTAAAAAAAAATCGAAAAAATTACTACTTTTTTAAGGTAATAAAACATTATATAAACATAAAAAGTTTAGTAATATAAAAGTAATATTAAATTTAAAAAATTTAAAAAAAACTAATAATATAACCTTATTTAGTTTTTTATTTTTTAAATTTTTAATTTTAGCTATATTTTAAAATAAAATATACTATTTTAAAGGCAAAAAATAGGCTATAAGCTGCTATATTTTATATTAAAATATATAGTATAATATAAATTTAATATTAATTTAAAAACTTTTTTTTTAAAAAAAGTTTTAAAAAAAATTAAAGTTGTTTAAAAAAAATAAAAAAAATATATTTAGTAGCTTAAAATATATAAACTTTAATACTTTTATTTATTTTAAAAAATATTAATTTTTATATTATATTTTATTTTAATTATATTATTAAAAACTATAAAATTTAATTTTTTTATTAATATTATTTATTTTTTAGAAAATTTAAAACAATATTTTTGCTTTTTTTATATATATAAAATCTTTTTTTTAATTTTTTTAAAAAAAGTTTAAAAAGAATTTTTAAAAAAAATTAAAAAAAAAACCAAATTAATTAGTAACTAAATAATTAATCTAACTAAATTAATTAGTAATTAATTTAATTAGATTAATTTAATTATTATTTACTTCAGCTTTTAATTAAAACTAAATTAATTATTTAACCTACTAATTAAAATTAAATTAATTATTTAAGTTGTTAATTAAAACTAAATTATTTACTAAAGTTTTTAATTAAAACTAAGACTAAATTAATTAATTAAAAAATTAATTAAATTAATTTAGTTAAACTAATTATTTACTTAATAACTAATAATTAATTTTATAACCTTGTATATAACTATATTATAAAAGCTTTTTTAAATTTACAGTTTGCTATAATAAATTAACTTAAAAAAAAGCTTTTAGTTTATTTTATTATTTATAAAAAAACTAGCTAAGATTTTAAAAATTAAATAAAAACTGTTTTTTATAAGATATTATAAGTTTGTAAAACAAGCCGAAATTGCTATTAAATAGTTTAACTAGCAACTGCGCCTATTTCGCAACTATTACTAAAATAATTAAGCTAATGTAATACCTATAATAGATTTTGCTATAGCTTTTTTATTATATAACTCAGTGTTGTGATTTAATCATATTAAATTAATCAATTAATTAAACTAGTTTTTGCTTTTAAAAATCGAATTTTAAAGCTATACTAAAACAGGGAGTAGTTATATATTTGTTATATTTTAAATTAAACTAATTTACTTTCTATTTTTAAATAGCGTTAAAAGTGGATTTTTAATTGCAATTAATCTAAAAAAATTTTTACTTTTTATAAAAATTCTTAATTAAAGATTTATTTTTACACTTTAAAAGTCGGGATTATATAGTAGGTAAATATACTTAATATAGTTAAATAGCCGAAGTTAAATAGTATTTAACCCTAGTTCCTTTTTTTAGCTAGCATAAAACCCCGACTTTTAAAAGCGTTTTCAAACTTAATTAAAGTTTAATTAAATTAATTAAAAATCACAATCCTGATATAACTTAATAAGACTACAACTTTATAAAGTTTTATTTAGGTTTTTAATGCTAAGCTATTATAATTAAATAAATTAAACTACTAATATTATAAAGCTATTACTAAAAACATTAATTAAATAAAAACAAAGTATAATTAATAGCTAAAACTATAAATAAATATGTTAAAAGTATATATAAGATTTTAAAGCAGACTTAAAAATAAATAATTAAAAAGGAAAACTAATACTAATATAAACTTAACTTTAATATTAGCAACTAAGTCTTTATTATTAAAAAACGTTAATTATAGGCAATTAATAAACCTTTTAACAAATTAAATTATTTATTAACCTAATAATATTATAAGATTATTAAAAAAACAGGCTTTATTATATTTTAATTAAAAGTACCTAATAGCTAGCAATTAATAAATTTATATTATACTAATTAACTATAAAAGTATTTAAATAACTTTTCTTTTTAAATAAGCGTTAAAAAAACCTAATAAAAAAACTATACCTTTTTTTTTAACAAAAAATAAAAATAAACAGTTAAATATATTTATACCTAACAACTATATTATAAAAAACTTTAATACTAAATAAACTAAAAAAAATAAAACTTTAATACTAAATAAACTAAAAAAAATAAAACTTCAATAAAGAATAGTACCTAGTAAGCAACTTTAAGAATTTTTTAAAGCTATTGCTAAATTTTTATTATAATAACCCCGATTTAGCAGGTTTTTTACAAAAGAAACTAAAAAAAAATAGTTAAAAGCCGCAAAAAAAAATAAGTTTAAAAAAAAAATACCTAAACAACAACAGACTAAAAAACACATTAGTAAAAAAAAAACGTAATAATAAGACGCAAATATAAGCGTACTTAGTAAACACTATAGTAACATACTATAAAAAAGCTTTATTATGCTTTCGCAAATTAAAAGCATATAATATAGTAGTAATAAAGTAAAAACCTAAGGTAATCTTTTTTTTTACTAAAAAGCAGTAACTTTAAAATACCAAGTTTAAATTTTAAAGCAAGATTTTTTTTACAAAAAAAAAGAAGTTACAGCTAGTCTTTATATTACCTATATTACCTTAAATTATTTAAATACTTAAACACTTAGCTAACTAACTTACTAGCTATTATATATATACTACCATATATTTTATATTTTTTATAGATAATTTACAAAGTTTTTCCTTTTTGTTTTCAATTTAAAATTAATATACATTTGGAACCTTAATTAAGAGCTTTGCCTTTATTATAGACACTAATCGTAATATTTTAAAGGGCTTGTTAATAGTAAATTTAGTTTAATTTTACCTATTTTTTTTTACAAATTATTTATTAAGGGATTAATTAGTTTAATTAAATTAATCTAATTAATTTTCTAATAAATTAATTTAATCTTAGTCTTAGTTAAAAACTTAAGTAAATACTTTATTCTTAGTTAATAATTTAAGTAAATAATAATCAAATTATTTAATTTAAATTTTAATTAAAACTAAATTATTTACTTGTTATTTAAGTTAATTTGATTAAATTATAACCTTGTTTAAATATTATATAATATATATAAAAAAAATTTATATAACATATAAAAGTATTAATCTGCTTATAATATATGTTATAGTTTTAATAATAAGTTATTAATTAATTAATTATTATATTTAATAGTTAAAGCTTTTTAAAAAAATATATTAAATACAAGGTTGTGAAATTAATCATTAGTCATTAAGTAAATAATTAGTTAATTGATTAATTTAGTTTTATTCTTAGTTAAGGGTTTAAGTAAATAATTTAGTCTTAGTTAACAGTTTAAGTAGATAATTTAGTCTTAATTAACAGTTTAAGTGATTAATTTAGTCTTAGTCAACAGGTTAAGTAATTAATTTAGTCTTAATCAGCAGGTTAAGTAATTAATAATTAAATTTTTAGTCAGAAAATTTAATTAAAAAATTCATAAAAATTCGAATTTTAAAAGGCTTTTTTAAAAAAAACTAGATTTAAAAAAGCTTTTAAAAAGCCCTTTTTTATAGTGTATTCTATTTAATTTTCCCTATTTTTTTTAACCAATTATTCATTAAGTAAATAATTAGTCTAATTAAATTAACCTGATTAATTTTTTAATTAATTAATTTAGTCTTAGTTTTAGTTAGCTAGTTAAGTAATTAATTTAGTCTTAGTTAACAGTTTAAGTAAATAATTTAGTCTTAGTTAAAGGTTTAAGTAAATAATAATTAAATTAATCAATTAGTTTTTTAATTAAAACTAAATTATTCACTCATTATTTAAATTAATCTGATTAAATCACAACCCTAATTAAATATAATATAACTAAAAATTAAAATCAAATATAATAAAACATTTAAATTAAATATATAGTTTATATTTAATAACGTTGAAGTTTAATTAAATTAATATATTTTATATAATATATTATATATTACCTTTTTTCTTTTAATAAATAAATTATTAATTTTATTATTATTTATATTATTATTATTTTAAATATATTAAGCTTAATAATCTAAAAACATTTAATAAATACTTATAAACTAAATATTTAAAAATACAGTTAATAATTTTTTGTTAATATATTTTATTACTTTTAAGGTTATAATTTAATTAAATTAATTTTAATAATAAGGGGATGATTTAGTTTTAATTAAATTTTTAATTAATTAATTTAATTATTATTTACTTAAATCCTTAACTAAAACTAAATTAATTACTTAACTAGCTAACTAAAACTAAGACTAAATTAATTAATTTAATTAAACTAATTATTTACTTAATAAATAATTGGTTAAGAAAAATAGGGAAAATTAAATAGAATACATAATAAAAAAGGGCTTTTTAAAGCCTATTTAAATCTAGTTCCTTTTTAAACAGCCTTATAAAATTCGAATTTTTATGAATTTCTTAATTAAATTTTTTAATTAAAAATTTAATCATTAATCACTAAACCTATTAATTAAAATTAAATTAATTACTAAACTATTAATTAAAACTAAATTATTTATTTACACCTTTAACTAAAACTAAGACTAAATTAATTAATTAACTAATTAATTAAATTAATTTAGTTTAACCAGGGTTATAACTTTTAATTAATCTAATTAAACTTTAATTAAGTTTAAAAACGCCTTTAAAAATTAAAGTTTTATGCTAGCTAAAAAACAAAACTAAGGTTAAATACTATTTAACTTCGGCTATTTAACTAAGTTAAATATATTTACTTATTATATAATTCCGATTTTTAAAATATAAAAATAAATCTTTAATTAAAAATTTTTATAAAAAGTAAAAAATTTTTTTAATTAATTGCAATTAAAAATCTACTTTTAACGCTATTTTAAAATAAAAAGTAAATTAGTTTAATCTAAAATACAGGGTTGTGATTTAATCAGATTAATTTGAATAATGAGTGAATAATTTAGTCTTAATTAATTTTTTAATTGATTAATTTAATCATTATTTACTCAAACCTTTGACTAAGACTAAATTAATTAGTCAAACTGTTGACTAAGACTAAATTATTTACTTAAACTGTTGACTAAGACTAAATTATTTACTTAAACCCTTGACTAAGACTAAGACTAATTAATCAGACTAATTATTCACTTAATGATTAATTTGTCAAAAAAATAGTTAAAATTAAATAAGATATACTATAAAAAGGGCCTTTTTAAAGGCTATTTAAAGCTAGTTTCCTTTTTAAAAAACATTAAAAATTCGAATTTCTATTAACCTTTTAATCAAATTCCTTAACTAAAAATTTAATTATTAATTACTTAACCTGTTGACTAAGACTAAATTAATCACTCAACCTGTTAATTAAGACTAAATTATTTACTTAAACTGTTAACTAAGACTAAATTATTCACTCAAACCCTTGGCTAAGACTAAGACTAAATTAATCAATCAACTAATTAATCAGATTAATTTAGTCTGACTAATTATTCACTTAATGACTAATGATTAATTTCACAACCCTGCTAAAATATAATAAATATATAACTACTAGCTGTTTTAATATAGCTTTAAAATTCGATTTTTTAAAGCAAAAACTAATTTAATTAATTAATTAATTTAATTTAATTAAATCATAACCTTAAGTTTAACTAATTATTTATTTAATAATTAATAATTAATTTTATAACCATAAGTTTTAAAAATAATTTTAAAAAATTTAAAACTTTAAATATAAATTATTTTATAATATTTATTATTAATACTTTTTTTTTTACCTATTATCAGGGTTGTGATTTAATCAGATTAATTTGAATAATAAGTAAATAATTTAATCTTAATTAAAAAACTGATTGATTAATTTAATTATTAATCACTTAAAGGGCTGATTAAGACTAAATTAATCACTTAACCTGCTGATTAAAACTAAGACTAAATTAATCTAATTAAATTTTTAATCAGATTAAATTAATCTTTAATTACTTACTCTGATTAATTAATCAAAAAAATTTAAAAATTAAAAATTAGATAATTAAAATAAAATAGAAAACAATTATATAAAAAATTAAAAAAGATTGCTTTTATAGTAAATAGTATTAAATAATTTATATTAAAAGTTTTAGAATTTTTAGAATTATTTTTTAATATTTTTTTTTTGCTTATGTAATATTATATAATATTTCCATTTTTTTAGAAATTGAAAATTTAATATTTTTCAAAATAAACTATACCATAATTTTTATTATTTTTAGTTGTATTTTAATTGTATTTTTTTAATTTTTTAATATGTTAAATTTTAATTTTTTTAAATTAATTCTTTTTTTAATTTTTTTAAAATTAATTACTAAGTAAATAATTAGTCTAACTAAATTAATTACTAATTAATTTAATCGGATTAATTTAATCTTTCTTTACTTAAAGGGCTGATTAAGACTAAATTAATTACTTAGGTTGCTGACTAAGATTAAGATTAAATTAATCAATTAGGAAATTAATCAGATTAATTTAGTCTGACTAATTATTCACTTATTGACTAATGATTAATTTCACAACCCTGCCTATTATATATTTTATTTTAATTTTTAATTTTTAATTTTCATTTTTTAATTTTTAATTTTTAATTTTTAATTTTTGATTTGTAATTTTTAATTTTTTTTAATTATTTTATTAAAATAGGTAAATTAGGATTAATTTAATTAAATTATAACCTAACTTAAATATTAACAGCTTAAAATATATAATAAACTTTTATTTTTTAATATAGCTTTTTTATTAAAACTAATATTATTTATAATTAACTAATATTATTTTTTTATTATATTTTCATTAACTATAATTAAGAAAATAAGCATAATAAATTAACTAAAAGATATTAAAAAGTTAAAAACGTTTAATAAAAAAATAAAAGCTAAAAAACTATTAATAAAAAATAAATTTTCGGATATTACTAAATTAATACCTTTATTTTTATTATTACTTTAATTTATTAAAGGCTTTAAAATATTAATATTAATAATAAAAAAAAAGTTAAATAGCTTAATAAAAAAAGCTACTTATTTAGTAAATAAATAAAATAAATATAATTATTTATATATAAAAGTATGGTATAAATATAAAGCTAAATTTTAATAAACAAGTTGTTTAAAAAATATTTTTAATAAATATAATTTTTATAAAAAAATAAAATATTTTAAAATATATTTTATATAAAGCAGTTACTTAAAAATAAAGCATAACCAAGGTTATAATTTAATTAAATTAATTTAAATAATAAGTAAATAATTTAGTTTTAATTAAATTTTTAATTAATTAATTTAATTATTATTTATTTAGCTAGCTAGTTAAAACTAAATTAATTACTTAGCCTGCTAATTAAAACTAAACCCAAATTAATTTAATTATTAATTACTTACTTTAATTAATTAATTAAAAAAGTTAAAGTTTAAATAAATAAATTTTTATTAATAATAAATAAAATACTAATAATTTTTTTATTTAAAATAGCTGTTTAAATATTATTAGTTTTTTATTAAAACTATTTTTTTTAAGTATATACAAGGTTGTGATTTTTCATTAATTTAATTAAACTTTAATTAAGCTTAAAAACGCTTTTAAAAATCAGCCTTTTACAATAGCTAAAAGAAAAAACTAGTATTAAATAGTATTTAACTTAGGCTACTTAACCATGTTAGATATAGTTAGCTAAAATATAACCCCGATTTTTAAATCCTTAAAATAAACCTTTAATTAGGAGTTTTTTTAAAAAGTAAAAATATTTTTTAATTAATTGCTATTAAAAATCCACTTTATATGCTAACTTATAATAGTATATAAATATGTTTAATGTATAATATAATAATTATAAAACTGTTTTTTATTTAAGTATAGCTTAAGATTTAGATTTTTAAACCCGAAAAATAGTGTAATTAATTAATTAATTTAATTAAAGTAAATTATAACCTTAAGTATATATATATATATATATATATATATAAATAGTTTTATAATATAATTTTAAATATAACTTATTTTATTAATAACATTATAAAATAAACATAATATAATAGATCTTTTATATTTATTATATTTATTTATTAAAATTTTAAATAGTAAGTTACGGCAGAACGAACCAGCTAGTGTGCGGCCCTAGGATCTGAGAGCTAGAGGCGATTGCAAGTCACTAGGCTGTCTGCCGTACATATAGACCATACTAGATAACTAGGCTGCCACCTTAGTTATTCGACATTCCTTTTACAGGGATTATAGCCTAATTGTGATGGCTTTAGTGGTGGCAGTATAGTTGATTGACTAACTTTACCCTACACTAGGAACTAATATACAGCATGAGGAAGAAAGGAAAGAAAAGGGAAAAGGAAAAGGAAAAAGGAAACTAAGTATGTGTGTGGTGGGGCTGCGCACAGACCACCATAACAATGGCAGAACAACTAGGCGGTGTATGTGGTGTAGGTACGTACCATGACAGCTGTAGGTAGGTGACTACCAGGCTAACAGGCTGTCACACTAATGGGTATAGTATTGTGCCGTAATCGTCACATAGGATAAGATTATAAAGTGCATTTAAAAAAAATCTTTTTTATATTTAAACAAAAAAACATAGCAATTAACTCTAAAAAGTTTTTTGTTAAGTATTTATTAATAAAATTATTAAGCTTTAAAGTAAACGTGTTTAAAAAAGCAATATTTAAAAATAAGCTGAAAGCTTTTTATAAGCTAAAATTTTTAAAGCAGTTAAAGGCCTTTAAGCAGTATATTAAAGCCTGTAGATTTTTAAAAAAGTTGATTTCTTATTATACTTAGCTAATTAGCCTTTTATAAAAAAAAAAGCTATGCTTTTAATAGTAGGACGCAAGGTTATGAAATTAATCATTAGTTATTAAGTGAATAATTAGTTAGATTAAATTAAATTAATTAATTAGTTTAATAATTAATTTAGTTTTAATTAATAGGTTAAGTGATTAATTTAGTTTTAGTTAACAGGTTAAGTGATTAATAATTATATTTTTAGTTAGAAAATTTGATTAAACGGTTAATAAAAATCCGAATTTTTAGTCTTTTTTTTAAAAAAAAGAAACTAGCTTTAAATAGCTTTTAAAAAGGGCTTTTTAATAGTTAATTTAGTTTAATTTTACCTATTTTCTTCACAAATTATTTATTAAGTGAATAATTAGTCTAATTAAATTAATCTGATTAATTTTTTAATTGATTAATTTAGTGTTAGTTAACAGTTTAAGTAAATAATTTAGTGTTAGTTAAGGGTTTAAGTAAATAATGTGGTAATAGGAACCATAGGGTAAGGCAATGTAGTATATTAAATGATAAAAAGGAAGGTTTCCTATCTCGATTGCCGTAGGCAGGGTTGTGAAATTAATCATTAGTTAATAAGTGAATAATTAGTGAGACTAAATTAATCTAATTAATTTCCTAATTGATTAATTTAATTTAATTAAATTTTTAATCAGATAAATTTAATCTTAATCTTAGTTAGCAACCTAAGTGATTAATTTAGTTTTAATTAGCCCTTTAAGTGATTAATGATTAAATTAATCAATTAAAAATTTAATTAAGACTAAATTATTCACTCATTATTCAAATTAATCTGATTAAATCACAAGCCTAGCAGGACGTAAAAAAAGCTAAATTACTAATGTGAATAGGTAAAAGTATTACTGCTAATTAATTTACTATAATTTAACGCCTGCTAAATTAACATTATTTAAAGCTATATAAAATACAATTTATAAAGAAACTAATATTTATTATCATAACCTAGACTAAAGATGATTTATATAATTAAATAGCTTAAAAAAGCTTAAATTTAAAATAATACTGTTTTATTTTTAGCTTACAAGGTTATGAAATTAATCATTAGTCATTAAATAAATAATTAGTTAAATTAAATTAATCTAATTAATTTTTCAATAAATTGATTTAATCTTAGTTTTAATTAAAGACTTAAGTAAATAATTTAGTTTTAGTTAATAGGTTAAGTAATTAATATAATGTTAATTAACAAGTTAAGTAATTAATTGAGTGTTAATTAAAAACTTAAGTAAATAATGATTAAATTAATTTAGTTGAATTAATTATTCACTTACTAAGTAATTTGCTTTTTTAAATTTTTCTTTACAATTCTTTTTTAAACTTTTTTAAAAAAAAATTAAAAAAAAGATTGTATATATAAAGAAGGTAAAAATAATGTTTTAAATGTTTAAAATAAATAATATTAATAAAGAAATAAATAATAGTAATAAAATAAATAAATAATATTAATAAAAAAATAAAGATTTCTATATTTTAATAATATAATTAATATTATTTTTAATGTTTTAATAAAATATAATATAAAAATTAATATTATAACCTAAAAAACGCATATTTTGAAAAATAAAGAGTAGCATTAAAGTTTATATATTTTAAGCTTCTAAATATATATTTTTTTAATTTCTTTAAATAACTTTAATTTTTTTCGGAAAATATTTCTTTTTTTTACAACTTTTTTTAAAAAAAAGTTGTTAAATTAATTTTAAATTCGTATTTTACTATATACTGTAATATAAAATAAACTAGTTTATAGCCTATTTCTTTGTTTTTAAAATAGTATATTTTATATTAAAATATAGCTAAAATTAAATATTTAAAAAATAAAAAACTAAGTAAAGTTTTATTATTAGTGTTACGGGTGGCCACTAGTCTAGCCACATGGACCCTAGCCACATGTGCCCTAGCCACATGGACCTATAGGTCTTAGGGTCCTAGGGACCTTAGGGACCCCACATAGTGTAGCCCACATATAGGGAATTCTGGCTACGCCAAAATTCCACCCCTTCCATTTCTAAGACATCCCACTTTCAGACCAGACTACCCTTATGCAATCCTAGTAATTAGTTTTTTAATCTTTTTAAATTTAATATTACTACCATGATTTTAGTGTTTTAATGTCTTTAATATTATATTAAGATTTTTAGACTAATAAAGACCTTAGATTTTAGTATTTTTTTAGAGCCGGTGTTAAGGACCCGTATTTTTTAATGTTTTTTATATTATATTTTAAAAAAATTAGTATTACTTTTTTACTTTATTAAAGTTATTTGTTTATTTTAAAAAAGTTGCTACTTTATTAACTTATATAAATATATACTATATATAGTTTTTTTACTTTTTTAATTAAGTTATTATTACTTAAAAACAGGGTTGTGATTTAATCAGATTAATTTAAATAATGAGTGAGTAATTTAGTCTTAATCAAAAAACTGATTGATTAATTTAATTATTATTTACTTAAACCCTTAACTAAGACTAAATTAATCACTTAAACTGTTGACTAAGACTAAATTATTCACTCAAACTGTTGACTAAGACTAAATTATTCACTCAAGTCCTTGACTAAGACTAAGACTAATTAATCAGACTAATTATTTACTTAATGATTAATTTGTTAAAAAAATAGGTAAAATTAAATGAAATATACTAAAAAAAGGGCCTTTTTAAAGGCTTTTTAAATCTAGTTTCCTTTTTTAAAAATATTAAAAATTCGAATTTCTATTAACCTTTTAATCAAATTCCTTGACTAAAAATTTAATCATTAATCACTTAACCTATTAACTAAGACTAAATTAATCACTTAACCTGTTAATTAAGACTAAATTATTTACTTAAACTGTTAACTAAGACTAAATTATTTACTTAAACGCTTAACTAAGACTAAGACTAAAGTAATTAATTAATTAATTAATCAGATTAATTTAGTCTAACTAATTATTCACTTAATGACTAATGATTAATTTCACAACCCTGCTTAAAAAATATAGCATATTATTATATTTAATTATAGTGTTTTATTTTATATAGCAGTGTTATATTTATTAATATTTTATTAGTTAATAATATTGCTATAATATAAGATATTACCTTAAAGTAATTATTAGTTATATTTTTATTAAAAAAAATTATTTATTATATTAATATGTTGCTATATATAAATATAATATTAGCTAATTATGTTAAGGTATTATTAAGCAAATATGCTATTTTTTATTAGTTATTTTTATAATTAATTAATAACTATAGCTAAATATATTAAACGCTAATTTTTTATTTATTTATATATTAATCTAGCTTTTTTAACTATTGTTAATATTTTTATTACTAATTTTATATTTATTATTATTTATAAGCACTAGTATATTTTGCTACTTTTGCTGCTTTTACTGCTTAGCTATTAAACTTATAACTTTATTTACTATTAATTTTAATATTAGTTATTATATTTTAATTAAGTAACTTAAAAGTAAAACTAATTTTTAATTTAAAAAGCGTATTAAAAAAAAAAAGCATGCTATAAAAAATTTTTTTATAAATATAAACTTTGCTATAAATAATACTTTTTTTAAAACTGCTATTTATTTTAAAGTTTATTAACTTAAAAATTTTATAAAGTATTTTTAAAATAATATAGCTATATTTATTTTTAATTTAATATATATTATTAATTTAAATACTTATATATTTTTTAATATTATTATTTTTTTTAATATTAAATATTATAAAATATTATTAAATATATAAGTTATTAATATTAATATTATTAATATTATTAAGTTTTAAATTATTTATTATAAATTTAACTAGTTAAATTAAATATATTTTAATATATATTATTATATTATTTATTTTAATAAACTTGTTTATTTTTTATTTTTTACATAAATATTTAAATAAAATAAGCTTATTATTAATTTTAACTTTTTTTATTTTTATTTTTTAATTAATTTTAATAAGCAGTTTAAATATTATTAAAAATATAAATATAGTTAATTATTATATTATAACTTTATTTATTTATATATTTATAATTTTTATTTTAAGCTAAATAATATTTAGTAATTATATAATTTTATAAGTATAGTTTTACTTTTTGCTAATGCTATATTTTTTAAATATTATTATATTATATATAAATTTTATATATTATAGCAAAGTTTATTTAAGTTTATAAAATACTATATAAGTATTATAAAAGGTTTTTTTAATATTTTTAACTTAATTATAAATAATATAACCTTATTTAATTATTAAAACTTATTTTTTATAAAAAATTTAATAAAAATATTAAAATTATAAATAAAAAAAATAATAATAATATATTTATTAATTTTAAAATATATACTAATAATTAAAATATAAAATTTTTATTTTTTAATATTAATTTATTAACAAATTTTTATTAAAAAAGTAATAAAGTTTATATTAAAAAGCTAAGCTTTAATTTAAAATTTTATATATTTTAGTTATATAGTTTATATATTTTAATTTAATAAAATATTATTATTTAAATTTATTTAGTTTTTATAATAAAACAAACTAATAATAAATCTTATTAGGCTAATATATAAAATATAGGTTTTTAAAATATTAAATTTAAAAAAGTATTAAATATATTTTTAAATATTAGTTTTTTTATATTTTAGTTAAATAATATACTATTTTTACTAAATAACTTATATTTAGCTTTTTTTTATTTTATAAATAAAAAACATTATAAAATAGTTATTATAAATAAAGTTTATTATTTTAATATTAATTTAATATTTTAATTTTATTTTTTTTTAAATTTAAGTTTTTATTAATTAAAAATTATAAAGTTATAAAAATAATATAAATAGCTTATATAAAATTAAATAAAAAAATTTAATAAAATATAATATATATATTATAATTTTAATTAATATTTTTTTTTATTACTAAATAGTTAATTTAATTTAATATACTTAATATTATTTATAATATATATAAAATAAATATTATAAATAAAAAGCTTATTATTAAAAAAAAATATAAAATAGTTATTTTTAATTTAAATAATAATAAAAAAAAAAGCTTTTATAAACAAAAATATAAAGCTATATTTACTTTTTAGTTTAATATAAAACTATTATTAAATTTATTAAAAGCTGCTAGCAATTTAACTTTTAATAACTTTAATATTATATTTTTTGCTTTAAAAATAAAAAAGTTGTTTATTATAATATATTAAACTTAAAAAAAAAAACTTTTTAAAAAAAATTATTATAAAGATATTATATTTAGTTATAATTAAGTTAAAAAATAAATTTTATTTTTAATTAAAATTACTATTTACTTTTATATTTTTTATAAATTTTTTTATTATAAATATTATTTTTTTTATATTAAGTTTTTATTTAAATAAAAGTTTTTTTATTTTTATAAATATATAATTTTTATTTAACTATTTTTTATTTATACCTATATAATTTTTTAAGTTTTAATTAGCAAAATATATATATAGCAATTTTTATTTTATTAAATATACTTTTTTTATATATTTATTAATAATAAAAAAGTTATTTTAATATTTTAATATTTGTTTATAATAATAAAATATATTTTTATTATTAAATAAAATATTATTAATTACTATATATTTTTTATTAAATTTTAATAATATTATATTTTAGTAGCTATTTAAGTAATAATATAGCTTATAAAATTAAGCTTATATTATTTTATATAATTTAGTTTTATTATATAGGCATAAAAACTTTAGCTTTATTATTAAATAGTTAGTAAATAAGCATTATAAAAGAGCTAGTTATAGTTTATTTTAATATTAAGCTAAAAAAGGTTATATAAAAAAGGTTATCTTTTTATCAGGGTTGTGAAATTAATTATTAGTCATTGAGTAAATAATTAGTTAGACTAAATTAATCTGATTAATTAGTTGATTGATTAATTTAGTCTTAGTCTTAGTTAAGGGTTTAAGTGAATAATTTAGTCTTAGTTAACAGTTTGAGTGAATAATTTAGTCTTAATCAACAGGTTGAGTGATTAATTTAGTCTTAGTTAACAGGTTGAGTGATTAATGATTAAATTTTTAGTCAAGGAATTTGATTAAAAGGTTAATAAAAATTCGAATTTTTAGTGTTTTTTAAAAAGGAAACTAGCTTTAAATAGCCTTTAAAAAGGCCCTTTTTATAGTATATCTTATTTAATTTTAACTATTTTTTTGACAAATTAATCATTAAGTGAATAATTAGTCTGATTAATTAGTCTTAGTCTTAGTCAAGGGTTTGAGTAAATAATTTAGTCTTAGTCAACAGTTTGAGTAAATAATTTAGTCTTAGTCAACAGTTTGAGTGATTAATTTAGTCTTAGTCAAGGGTTTGAGTAAATAATGATTAAATTAATCAATTAAAAAATTGATTAAGACTAAATTATTTACTCATTATTTAAATTAATCTGATTAAATCACAACCCTGCTTTTTATAAAAAAAAAGCCTTTTTTAAAAAAAAAAAAAAAAAAACTTTAATAAAAAGTAGTAGTTTTTATATAAAAAAGCTTATTAAAAGTAAATAAAATTAACTAAACTAACTTAATAAGTTTTAAATATAAGGCTTTTTTAAAAAAAAAGGTTTATTTTAAAAAGCTTTTATTTATATTATATAGTTAACAGATTTTTTTTTATTTAATTTTTAATTATAACTAGCAATTTTTAATTTTTAATTAACTTTAATATTTTATACTTTAGTAACAGTTTTTTAAATATATTTTTTATATATATTTATATATTAAAATAATATAAAATAAAGTTATATAAATTTATTACTTTAAACTAAAATAAAAAATTTTTTTATATAGTAATTAATATTACTTTCGCTTAAAAGTTTATTATATTTTTTTCTAATATTTTTAAGGTTATTTTATATTTTTACTAATATATTTAACTTTGTTTTTATATAAGTATTTCTAAGCTATAAGTTAATTTTTAGTAAAGCTAATATTAAAGTAAAAACAATTAATATTAAATATATAAAAATTTTAAAATTATTTTTTATTATTTTACTTTTTTAGTATATAATAGTATAAAAATTTATTTTTATATAGTTTATATATTGTATAAAAATAAGCAAATTAAAAAGCTTTTATTTTAACTAAAAATAGCTTAAGTATTAAGTTATAATATAAATATGTTAAAAAAATAAATTTTATATTTAATTTAAATTTTTTTACTATAAAAAGATTATAAAGTTTTAACTTTTATAATAGTAATAAAAATAACAATAAGTATAAAATAATAATTTGTTTATATAAATTAAAAAAAAATAATAATAAAGTAAAAAATAATAACTATAGCTAAAAAATATAAAAAAAGATTAATTTATATTATTTTTATAGTAAGGGCTAAAATATTAGTTATAGCTAATATAAAGCTGGTATCAGGGTTGTGAAATTAATCATTAGTTAATGAGTGAATAATTAGTTAGACTAAATTAATCTGATTAATTTTTTGATTGATTAATTTAGTCTTAGTCTTAGTTAGAGACCTGAGTGAATAATTTAGTCTTAATCAGCAGGTTAAGTGATTAATTTAGTCTTATTTAGCCCTATAAGTGAATAAAGATTAAATTAATCTGATTAAATTAATTATTGATTAATTTAGTCAGACTAATTATTTACTTATTGATTAATTTAAAAAAAATATAAACTAACCTAATAAAAATTTAAAAAAATATAATTAAAATAGAACTAAAAATAATAAAAATTATAATGTAGTTTATTTTTAAAAATATTAAATTTTAAATTTATAAAAAAATTTGAAAATTACGTAAGCAATATAATAATATTTTAAAATAATTCTAAAAATTCTAAAACTTTTAATATAAATTATTTAATAGTATTTATTATTAAACCTATTTTTTTTTATTTTTTATATAGTTGTTTTTAATTTTATTTTAATTTTTAAACCTTTTATTTTTTATTTTTTTGGATTAATTAATCAGAGTGAGTGATTAAAGATTAATTTAATCTGATTAAAAATTTAATCAGATTAATTTAGTCTTAATCTTAATTAGCAGGTTAAGTGATTAATTTAGTTTTAATTAGCAGGTTAAGTGATTAATTTAGTTTTATTCAGCCCTCTGAGTAATTAATGATTAAATTAATTAATCAGTTTTTTGATTAAGATTAAATTATTTACTTATTATTCAAATTAATCTGATTAAATCACAACCCTGGCTGGTATATATACGCTATTAAAAACTATAAATTTAACTAGTAATTTTAAAGTTAATAAAATATTATATATATAATATAAAAATGCTATTAAAGTAGTATTATATTATTTATTAACAGGGTTGTGATTTAATCAGATTAATTTAAATAATAAGTAAATAATTTAGTTTTAATTACTTTTTTAATTGATTAATTTAATCTTTATTTACTTAAACCCTGGACTAAGACTAAATTAATTACTTAAACTGTTGACTAAGACTAAATTATTTACTTAACTTGCTGATTAAGACTAAGATTAATTAATTAGACTAATTATTCACTCAATGAATAATTCGTCAAGAAAATAGGGAAAATTAAATAGAATATGCTAAAAAAAAGGGCTTTTTAAGCCCTATTTAAATCTAGTTTTTTTTAAAAAAACTAGTTAAAATTCGAATTTCTATTAATGTTTTAATCAAATTTTCTGATTAAGAATTTAATTATTAATCACTTAACCTGTTGACTAAGACTAAATTAATTACTTAACCTGTTAACTAAGACTAAATTAATTACTTAACCTGTTAATTAAGACTAAATTATTTACTTAAACCCTTGACTAAGACTAAGACTAAATTAATTAATTAACTAATTAATTAGATTAATTTAGTCTAACTAATTATTTACTTAATGACTAATGATTAATTTCATAACCATGTTTATTAATACTACTTTTTATTAAAAATAATTAGCTTAGTTAAAAAAATATAATAATAAAATTATAATTAACTTTAATATATTTGTTTACTATATTAATTTTAATATAGAACTATTAGTTTAATAACTTTATTTAAAGGCTTTTTTTATAATAAATATATAAATATGCTATTACTATGTTTTTAGCTATTAGTTTTAATTATTGCGATTTGTAGCTAATAGCTAACTTTGTTATAGATAAAACTATACCGGTTACGGTTTTAGCTAAAATTATGGTAAACGCTTTAATTTTACAAAATATTTCCATTTTTCTAAAAATTAAAAATTTAATATTTTTTAAAATAAACTATACTATAATTTTTATTATTTTTAGTTTTATTTTAATTATATTTTTTTAATTTTTTAATATATTAAATTTTAATTTTTTTAAAATTAATTACTAAATAAATAATTAGTTTAACTAAATTAATTACTAATTAATTTAATCAGATTAATTTAATCAGATTAATTTAATCTTTATTTACTTAAAAGGCTAATTAAGACTAAATTAATCACTTAAGTTGCTGACTAAGATTAAGATTAAATTAATTTAATTAAAAATTTAATCAAATTAAATTAATTAATTAGGAAATTAATCAGATTAATTTAGTCTAACTAATTATTTACTTATTAACTAATAATTAATTTCATAACCCTAGATTAAATTAATTAATTAAGAAATTAATTAGATTAAGTTAATCTAACTAATTATTTACTTATTAACTAATGATTAATTTCATAACCCTGGATTAAATTAATTATTAATTACTTACTTTAATTAATTAATTAAATAATTTTTTTTTAATAATAAATTGAAAATAAATTAATAAGAAACAAAATATTAATAATTATTTTTATTTATTTTTTTTATTTAAAGTAGCTGCTTAAATATTAGTTGTTTTTTATTAAACTTGTTTTTTTGCTTTATATATACACTTTTTTTTTAAAAGCTGTTTGATTATTTATAAAAATGTAAAATAGTTTAAATACTTGATTTTTCAAAATAATTAACTTTATTATTATTACTTATTTTTTTAAAAAATATATATTATATAAAACCTTTTTTTTTGCATTATATAGCGGCTTGAATTTTTAAAAAATAAAAACTTTCAAATCTTTTTACTACTTATAAAAATTTTAAATTTTTTTAAATTACTTGTTTTGAAATAAAAATAACTTTGTTAATATTATTTATTTATTTAAAAAAAAAACATATTATAAAAAACTCTTTTTTTTGCTTTATATACTTATTTAATTTTTTTTAGAAATTCTTTTTTTTAAATTTTCTTACTATTTATAAAATTTTTAAACAGCTTATTTTTAAACGTAAATAACTCCGTTAATATTACTTATTTTTTAAAAAAGGATATATTATAAACACCTTTTTTTTGCCTTTTTATATTCATTTAATTTTTTTAACATTTTCTATTTAAATTTTTTTACTATTTATAAAAATTTATATATTTTTTAAAATAGCCTATTTTTAAATATAAATAACTTTGTTAATATTGCTTTATTATTAAAAAAAAAATTTATTATAAAAAACTTTTTTTTTTACGTTATATATTTATTAAACTTTTTTAAAAAAAATCTTATAAAAAATTTTCTTACTACTTATAAAAATTTATATATATTTTTAAATAACCTGTTTTTAAACATAAATAACTCTAGCAATATTATTTATTTTTTGAAAAAAAAAACGCTATAAAAACCCTTTTTTTTTTTTACTTTATATACCTTAGGGTTGTGATTTAATCAGATTAATTTCAATAATAAGTGAATAATTTAGTCTTAATCAAATTTTTAATTAAATAATTTAATTATTATTTACTTAAACCCAGGGTTGTGATTTAATCAGATTAATTTGAATAATAAGTAAATAATTTAGTCTTAATCAATTTTTTAATTAATTAATTTAATTATTATTTACTTAAACCTTTGACTAAAACTAAATTAATTACTTAAACTGTTAACTAAGACTAAATTATTTACTTAAACTGTTGACTAAGACTAAATTATTTACTTAAACCTTTAACTAAGACTAAGACTAATTAATTAGACTAATTATTTACTTAATAATTAATTTGTTAAAAAAATAGTTAAAATTAAATAAAATATACTATAAAAAGGACTTTTTAAAGGCTATTTAAATCTAGTTTCCTTTTTAAAAAACATTAAAAATTCGAATTTCTATTAACCTTTTAATTAAATTCCTTAACTAAAAATTTAATTATGAATTACTTAACCTGTTAACTAAGACTAAATTAATTACTTAACCTGTTAATTAAGACTAAATTATTTATTTAAACTGTTAACTAAGACTAAATTATTTACTTAAACCCTTGACTAAGACTAAGACTAAATTAATTAATCAGAAAATTAATTAGATTAATTTAGTCTAATTAATTATTTACTTAATGACTAATGATTAATTTCCCAACCTTGATATACCTACTTAATTTTTTTAGAATTTTTTTTTTCAAATTTTCTTACTATTTATAAAAATGTATATATTTTTTTAAACAGCCTATTTTTAAATATACATAACTTTATTAATATTACTTATGTTTTTTAAAAAAAATATATTATAAAAAACTTTTGTTTTTGCTTTATATATTTCTTTAATTTTTAAAAAAAAAAATTTTTTTTAAATTTTCTTACTATTTATAAAAATATAAAAATAAATTAAATAACTTAAGTTTATATATAAGATTTATCTTTATAGTTTATATATTTTTAAATCTTTTTTTATTTTTTTATATTAATTAACTAAAAATTATAAACTAAAAAAAAATAAAATAATAAATAATAAAAAACAAGTTATAAAAAAATTCATAGAAAAAAAAAAAAAACGTAAAAAAAAAAACTGTTTAATTATTTTTATTTTTGTTAATTTCTTTTTTATTTTCTTACTTTTGATTTTGATTATTTTTTTTAAATTGCTTTTATAAAATCTTACTTTTTTTAATTTTCTAGCTTTTTTATAAAGTTAATTGTTTTACCAGATTTAAAAAATAAGTAATTTTTATATTTAATACTAATATTACTAAAAAGAAAAAACGTTTGTTTAATAAAAGCAAATATAGTTAAAATGGCTAAATATTATTAAGCAAAATTATGAAATTAATTATTAGTTAATAAGCAGGGTTATGAAATGAATTATTAGTTAATAAGTGAATAATTAGTTAAACTAAATTAATCAGATTAATTTTCTAATTAATTAATTTAATCTGATTAAATTTTTAATCAGATTAATTTAGTCTTAGTCTTAGTTAGCCTTATGAGTGAATAAAGATTAAATTAATCTGATTAATTTAATCAAGTGATTAAATTAATTAATTAAAAATTTCATTAAAACTAAATTATTTACTTATTAATTAAATTAATCTGATTAAATTACAACCCTGTTTATAAGTTAATTGGTTTTAATAAAATAAATAATCGACATATTAGTTTAAATATATTTAATGCTTTTTTAAATATATTAAATCTATATTTAAATATTATATTAAATAATACTTTTAGGTATTTATTTTATATTTTATTATTATTATTATTATTATTAAACTAATATTTTTATAGTATTACATAAAATAACGCTAGAAATAATAATATATTTTTAAAATCTTTTAAACGAAATTATTTTGATTTTGTAAATAAAGATTTTAATAACGATATTTATTATATTTTTTATATTATTAATATAATAGTTTAAACTATACTTATTAATAACAAAAAAAATGTATTAAATTATATAAATAACAATTTATATAATAATTACTAAAATTAAGATATTAGTATGTTTTAATTATATAATTTTATTTTATAATTACTAACTTATTATTTAGATTTAATAACTTAAATATAACAAATTATTATTTTAATAAAATATATAACTAAAATTAAAGATTTATTAAATAATAAAATTAATTAAGCAAAACGAAACTATATTTTATTGTTAAATTATAATATTAAAAAAATTCTACTTAGTATATAGTTAATTTTATATTTATTTTTTAATATAAGTATTAATTATTAATAGATAATGCTACTTAATGGAATTTAATATTTAATATGTTAAATATATTTATCGAATTAAAAGAACTACTGGAATATATTAATCGAAATACCGAAAATAACAAATTTTAAAATATTTTTTTATTATTAAAAGACTAGTTTATTATTAAAGAGCTAAAAAAGCTTTTTAATATGTTTGTTAAATTTTTAATTAAATTACAAAGTGAAGTTTATATTATTTTACTTAAAGGTTTATTATATATTTATAAAATATATAGTAAACTTAAAGCTTTTATTAAAAAAGCGAAATATTAAATATAATAAGATGAAAATCTAGTATATATTTTTATTTTTTTAAGTTTTTTATTTACTAATATATATTAGGGACCTATTTTATTTAGTTTAATTACTGCTATAAAAAGTAGTATTATTAAACTTGAAAAATATTTTTTATGGCGTTTAAATTATAATAATTTAAAAAAATATAAACCGTTTTTTTTTAGTATTATTTTAAATCCTTGATTTAAAATAGCATATTTTTAACTTAATAGGTTACTATATTTTTATTATAATATTAAATAAAATATTATACGATTATTTAAACCTAAATATAATTAATAAGTTAAAGCTTATAATTAATTAAGTTAAATTTAAACTAATATTTAAATTTATAATAATTTAAATTTAAATTTACTTTTAAATTTAAATTTCTTAATTAATAAATTAGCTAATTTTTTTATTAATTTAAAATTAAATAATATACTAGGTAGTTTAGATTTTAAAAACAAATTTTATTTAAATATTTTAACAAGTAATTTAAAAAAAGAATATTTTATATATTTATCCGAAAATATTTTACTTAAAAATATAAGTTTATTTATTTATTTTTTAATTTTTATAAATTTACTAATATTATATTAAGTTAATTTATTAAAATAATAGAAAAATACCGCTTTATAATTTCTGGTTTTATTAAATTTAGCTTAAAAATACTTTGCTATTTAAGCTACTTTTACAGCTATTAAACAAATCTTTTTTATTACAAGTAATATAATTACTAAAAATAAAAATAGGCTAAGTTTTAAAATGGTTAGCTAGTTAGTTTTATTAAAAACTTAAAAATTTATAGATTTAAATAAGTTAATAATTAAAAAATATACTAAAAATAAGGAGTAAAGAAAAAAAGGTTAAAATAATTATATAGGTATATAAAGCAAGAAAAAAGGTTTTTTATAGTATGTTTTTTTTAAAAAAATAAGTAATATTAATAAAGTTATTTATGTTTAAAAATAAGGTGTTAAAAAATTTCAAATTTTTATAAATGGTAAGAAAATCTAAAAAAAAAAATTTCTAAAAAAATAAAGTAGGTATATAAAGCAAAAAAAAAGGGTTTCTATAGTATATTTTTTTTTAAAAAAATATATAATATTAACAGAGTTATTTATATTTAAAAATAAGCGAGTTAAAAAAATTTTAAATGGTTATAAATAGTAAGAAAATTTAAAAAAAAATTTCTAAAAAAATTAAGTAGGTATATAAAGCAAAAAAAAAGGTTTTTTATAATATATTCCTTTTTAAAAAATAAGGAATATTAACAAAGTTATTTATATTTAAAAACAAGGTGTTAAAAACTTTTATAAATAGTAAGAAAATTTTCAAAAAAAGATTTTTAAAAAAATTAGGTAAGTATATAAAGCAAAAAAAAAAGGTTTTTTATAATATATTCTTTTTTAAAAAATAAGTAATATTAACATAGATTTTTATGTTTAAAAAATTAAAATAAAAAAGATTATTAAATTAAAAAAATTAGGTAGGTATATAAAGCAATAAAAAAGATTTTTATAATATGTTTTTTTTAATAAAATAAGTAATATTAACAAAGTTATTAACGTTTAAAAATAAGCGGGTGAAATTTTTAATAAATAATAAAAAATTTCGAAAAATAAAAGGTTTTTTTTAAAAAAGCTAAATAAATATATAAAGTAAAAAATAAAGGTTTTAATAATAATTATATCTTTAATTTTTTTTAATTTTTTTTAAATCTTTTTAAATGTTGTTTATTTATTTATTTTAAATTTATTTCTTTTTAATTTTTTTAAATTCTTTTTTTCTTGTTTTTTTTTTTTCTTGTTTTTTTACCTTTTACCTTTAGTACTTTAGTATTAGTACTTAGTACCTTTAGTATTTTAGTAGTAGTTTTAGTATTGCTAAGTATTCAACTAACTTAGTATTAGTATTACTAAGTACTAAACTAACTTAGTATTAATACCGGCAAATACTAAACTAACTTAGTATGAGTACTACTAAATACTAAATTATAAGGTTGTGATTTAATTAGATTAATTTGAATAATGAGTGAATAATTTAGTCTTAATCAAAAAACTAATTAATTAATTTAATTATTATTTACTTAAACCCTTGACTAAGAGTAAATTAATTACTTAAACTGTTGACTAAGACTAAATTATTTACTTAAACTGTTGACTAAGACTAAATTATTTACTTAAGTCCTTGACTAAGACTAAGACTAATTAATTAGACTAATTATTTACTTAATAATTAATTTGTTAAAAAAATAGTTAAAATTAAATAAAATATACTATAAAAAAGGACTTTTTAAAGGCTATTTAAATCTAGTTTCCTTTTGAAAAAACATTAAAAATTCGAATTTCTATTAACCTTTTAATCAAATTCCTTGACTAAAAATTTAATTATTAATCACTTAACCTGTTAACTAAGACTAAATTAATCACTTAACCTGTTAATTAAAACTAAATTATTTACTCAAACTATTAACTAAGACTAAATTATTTATTTAAACTCTTAACTAAGACTAAGACTAAATTAATCAATTAACTAATTAATTAGATTAATTTAGTCTAACTAATTATTTACTTAATGACTAATGATTAATTTCACAACCCTGCTAAATTAGTAGTACTAAATGCTAACCCTGACTATAATATGAATTATTTTTAGTTTTATTTTAATTATATTTTTTAATCTTTTAATATATTAAATTCTAATTGTTCCTAATTAATTCTTTTTTAAAAACTTTTAAAATTAATCACTAAGTAAATAATTAGTCTAATTAAATTCATTACAAATTAACTTAATCAGATTAATGTAATCTTTATTTACTTATAACGCTAACTAAGACTAAGACTAAATTAATTAGATTAATTTAGTCCAAGGTTGTAAAATTAATGATTAGTTAATAAGTGAATAATTAGTTAAACCAAATTAATTTAATTAATTTCCTAATTAATTAATTTAATCTAATTAAATTTATAATTAGCTTCATTTAGTCTTAATCTTAAATAGCAACCTAAGTAATTAATTTAGTCTTAATTCGCCTTATAAGTAAATAAAGATTAAATTAATTTAATTGAATTTTTAATTAAATTAATTAAATATTAATCTTAGTTAGCAACATAAGTAATTAATTTAGTCTTAATCAACTTTTTAAGTAAATAAAGATTAATTTAATTTAATTAAATTAATTACTAATTAATGTAGTTAAACTAATTATTTATTTATTAATTAATTTTAAAAAATTAAAAACAGAATTTAACTTAAAGAAATATAATTAAAATAAAACTAAAAGTAATAAAAGTTATTATATAGTTTAATATAAAAATAATAAAATTTAAATTTATTAAAAAATGATAAAATTAAGTAAGCAATATAAAAAGATTTATAAATAATTCTAAAAATTTTAAAACTTTTAATATAAATTATTTAATAGTATTTATTGTTAAACCTATTTTTTTTAAATTTTTTACGCAGCTGTTTTTTATTTTATGTTAATATTTTAATTTTTAATTTTGAATTTGTTTTAATTAATTATTAATTAAAGTAAGTAATTTAAGATTAATTTAGTCTTAGTCTTAATTAGCCTTTTAAGTAATTAATAATTAAATTAATTAATTAGTTTTTTAATTAAAATTAAATTATTTACTAATTATTTAAATTAATTTAATTAAATCACAACCTCGGTTATTAAGTAAATAATTAATTAAACTAAATTAAGTTAATTAATTTTTTAATTAATTAATTTAGTTTTAGTTTTAGTTAAAAGCTTAAGTAAATAATTTAGTTTTAGTTTATAGGTTAAGTAATTAATTTAGCTTTAATTAAAAGCTTAGGTATATAATAATTAAATTAATTACTAATTAATTTATTGGTTTTTTTTAATTTTTTTTGAGAAAACTTTTAAACTTTTTTAAAATAAATTAAAAAAAAGATTTTATATATAAAAAAAGGCAGAAATATTGTTTTAAATTTTTTAAAGAATAAGTAATATTAATAAAAAGAATTAAAATTTACAGTTTTAAATAATATAATTAACATAAAACATAATATAAAAACTAATATTATAAGCTAAAAAATACATATTTTTAAAACTAAATAAAAGTATTAAAGTTTATATATTTTAAGCTATTAAATATATATTGTTTAATTTTTTTAAAGAACTTTAATTTTTTTTTAAAAAAATTTATATTTTTTAAAACTTTTTAAAAAAAAAGTTTTAAATTAATATTAAATGTGTATTTTGCTATATATTATAAAATAAAATACACTAGTTTACAGCCTATCTGTTTGCTTTTAAACAAGGTTATTATTTAATTAAATTAATTTAAATAATAAGTGAATAATTTAGTTTTAATGAAAAAATAATTAATTAGTTTAATTATTAGTCACTTAAACCTTTGACTAAAACTAAATTAATTACTTAAACTGTTAACTAAGACTAAATTATTCACTTAACTTGCTGATTAAGACTAAGAGTAATTAATTAAACTAATTATTCACTTAATGAATAATTCGTCAAAAAAATAGGGAAAATTAAATAAAATATACAAAAAAAGTGGCTTTTTAAGCCCTATTTAAATTTAGTTTCCTTTAAAAAAACTAGTAAAAATTCGAATTTCTATTAACCTTTTAATTAAATTACTTAACTAAAAATTTAATCATTAATCATTTAACCTGCTAATTAAAACTAAATTAATTACTTAACCTGTTAACTAAGACTAAATTATTTACTTAAACTGTTAACTAAGACTAAATTATTTACTTAAGTCCTTAACTAAAACTAAGACTAATTAATTAAACTAATTATTTACTTAATGATTAATTTGTTTAAAAAATTGGTAAAATTAAATAGAATATAGTATAAAAAGGGCCTTTTTAAATGCTCTTTAAATCTAGTTTCCTTTTTAAAAAAATATTAAAAATCCGAATTTCTATTAACCTTTTAATCAAATTCCTTAACTAAAAATTTAATCATTAATCACTTAACCTGTTAACTAAGACTAAATTAATCACTTAACCTGTTAATTAAAACTAAATTATTTACTTAAACTGTTGACTAGGACTAAATTATTTACTTAAACCCTTAACTAGGGTTGTGGTTTAATCAAATTAATTTAAATAATAAGTGAATAATTTAATTTTAATGAAAAAACTAATTGATTAGTTTAATTATTAATTACTTAAAAGGCTAATTAAGACTAAATTAATCACTTAACCTGCTAATTAAGACTAAATTAATTATTTAACCTGCTAATTAAGACTAAATTAATCACTTAACCTGCTAATTAAGACTAAGACTAAATTAATCTAATTAAATCTTTAATTAGATTAAATTAATCTTTAATTACTTACTCTGATTAATAAATCAAAAAATTGAAATATTAAAAATTCAAAAAATTAAAATAAAATTAAAAACAACTATATAAAAAATAGAAAAAAAAGGTTTAATAATAAATATAATTAAATAATATCAAGGTTGTAATTTAATCAGATTAATTTAAATAATAAGTAAATAATTTAGTCTTAATTAATTTTTTAATTAATTAATTTAATTATTATTTATTTAGCAGGCTAATTAAAACTAAATTAATTACTTAACTTGCTAATTAAAATTAAATTAATTATTTAACCTGCTAATTAAAATTAAATTATTTACTTAATCTGCTAATTAAAACTAAAACTAAATTAATTTAATTAAAATTTTAATTAGATTAAATTAATTATTAATTACTTATTTTAATTAATTAATTAAAAAAATTTAAAATTAAAATAAATAAATTTTAATAAATAATTATATTTTTTATTTTTTTTTATTTTAAACTAGCTATTTAAATATTAATTATTTTTTATTAAAATTATATAGTATACTTTTTAGCTTATATATATTTAAATATTTTAATAATATAATTTTTAATATAAATATTTTATTAATAATATAATATATTTAAAAAAAATATAATATAATAAATGTTTTATATTTATTATATTTAATAATAAAAAGTTTAAATAATATATTATTAAATATAAATAACTTTATTAATATTATTTATTTTTTAAAAAAAACAATATATTATAAAAAATATGTTTTTTTGCTTTATATATATACCGTTTTTTTAAAAAGCTGTTTTATTATTTATAAAAATTTACAATAGTTTAAATAGTTTATTTTTAAAAATAAATTTATTATTATTACTTGTTTTTTTAAAAAATATATATTATAAAAAAAACTTTTTTTTTTTTTTTTTTTGCTTTATATACCTACTTTAATTTTAAAAAAAATAAAAATTTCTAAATTTTTTTATTATTTATAAAATTTTTTAAAAAGTTTAAAAAACTTTATTAATATTACTTGTTTTTTAAAAAAAAAAACATATTATAAAAACTAGTTTTTTTAGCTTTATATACCTGCTTACTTATTTTTTTAGAAATTTTTTTTTTTAAATTTCTTTTTTATTTATAAAAATGTATATATTTTTTTAAACAACTTATTTTTAAATATAAATAACTCTGTTAATATTATATATTTTTTTAAAAAAAATATATTATAAAAAATATTTTTTTTTACTTTATATACTTATTTAATATTTTTAAAAAAAAAAATTTTTTAAATTTTCTTACTATTTATAAAATTTTTAAATACTTTATTTTTAAATATAAATAACTTTGTTAATATAACATATTTTTTAAAAAAAAACATATTATAAAAAACTTTTTTTTTTGCTTTATATAATTACCTAATTTTTTTAAAATCTTTTTTTTTTAAATTTTTTTACTATTTATAAAAATTTATATTTTTTTTTTAAATAGCTTATTTTTAAACGTAAATAACTTTGTTAATATTATATATTTTTTAAAAAAAAATATATTATAAAAAACTTTTTTTTTTGCTTTATATATTTATTTAATTTTTTTAAAAAAAATTTTTTTTTAAATTTTTTTACTATTTATAAAATTTTTAAATAGCTTATTTTTAAACGTAAATAACTTTATTAATATTATATATTTTTTAAAAAAAAACATATTATAAAAAACCTTTTTTTTTACTTTATATACTTACCTAATTTTTTTAAAAAAATTTTTTTTAAATTTTTTTACTATTTATAAAATTTTTAAATACCTTGTTTTTAAACATAAATAACTTTGTTAATATTATATATTTTTTAAAAAAAAACATATTATAAAAACTTTTTTTTTTTGCTTTATATATTTACTTAATTTTTTTAGAAATTTTTTTTTTTAAATTTTTTTATTATTTATAAAAATTTATATTTTTTTTTAAATACCCTGTTATTAAATATAAATAACTACGTTAATATTATATATTTTTTAAAAAAAAACATATTATAAAAAACTTTTTTTTTTGCTTTATATATTTACCTAATTTTTTTATAAAATCTTTTTTTTTAAATTTTTTTACTATTTATAAAAATATAAAAAAAAAATTAAAAACTTTTAATTTATATATTAAATTTATTTTTATAATTTATATTTTTTTAATTTTTTTTTTATTTTTTAATATTAACTAATTAAAAATAATAAATAATAAAAAATAAGTTAAAAAAACCTGTTTAATTATTTTTATTTTTATTAATTTCTTTTTTATTTTCTTACTTTTTATTTTAATTATTTTTTTTTAAATTGCTTTTATAAAATTTTACTTTTTTTAATTTTCTAACTTTTTAATAAAGTTAATTATTTTATTATATTTAAAAATAACTAATTTTTATTTTTAGTAATAATATTACTAAAAATAAAAAATGTTTATTTAATAAAAATAGATATAGTTAAAATTATTAAATATTATTAAGCTAAAATATTTAAAATTAAATATTATAAAGTATTTACTTTTTATTATAATAAAATATTAGTTTAATAAAATATTAATATAAATAAACAAATAAATAAATAAATAAATAAATAAATAAATAAATAAATAAATATATAATAAAACTTATATTTTTAAGATATTTTTTTTTATTAAAATAAAAACCGATTTTTTTAATTAAATTATAATTTGTTAAATAAATTTTGCTTTTAAAATCTAATTTATTTTTATTATTATTTAATATAATATTTTAATTATTATTGTTTTTTTTTTTTATTTTTAACTTATTTAAAGTTAATATTAATATTATATTAAAAGTTATATTAACTTATAAATTATATTTAGTTTATAATAAAAATATTATATTGTTTTTAATAGATTTATAATAAAAAAGTAAACTATTTTGTTAAAAATAGCTTATTTTTTATATAAAATTTAAAATTAACTTTAATAAAAGTACTTTATAGTTATTAATAGTATTTGGCTTTAATTTTTAAAAAAAATATTTATTTAGCTTTTTTAAACTATTTTAAATTGCGGTAACAAAGCCTTATAAAATTAGTTTTTAAAATAATTAATTAGTAAAAAATTTTAAATATAAACATTTACTTACTATATTAAAATTATTTTAAATTATACGGTTATATTTATATATTAAATTTAAAAAAACCTTTTAAATTTAATAAATAAATAATAACTTTTATAAAGCTATAATATAATATTTAGCTTATAAATAAATAGTAGCTTTAATAAATATTTTAAATATTTATTTAAGTTTTTTTAAAGTTTGCTAATTTACTATATTTAAAAAAATACTTTTAAATTTAAAATAGTTAATATTTTAGCTAATATAAATTAAAGCATTTTTTAACTTAAGAAAAATTTTAATTATTTTATATATTAAATTTTAACAAATAAGTATATTTATTTAAAAATTAATTTAAAATTATAAAAGTAAAAATAAAAAAAATATACTAAGTAATATTATATTAATATTATAAATAATAAATAAATTTTTGTTTTTTTTATAAAAAATTGTTTTTTATAAAAAAACTTTTTAAATATTAGTTACATATTTAATAAAAGCTGTAATTTTTTAAATTTAAATAAATAAATTAAAAAATATTAATAAAACTTTTTTTTTTAATAAAAAAAACTTATTATTAAATTCCGAATTTTTTTTTAGTTAATTAACTTTATTTAGTTATAAAAAATAAAAATTATTATTAATATAATCTAATATAAACTTATTTACTTTATTATTTAAAATATAATTTTAAAAAATATTTTAACTAATAATGTTTAAAATATAAAAAATATAATAAATATTATTAACAAATTTAGTATTTAATTTTTTAAAATATTTCTTTTGAAATTAAGTAATAAACCGGTTGTTATTTCGAGCATTATTTTAAGTAATACTAAATATATTAATTAAATAAATAAAAAAAAAAAAAAAATAAGATAAAGAAAAAGATACCTAAAAATATTTTCTGTTTTAATAGCTAAAAATAAGGCTATAATTTTTTTAAATTCTTAAAAAATATCAAGCCCTGTTTTATTAGTAATTAAATTTTTAAAACTAATTAATTTATAAGTTAAATTAAATTCGGAATTAATAAAAAAAATAATAACTTTAATAAATAAAGTATTTAAATTTAAAGTTTAAATATTAAAAACAATTAAAAACTTTTTATAACTATTAATATATAAAAATAAAAAAAAATATATAAAAAATATAAAAAAAAAAATTAAAAGCTAATATAAAAAAAATATAAAAATAATATAATATAAAAGTATTATACAGGGTTGTGAAATTAATCATTAGTTAATGAGTGAATAATTAGTCTGACTAAATTAATCTGATTAACTTTCTAATTGATTAATTTAATTTGATTAAATTTTTAATCAGATTAATTTAGTCTTAGTCTTAGTCAGCCCTATAAGTGAATAAAGATTAAATTAATCTGATTAAGTTAATCAGTGATTAATTTAGTTAGACTAATTATTCACTTAGTGATTAATTTAAAAAAAATGAAAAAAAGAATTAATTAAAAAAAATTAAAATTTAATACATTAAAAAATTAAAAAAATACAATTAAAATAGAACTAAAAATAATAAAAATTATAGTATAGTTTATTTTGAAAAACATTAAATTTTCAATTTCTAGAAAAATGGAAATATTACGTAATATTACGTAAGCAGAAAAAAAATATTAAAAAATAATTCTAAAAATTCTAAAACTTTTAATATAAATTATTTAATACTATTTACTATAAAAGCAATTTTTTTTTATTTTTTATATAATTGTTTTCTATTTTATTTTAATTTTCTAATTTTTAATTTTAAATTTTTTTGGATTAATTAATCAGAGTAAGTGAATAAAGATTAATTTAATCTGATTAAATTTTTAATTGATTAATTTAGTCTTAGTCTTAGTTAGCCCTATGAGTGAATAAAGATTAAATTAATCTGATTAATTTAATCAAGTGATTAAATTAATCAATCAAAAATTTGATTAAGACTAAATTATTTACTTATTAATTAAATTAATCTGATTAAATCACAACCCTGGTATTATAATATAAAAGTAATATAATATAAATATAAAAGTAATTTAAAATAATATAAGTAGTATATTTAAAAAGTAAAAAAAAAACAAGAAAAAGTTTACTATATATAAAAGTGCTTTAAAATAATTTATAAGCTTTAAAAAAAAAAGAATTATATGTTATATATTTTAAAATAATTTATAAGCTTTAAAAAAAAAATTATATGTTATTTATTTTAAAAAGATTTATAAGCTTAAAAAAAAAAAAAAATTATACGTTATTTGTTATAAAAAAATTCGTAAGCTTTAAAAAAAAATAATATGTTATTAGTTTTAAAAAAATTTATAAGCTTTAAAAAAAAAAAAATTATATATTATACGTTTTAAAAAAATTTGTAAGCTTTAAAAAAAAAAAAAGAATTATATGTTATATGTTTTAAAAGGATTTATAACCTTTAAAAAAAAAAATTATACGTTATATGTTTTAAAAAAATTTGTAAGCTTTAAAGAAAAAAATTATACGTTATACGTTTTAAAAAAATTCGTAAGCTTCGAAAAAAAAAAATCATATGTTATTAGATTCGAAATAATTTATAAGCTTCGAAAAAAAAAAAAAAATTATACGTTATACGTTTTAAAAGAATTTGTAAGCTTTAAAAAAAAAAAAGAATTATATGTTATTAGTTTTAAAAAAATTCGTAAGCTTTAAAAAAGAAAATTATATGTTATTAGTTTTAAAATAATTTATAAGCTTTAAAAAAAAAATCATACGTTATTAGTTTCGAAATAATTCGTAAGCTTTAAAGAAGAAAATCATACGTTATTAATTTCGAAATAATTTGTAAGCTTCGAAAAAAAAAAACATACTATATACATATTTTTTAACTATTATATATTATTTAAAATTTCTCTTTTAGTTTTGTTATTTTTTTTTTATTAGTTACTTGTTTACTTTTATAGTTATATACTTGTTTTATTTAATATTTTTTATATTTGTTTATATTTATTTATTTATATTATATTATTTTTATAACCCTTATTATTTAATATTTAATATTTAATATTTAATATTTAATATTTAATATTTAATATTTAATATTTAATATTTAATATTTAATATTTAATATTATTATTATATAAATTTTTAAGTTGTTTTAATATTTAATTATTTATATATATATTATTATTTATTTAATAAATAAGTATTTTATTTTATATATATTATATATTATATATTACTATTTTTTTTTTAGTTTAACAGTTTTTATTATAATTATATTATAATAAAAATATTTTATTACTATAAATATTTAAGTTGTTTTAATACTTAATTATTTATATATGTATTATTATTTATTTAATAAGTAAGTACTTTTTTTATATATATATTATATATTATATATTAATATTTTTTTTTTAGTTTAACGGTTTTTATTATAATTACATTATAATAAAAATATTTTATTATTATAAATAATTAAGTTGTTTTAATACTTAATTATTTATATATATATTATTTATTTAATAAGTAAGTATTGTTTTATATATAATAAGTTATATATTAATATTTTTTTTAGTTTAACAGTTTTTATTATAATTATATTATAATAACAATATCTTATTACTATAAATAATTTAGTTGTTTTAATACTTAATTATTTATATATATATTATTATTTATTTAATAAATAAGTATTATTTTATATATAATAAGTTATATATTAATATTTTTTTAGTTTAATAGTTTTTATTATAATTATATTATTATAAAAATATTTTATTTTTATAAATAATTAAGTTATTTTAATACTTAATTATTTTTATATATTATTATTATTTATTTAAAAATAAGTAATATTTTTAAAAATTATAAATATTATATTAATAATAGTTTTTAGTTTAATAGTTTTTATTATAATTATATTATAATAAAAACACTTTATTATTATATAGACAATTAATTTATTTTAATACTTAATTATTTATATATATTATTATTAATTTTAAAATAAATAGCTATATAAATAATATAGTAAATAGCTTATTAAATAGCATAATAACATAATTAATAACGTAGTAAATAGCTTAGTAGATAGCTTATTAAGTAGTTTAGTAGGTAGTTTATTAAGTAACCTAATAGGTAGCATAGTAGCTTACTAGGTAGCCTAATAAGTAGCCTAATAAATAGCTTAATAGGGAGCTTAATAGGTAGCATAGTAGCTTAGTAGGTAACCTAGTAGGTAGCCTAGTAGGTGGCTTAGTAGGTAGCTTAGTAGGTAGTATAGTAGCTTACTAGGTAACTTAGTAGGTAGCTTAGTAGCTTATTAGGTACCCTAGTAGGTAGCCTAATAGGTAGCTTAGTAGGTAGCCTAGTAGGTGGCTTAATAGGTAGCTTAGTAGGTAGCTTAGTAGGTAGCTTAGTAGGTAGTATAGTAGCTTACTAGGTAACTTAGTAGGTAGCCTAATAGGTAGCTTAGTAGGTAGCCTAGTAGGTAGCTTAGTAGGTAGCAGGGTTGTGATTTAATCAGATTAATTTAAATAATGAGTGAATAATTTAGTCTTAATCAAAAAACTGATTGATTAATTTAATTATTATTTACTCAAACCCTTAACTAAGACTAAATTAATCACTTAAACTGTTGACTAAGACTAAATTATTTATTTAAACTGTTGACTAAGACTAAATTATTTACTTAAGTTCTTGACTAAGACTAAGACTAATTAATTAGACTAATTATTTACTTAATGATTAATTTGTCAAAAAAATAGGTAAAATTAAATAGAATACACTATAAAAAGGGCCTTTTTAAAGGCTATTTAAATCTAGTTTCTTTTTTAAAAAATATTAAAAATTTGAATTTCTATTAACCTTTTAATTAAATTCCTTGACTAAAAATTTAATTATTAATTACTTAACCTGTTAACTAAGACTAAATTAATCACTTAACCTGTTAATTAAGACTAAATTATTTACTTAAACTATTAACTAAGACTAAATTATTTACTTAAACCTTTAACTAAAACTAAGACTAAATTAATTAATTAACTAATTAATTAGATTAATTTAGTCTAACTAATTATTTACTTATTAACTAATGATTAATTTCACAACCCTGGTAGGTAGTATAGTAGGTAGCCTAATAAAAGGGTAATAGCCTCTAGGGTAATAGTCCTAAAGTAATATTATAGGGATTATATAGAAAACTAGGATTTACGAAAAAGGTAAGGGGGTACCCTTACCCTTTTTATAAAAAATATTTAAATAGCTAATAAATACCTAAATAAATTAGAAAAAAAATTCGAAAAAATTACTACCTTTTTAAGCTAAAAAAACGCTATATAACCATATAAAGTTTAGTAATATTAAAATAATATTAAATTTAAAAAGATTAAAAAACTAATAATATAACCTTATTTAGTTTTTTATTTTTTAAATTTTTAATTTTAACTATATTTTAAAATAAAATATACTATTTTAAAGGCAAAAAAATAGGCTATAAGCTGGTGTATTATATATTAGAATATATAGCATAATACGAATTTAATATTAATTTAAAACCCTTTTTTAAAAAAAGTTTTAAAAATATAAATTTTTTCTAAAAAAAATTAAAGTTGTTTAACAAAATTAAAAAAAATATATTTAATACCTTAAAATATATAAACTTTAATACTTTTATTTATTTTAAAAAATATTAATTTCTTAGCTTATAATATTAATTTTTATATTATATTTTATTTTAATTATATTATTAAAAACTGTAAATTTTAATTTTTTCATTAATATTATTTATTTTTTTAGAAAATTTAAAACAATATTTCTGCTTTTCTTTTATATATAAAATCTTTTTTAATTTTTTAAAAAAAAGTTTAAAAAGAATTTTCAAAAAAAACTTTTTAAAAAAAAACCAAATTAATTAGTAAGTAAATAATTAATCCAACTAAATTAATCAGTAATTAATTTAATCAGATTAATTTAATTATTATTTACTTAAGCCCTTAATTAAGACTAAATTAATCACTTAACCTGCTAATTAAAATTAAATTAATTACTTAACCTATTAATTAAAACTAAATTATTTACTTAAGTCTTTAACTAAGACTAAAACTAAATTAATTAATTAAAAAATTAATCAGATTAATTTACTCTAACTAATTATTTACTTAATAACTAATAATTAATTTCACAACCCTGCTATTACTACTAAAGCTATTATAATATATAGCATTATTTTTTATTGTTTAAAAAAATACTAACTTTTTTTAAAAAAAAAAATTATTAAACAATTAATTAATTAAGCTATAGCTAATTTTAATATATTAAATATAATAAAAAACGTTAACTTAGCTAAAATAGCTTAAAAGCAAGTTTGCTTTAACCTTGCCTAAGTTATATAACTTAAACTCTATTAGCTTTTTAATTTTAATAATAGTGTTTATTAAGTATTTTAATATTTGTTTTTCTTAAAAAAAGACGAAAACTAATAAGCAACTGCTTATACTATTATTAAAGGTTAAAAAAAAAAAACTTTAAACCTAAAATTAATTATAACTTATATAAGTATTTTATTATAAAGTTTAATTAAATTTTTTGTTATTAAGATATTATTAAATAAGTTAAGATTATATATTAACAGCTAAACTAAAGGCTTTAGCTTTTTATTACTTATTTTTTAAAAAAATAGTTATAAATATTGCTAGCAATAAATGCGGTATAAGCTTTACTATTATATAAATCTTTTAAAAAACTTTTTTTTTAAAAAATACTAATTAAAAATTTTATATAAATAATATTTAATTAAAAAGCGCATATTAAAAGCCTTAAAATAAAAAAGCAACATAAAAAAATAAAATAAAAAAAAGCGTAAATATTTATGCGAATAAAGTAAAAGGCTTTAAAAATAGTTTAATAATTTATAAAAAAGTTATATTAATAAATAGCTAGTTAAATAAATAAGTATAAATATAACTTTAATTTTAAAATAAAAAACTATATTTATATATTTAAAAAAAAATAAACTAATTAACTTAGTAATAAACTAAATTACTTAATAACTTAATATTTATATTAAATTATTAATATGCTTTTTAAAAATTTAAAATTTTTAAGCTTAAAATATTACCTTTTTTAATAAAAAAGTTAATAGTTTTATATAAACTAATTATATAAATATTTTAATAACTTTTTTTTAAAATAAAACTATAAGCAATTAAATAATATAATAATTAATAAATTAATTAAAAAAAAAAGTTAAAAAAGTTTTATTATTTTAATTTTATAATAAAAAATTATTTTATAAAATTTAATAGCAAAAATAAAATTTTAATAACAAATAGTATTTAGTATAAAATTTTTAAAATATACTAAAAAACTATAAAAATATTATAAAAAAAACTTAAAAAAAGCAGGTTTTTTATTATAATTAATAAAGTAAATAAAAACAGTATAAAAAAATAAGTTTAATTTTTTATATAAAAATAATAATAAACTTATAATAGTAATATAAAAATAAATAAATAAGCTATAAAGTTATATTTATATTAAAATTAAAATATATATTATAATAAATTATTTATAATATAATAATTACTTTAATAAAAATTATAAACTTTTATTTGCTTATAGCTAATTATATATATTAAAAAAATTTAAGCTTAAAAGTAGCAGTTTTTACAAAGTTATTGGTTTAATTTGTTTTTGTTTTATTTTAAAAAAATTTATACTAGCTTATAAAATTAGTTAAATAGCTAAAACTTAAGCTAAGCTTTTTTGCAAAAAAGGAATTATAACAGCTTATTAGCTTAGTAGTTACTTACTTATAGCTATTATAATACGTACTTATACTGCTTAGTTATTTTACTATTATTATAGTAGTTTATATATAGCTTTACCATATATATTATATAGTTTTTTTCTTTCTTTTTCTTCCTTTTTTTTTCTTTTTTTTTATGCTATATATTAGTTTTTAGTGTAAGGTAAAGTTAGTTAATTAATTATACTGCTACCACTAAAGCTATCACAATTTTAAAAGCATGTTTAGCAGTTACGGCAGCGCGAACCCAGCTAGTGTGCAGGCCCTAGGATTAGAGTGCTAGGGTGGCTGCAAGTCATTAGGCTAGCTGCCGTACTATATAGACCATACTAGATAACTAGGCTGCCACCTTAGTTATTCAACATTCTTTTTACAGGGATTATAGCCTAATGGGTATGGTATTATGCCATAATTGTCACATTAGCTTATATAATAGTTTTTAATATTGCTATTTTTTATTGCTTTTAAAACAAGTTTATTACTATTTTTAAAATAATTTTTTTTTTATATTTTTATGTTATAAAAAAAATAAAATAAGTAAAAAATTACTTTATAATTAATATCTTTATAACGCTTTTATATTTTATTTTATTTTAATTTTTTTTTTAATTTTTTTTTTTTTTTAGCTAATATAAAAATCATAAGTTTTCATATACTTTAATAGTTATAATAAAGCTTTTAAAACATTTTAAGTTTTTAAATAAAGTAAATAAATACTTAAAAATAATAAATTTAAAATAATATTATAATATATAATTTAAATTATAATTGTTATATTATTTTAATAACTTTTATATATATATATATATTTAATAAATTTTTTAAAGCGTTTTAAATAAGTATTTTATTTTTAATTTAATTTTATATATTATAAATATAAAGTTATTATTAAATAATATTTTAACTGATTTATTTTATTAAATAATTTATATATTTATTTTTTTAAATTTTATAATATTTTAAATATTATTTAATTTATATATAATATATTTTTATAATTACTTAAAAGTTTAAATATAATTATTATATTAATAAAATAATATTTATTTATAAGGTTATAAAATTAATTATTAGTTAATAAATAAATAATTAGTTTAACTAAATTAATTTAATTAATTTTTTAATTAATTAATTTAGTCTTAGTTTTAATTAAAAACCTAAGTAAATAATTTAATCTTAATTAGTAGGTTACGTAATTAATTTAGTTTTATTTAGCCTTATAAGTAAATAAAGATTAAATTAATTTAATTATACTAATTATTTACTCATTAATTAATTTAAAAAAAAATAAAAAAAAAATTTAATTTGAAAAAAATATAAACTAACATAATAGAAATTTAAAAAAATATAATTAAAATAAAACTAAAAATAATAAAAATTATAGTATAGTTTATTTTTAAAAATATGGAATTTCAAATTTATTAAAAAAAATTCAAAAATTATGTAAGCAATATAAAAATATTTAATAATATTTTAAAAAAATTCTAGAAATTTTAAAACTTTTTAAATAAATTATTTAATAGTATTTATTATTAAACCTATTTTTCTTAATTTTTTTATCGTTGTTTTTTATTTTATTTTAATTTTTAAACTTTTAATTTTTACTTTTTTTTAATTAATTAATCAGAGTAAGTGATTAAAGATTAATTTAATCTAATTAAAAATTTAATCAGATTAATTTAGTTTTAGTTTTAGTTAAAAACTTAAGTAAATAATTTAGTTTTAATTAGTAGGTTAAGTGATTAATTTAGTCTTATTTAGCTTTTTAAGTGATTAATGATTAAATTAATTAATTAGTTTTTTAATTAAAATTAAATTAAATCACAACCTTGTTTATTTATTAATATTAAATAATTTTTATATTATTTAAATAAATTTATATTTTTTTTATAGTTTATTTTAAAAGTATTTTTAAAACTTATTTTAAGCTTTTTACGCTTTTTAGCTGTATAAGCTATTTTTTATTTTGCTTAATAAATTATATAGCTATATTTAATTTTTTAGCTTTTTTATAATTTATTAAAAAAAACTATTATATTAGTTAAAAACAAAGCTTTATATTATTTTATAAATGCTTTTACTAATTTTATTTTTATTATTTTATTTATAAAATTATTTTATAATTTTAAGCTATATTTTAAAAATATTAAAACTACTTTTTTAATTAATAATTATAGCTTAGCTATTAATTATATTTAAGTTTTAATTTTATATAACACTTTTATATTATATTTTTTTTTAATTATTTTTAAGTTTATTTTTTAAAGTAAAAAGTAAAGCGGATTAATAATTTATAGTTTATACAGGGTTATGATTTAATCAGATTAATTTAAATAATAAGTGAATAATTTAGTTTTAATCAAAAAACTGATTGATTAATTTAATTATTATTTACTTAAACCCTTGACTAAGACTAAATTAATTACTTAAACTGTTAACTAAGACTGAATTATTTACTTAAACTGTTAACTAAGACTAAATTATTCACTTAAGTTCTTAACTAAGACTAAGACTAATTAATTAGATTAATTATTTACTTAATGATTAATTTGTTAAAAAAATAGGTAAAATTAAATAGAATACACTATAAAAAGGGCCTTTTTAAAGGCTATTTAAATCTAGTTTCTTTTTTAAAAAATATTAAAAATTCGAATTTCTATTAACCTTTTAATCAAATTCCTTAACTAAAAATTTAATTATTAATCACTTAACCTGTTAACTAAGACTAAATTAATTACTTAACCTGTTGATTAAAACTAAATTATTTACTTAAACTGTTAACTAAGACTAAATTATTTACTTAAACCCTTGACTAAGACTAAGACTAAATTAATCAATTAACTAATTAATCAGATTAATTTAGTTTAACTAATTATTTACTCATTGACTAATGATTAATTTCACAACCCTGAGTTTATATATAAAATAAAATTTTGCTTTTTTTAAAGCTAATTTTATTATTAACAATTTAAAGTTTTAAAAAAAAGCTATTATTAATATAGTTTTTTAATAAAATAATATTACTTATATTTTTATTAATAGCATTTTATAAAATTTTTTTTATAAAATAGCTAATTTTAATGTTAATTATAGCATTTTTTTTATACTTAATTTATTGTTAGCTTTTTTTATTTTTTTATATTATATTTTATATTTATAAAATATTATTAATAAAAAATATATAATTAATATAAACTATAAACAAATTAACATTATAAGCTAAAGTTATAATTTAATTACTTAATTAAATTAATTAAATTAAATTAAGTTTTATTTATTTATAAAGCTAACTAAAACTAAAACTAAATTAATTAATTGAAAAAAAATTAAAAATTTAATATTTTTTAAAAATAAATTATATTATAATTGTTATTATTTTTAGTTTTATTTTGATTATATTTTTATAATTTTTTAATATATTAAATTTTAATTTTTTTATTTAATTTTTATTTAATTTCTTTTAAATTAATTACTAATTAACTTAATTAAATTAAATTAATTTATATTTACTTAAAAAGCTAATTAAAATTAAAACTAAATTAATTTAATTAAAAAATTAATTAAATTAATTTAATTTAATTAATTATTTACTTATTAACTAATAATTAATTTTACAACTTTATTATAAGCAAATTAATATTTTTATAAGCTAAATAAAAAAAAGTTTATATATATTATATAATACTTAAATAACTTTATAAATTTTAATATTATAAATTAATAATTAATATTTTTAAAATTATAATAAAATAAAAAATTTAAAAGTATTTTTTTATTATTTTATTGCTTTTTTTTAAAAAAAAATATTTTTAAATATGTTAAAAATGCTAAAAAATTTTAAAATATTTATTATATTTAGCAATATTTTTACAAAAGAAAATAGTATAAAAATATAAAAAATACTTTTAAATTTTTTATTTTATTATAATTTTAAAAGTATTAATTATTAGTTTATAACATTAAAATTTATAAAGTTATTTAAAATAAAGGAAATATTTTTAATAAAAATTACTTTAAAAGGTATTATTAAGCTAAATATTAATTTGTTTATAATGTTAATTTATTTATAATGTTAATTTGTTTATATTTTATATTATTACTTTTTATATTATATTTATTAATAAGCTATATTTTATATTTATAAATTTATAAATATAATTAGCTAATTTAATAATTTTACTTATTTTTTTTAATATGTTATTAAAAAATAAGTTTTTTATTAAACTAGATTTTTAGCTACTTAAATATTAATATTTTAATATTTTTTTTTAATAATAATATTAATTATATTATAAGTTTATTTTATTTTAACGCTTTATAATATTAATATATAATAACTTATATTTTTTAAATATAAAATATATTTTATTTTATTTTTTTAATTTAAAGGTTATATTATATTACTTATTAAAAACTTTATATTTTATTAAAATAAATTTAAAGTTTAATAAAGCTTAATATTATTAATATATTTAAACTTATATTAAATATTTTATATATATAATTTAATTAAATATAATATATGAAAAACTAATATTAATAAAAAACTTTAAAATATTTTACACTTTATATTATAATATTAAATAATTAATTTACTAAGTTAAACTTTTATTTTATGCTAAGTAAAAAAAGCTTTAATTAGCTTAAAGTATTTTAAAAACTATTTTTATTTTTTTATTTTTATTAATAGCTTATATTTTAATATTATATATAAAAATAGCTATTAAATTTATTATTAACTGTTTTAAAAGCGTTTTATTATATTATAAATTTAGTATTTTATATTTTAAGGCTATTTAAATAATTTCTTTTATAACTAGCTTTTTAAGCTTTTTTTTTAGTATTAAAAAAAGCATAATTAACTATTATAACTATAAAGTTAACTTATTTTTTTAAGCTTATTTTAAAAATTATTATAACTTTTATATTTTATTATATTTATAAATAATATTTTTTGCTTAAGCAATATTAATATATTTTATAAATATAATATTTTATTTGTTTTTCATATATTTTTAATAAATATATTATAATATTTTTAGATTTTAAAAAAATGCTAAAAATTTTAATAATATAAGCTTTTACTTTTTTTATAATATATAATAATTTTTTTAATAAATATATTTTTATTTTTTTTTATTTTTTAAATAAGTTTTTATATAAGTTATTATTACTAATAAAATAATTAAAAATTTATTTATAAAATGCTTTTATATATAACATAAGCAGATTAAGATTATAAGCAGATTAACACTTTTATAAGCTATATAAAAAAAAGCTGTATATATTACGTAATATTTAAATAACTTTGCTAATTTTAGTGTTATAAGTTAATAATTAATACCTTTAAAATTATAATAAAATAAGAAATTTAAAAGTATTTTTTATTATTTTATAGCACTTTTTTTTGCTAAGATATTGCTAAATAAGCTAAAAATGCTAAGAAACTTTAACATATTTACTATATTTAACAATATCTTTATTAAAAAAATGCTATAAAAATATAATAAATACTTTTAAATTTTTTATTTTATTATAAAAATTACTTTAAAAGGTATTGCTAAGCTAAATATTAATTTACTTATAATTTATATTAAATTATTTACTTAAACTATTAATTAAAACTAAATTAATTAATTAAAAAATTAATTAAATTAATTTAATTAAACTAATTATTTACTTAATAAATAGTAGGTGTATATCGTAGATATTAGCATGTGTTAAGGATCTCGTAAGGTCTCTACTAATAATACACAAAGTGCCTTTTTTTTTTCGGTCCGGAGAAAGCTATACAATAACATGGTAACGGTTCTCGGCGAGAGGCGAGGCTATCATTTAAAACCTGCCGGTACTTGGGTGAATGTTTTCAAATAAACACTAGGGATCCCTAAGTCTTATTATTGAAAAGCTTTACCGCACCTCCACACATACTTTAAAAAAAGGAAGGTAAAGCTTAAGAAGTTCTAACGGTAACCACTTAAAATCTATAAAACTAGGCGGGCTTTTTATTAGTTAAAGTTTATTTAAGGTATTAACTAATTATAATATATTTATATTTATTTTAATTATAAAGCTTATATATTAAAATAATAAACAAGGTTATTAACATTTATTATATATAAATATAGATATAATATTATTTATATAATTATTATAATATTATTATTAAAAGCAGTATACCGCTGGTAAAAAAAAAGGGTTTAAAAGGTTTTTCTTTAAAAGAATTGTTTTTTTTAAGAAACCGGTTAAAATTATAAGAATTATAATAATATGAGCTAGCTAGCTATAGGTAGAAAAAGGTTTTAAAAGGGTTTTTTTTTAAAAAAAAAAAAAGAAAACCAAAAAAACCGCCGGAAGCATAGCTAACTATAGGTTAAAAAAAAAAGGGTTTAAAAAGGTTTCCTTTAAATATAATAAAAAACTACTTTAAAATCGTAAAAATAAAAAAGATTATAAAAAAAAATTTAATATTATATATAAGGTTATAAAATTAATCATTAGTTAATAAATAAATAATTAATTAAACTAAATTAATTTAATTAATTTTTTAATTAATTAATTTAATCTTAATCTTAGTTAATAACCTAAGTAATTAATTTAGTTTTAATTAGCCTTTTAAGTAAATAAAGATTAAATTAATTACTAATTAATTTAGTTAAATTAATTATTTACTTATTAATTAATTTTAAAAAATTAAAAAAAGAATTTAATTTAAAAAAATATATAAATTAACATAATAAAAAAATAAAAAAATACAATTAAAATAAAATTAAAAATAATAAAAATTATAGTATAGTTTAATATAAAAACTAATAAAATTTAAGTTTATTAAGAAATTACAAGATTATGTAACGTATAACATAAGGGGATTAACATTATAAGCAGATTAACATTTTTACAAGCCATATAAAAAACGTTTGTATATATTACGTGATATTTAAATAACTTTGCAAGTTTTAGTGCTATAGACTAATAATTAATATTGCTAAATATGCTAAAAAGTTTTAAGGTATTTTTTATATTCGGCAATATCTCTATAAAAAAAAATGCTATAAAAATATAAAAAATACTTTTAAATTTCTTATTTTATTATAGTTTAAAAGGTACTAATTATTAGTTTGTAGCATTAAAACCTGCAGAGTTATTTAAAAGTGGAGTAAGTATTACCCGATAGAAAATTAGCTTCTAAGGTACGCCAAGCTAAACTGTTAATCCGTTTATAGTGTTAATCTGCTTGTGTTCTATGTTAAGCAATATAAAAAGATTTATAAATAATTTTAAAAATTTTAAAACTTTTAATAGAAATTATTTAATAGTATTTATTATTAAACCTATTTTTTTAAATTTTTTATATAGCTGTTTTTTATTTTATTTTAATTTTTTAATTTTTAATTTTTATTTTTTTTTAATTAATTAATTAAAATAAGTAATTAAAAATTAATTTAACCTAATTAAAAATTTACTTTAATTTAATTTAGTTTTAGTTTTAATTAACAGGTTAAATAATCAATTTAATCTTAATTACCCTTTTAAGTGATTAATAATTAAATTAATTAATTAAATCACAACCTTAATTATATATAATTAATAATAAAAATTAAAATAATAAGCAATGTATTTTAATAATAACATTAAAATAAAACATTAAATATATATATATATATTAAATAAATTAACAGTATTAATTAATGTTTATAAAATTTATAAAAGTTTTACTTAGCCAGGGTTAGCAATTTAGTTTTTAATATTAGGACTAAGCTTTACTACTACTAGTTTAATCTTAATATTAGTACCGATTTTTAAGTACTAAGCTAGTATTAGTACTACTAAGTACTAAACTAATATAATATTTAGTAGTATTAAATTCTAAGCTAATAATATTAAAGTATTAAAAAATACTAAAATAAATATTAAAAATTTAAAAGAAATTAAAATTATTAATGTTTAAAAATTAAAAAATTAATATTTAGTTTAACATAAATTTAATATTATATAATTATTAATAAATAATTAATTTTAATATTTAAAATCTTTTAAATATAATAAATAATATTATATAATAAAAGTTTAATAACTAAAAATAAATTAAAAAAATTATTTAATTATTATTATTATTATAAAGTTTTAATTTTTTAAATATTTTTTTAATGTTTTAATTTTTATATTTAGTACTTTAATATTAGTATTTAATACTTTAATATTTTAATATTAATATTAGTATTAGCAAACAAGGTTATAAAATTAATTAATTTAGTCTTAGTTTTAGTTAAAGGTTTAAGTAAATAATTTAATCTTAGTTAACAGTTTAAGCAATTAATTTAGTCTTAGTTAACAGGTTAAGTGATTAATAATTAAATTTTTAATTAGAAAATTTAATTAAAACATTAATAAAAATTCGAATTTTAACTAGTTTTTTAAAAGGAAACTAGATTTAAATAAGGCTTAAAAGGCCCTTTTTTTTAGTATATTCTATTTAATTTTCCCTATTTTTTTAACAAATTATTTATTAAGTAAATAATTAGTCTAATTAATTAGTCTTAGTCTTAGTTAACAGGTTAAGTAAATAATTTAGTCTTAATTAATAGTTTAAGTGATTAATTTAGTTTTAATTAACAGTTTAAGTAATTAATTTAGTCTTAGTTAAAGGTTTAAGTAAATAAAGATTAAATTAATTAATTAAAAAATTGATTAAAATTAAATTATTTACTTATTATTTAAATTAATTTAATTAAATTATAACCTTGTTAACAAGTACTAAACTAAGTTAATATTAATATTTAAGGTTATGAAATTAATCATTAGTTAATAAATAAATAATTAGTTAAACTAAATTAATGTGATTAATTTCTTATTTAATTAATTTAATCTAATTAAATTTTTAATTAAATTAATTTAGTTTTAATCTTAGTTAAAAACCTAAGTAATTAATTTAATTTTAATTAGCTTTATAAGTAAATAAAGATTAAATTAGTCCAGGGTTATAAAATTAATCATTAGTTAATAAGTAAATAATTAGTTAAACTAAATTAATCTAATTAATTTTCTAATTAATTAATTTAATCTAATTAAATTTTTAATCTAATTAAATTTTTAATCTAATTAAATTTTTAATCTAATTAAATTTTTAATCAAATTAATTTAGTCTTAGTTTTAGTTAGCCTTATAAGTAAATAAAGATTAAATTAAGCTAATTAAGTTAATTAATAATTAATTTAGTTAGACTAATTATTTACTTAGTAATTAATTTAAAAAAAATGAAAAAAAGAATTAATTAAAAAAAATTAAAATTTAATATATTGAAAAATTAAAAAAATATAATTAAAATAGAACTAAAAATAATAAAAATTATAGTATAGTTTATTTTAAAAAATATTAAATTTTTAATTTCTAGAAAAATGGAAATATTACGTAATATTATATAAGCAGAAAAAAAATATTAAAAAATAATTCTAAAAATTTTAAAACTTTTAATATAAATTATTTAATACTATTTACTATAAAAGCAAATTTTTTTAATTTTTTTTATAATTGTTTTCTATTTTATTTTAATTTTCTAATTTTTAATTTTTAAATTTTTTTAATTAATTAATTAGAGTAAGTAAATAAGGATTAATTTAATTTGATTAAATTTTTAATTAATTAATTTAGTCTTAGTTTTAGTTAGCCTTATAAGTAAATAAAGATTAAATTAATTTAATTAATTTAATTAAGTGATTAAATTAATTAATTAAAAATTTAATTAAGACTAAATTATTTACTCATTAATCAAATTAATCTAATTAAATCACAACCCTGCCTTAGAGGCAATTACCTTTTTATTAAGTTACCTATTAAGTTACTTATAAGGCTACTTACTAAGCTACCTACTAAGCTACCTATTAAGCTACCTACTAAGCTATATACCAGGCTATTTACTACGTTATTAATTATATTATTATGCTATTTATTAAGCTATTATGCTATTAATTAAGCTGCTTATTAAGCTATTTATTAAGTTATATCCTAGGCTATTTACTATGTTATTAATTATATTATAACGCTAGTTATTAAAATACTTACTATATTATTTATATGGCTACTTATTTTAAAATAAATAATAATATATAAATAATTAACTTTTTAAATAAATTAATTTTCTATATATAATATAATAATAAAATATTTTTATTATAATATAATTATTATAAAAACTATTAAACTAAAAACTATTATTAATATAATATTTATAATATTTAAAAATATTACTTACTTTTAAATAAATAATAATAATATATAAAAATAATTAAGTATTTAAACAACTTAATTATTTATAAAAATAAGATATTTTTATTATAATATAATTATAATAAAAACCGTTAAACTAATAATAATATTAATATATAACCTATTATATAAATAAAATTACTTACTTTTAAATAAATAAAAATATATATATAAATAATTAAGTATAAAAACAACTTAATTATTTATAATAATAAAATATTTTTATTATAATATAATTATAATAAAAACTATTAAACTAAATAAAAAATATTAATAGATAATATATAATATATATAAAAAAAATACTTACTTATTAAATAAATAATAATATATATATAAATAATTAAATATTAAAATAATTTAAAAATTTATATAATAATAATAATAATATTAAATATTAAATATTAAATATTAAATATTAAATATTAAATAATAAAAGTTATAAAAATAAAATAATATAAATAAATAAATATAAATAAATATAAAAAATATTAAATAAAATAAGTATATAACTATAAAAGTAAATAAGTAATTAATAAAAAAAAATAACAAAATTAAAAAAGAAATTTTAAACAATATATAAAAGTTAAAAAATATATATATAGTATGTTTTTTTTTTTTTTAAAGCTTATAAATTTTTTTAAAACGTATAACATATAATTCTTTTTTTTTTAAAGCTTACAAATTCTTTTAAAACATATAACATATAATTTTTTTTTTTTTAAAGCTTACAAATTTTTTTATAATATATAACATATAATTTTTTTTTTTTTAAAAGTTACAAATTTTTTTAAAACTAATAACATATAATTTTTTTTTAAAGCTTATAAATTTTTTTATAACAAATAATATATAATTTTTTTTTTTTAAAGCTTATAAATTTTTTTAAAACAAATAACATATAATATTTTTTTTAAAGCTTATAAATTATTTTAAAGCATTTTTATATATAGTAAACTTTTTTTATTTTTATTTTTATTTTTTAAATATATTACTTATATTATTTTAAATTACTTTTATATTTATATTATATTATTTTTATATTATAATACTTTTATATTATATTATTTTTATATTTTTTTTATATTAGCTTTTAATATTTTTTTAAATTTTTTTTTAAATTTTCTTTTTTATTTCTTTTTTTTTTTTTATTTTTTTTTATTTTAACAATAAATTCTTTATCTGTTTTTAATAACAATTTTAATTTTTTTAATCTTATTATTTTTTTTAAACCTTTTATTATAAGCAAATATATTATTAATATTAAAAACAAACTAAATTTTATTTTTTTATTTAATAATTTTTTTTTTATTTATATTTTATAATATAGTTTTTTTATTTAAATATTATAGCTTATTAATTTAAATTTACTTTAAAATATAAAATATTTTTATATATTATAAATTATTTTTTTATATTTTTTATTTTTTTTAAATTATTATTTTTAATATTAATTATTAAATACTTTTTTAAATTAATTTTAAAAGTTAAAAGCTTTTGAGCTTTAAATTTAATTTTATATTATTAATAATAATATTTTAATATTGCTTATAATATTAAAACTAAATAAAAAAATAAATAACTAAATATATATATTTAATTTTAAACTTTTTATAATAACTAATTTTTTTAAAAAAAATCTATTTTTATTTTTAGCATTTTAAATTTTTTTTTTAATTTATAATTTAAAAAAAAACCTTAAAATAATACTATTATAAATAATATTTTTATAAAATTTAAAGCCTATTTAAAAATATTAAATTTTATGATTAATAATAATTTACTATTTAATTTTTTAAATTTTTTATTTTTTAAAAAGTTATTAGTTTATTATAAACTATAAGTAAATTTTTTTTTTTTTTTTTTTTAATATTAATTTTGTTTTTAAAAATGCTTTTATTTTAAATAAGTAAAAAATTAAACTAATACTTTAAACAATTTTTAATAATACTTTAAATATTTTTAATTTTAATTTATTTTTATATATTAATAATTATAAAAAGTTTTTAATTATTTTTAATATTTAAATTTTAAATTTAAATACTTTATTTATTAAAGTTATTATTTTTTTTATTAATTTTAAATTTAATTTAACTTATAAATTAATTAGTTTTAAAAATTTAATTATTAATAAAACAGGCTTTTATATTTTTTAAAAATTTAAAAAAAATTATAGCCTTATTTTTAACTATTAAAACAAAAAATATTTTTAAGTATATTTTTTTTATTTTATTTTATTTTATCTTCTTTTTTATTTATTTAATTAATATTTTTAATATTACTTAAAATAATATTTAAAATAACAATTAGTTTATTACTTAATTTTAAGGTTATAATTTAATTAGATTAATTTAAATAATAATTAAATAATTTAATTATTATTTAGTTAAACCTTTAACTAAGACTAAATTAATTACTTAAACTGTTAACTAAGACTAAATTATTTACTTAACTTGCTGATTAAAACTAAGATTAATTAATTAGACTAATTATTCACTTAATGAATAATTTGTTAAAAAAATAGGGAAAATTAAGTAGAATATACTAAAAAAAAGGGCTTTTTAAGCCCTATTTAAATCTAGTTTTTTTTTAAAAAAACTAGTAAAAGTTCGAATTTTTATTAACATTTTAATCAAATTTTCTAACTAAAAATTTAATTATTAATCACTTAACCTGTTAACTAAGACTAAATTAATCACTTAACCTGCTAATTAAAACTAAATTAATCACTTAAACTGTTAACTAGAACTAAATTATTTACTTAAACTATTAACTAAGACTAAATTAATTAATTAACTAATTAATTAAATTAATTTAGTTTAACTAATTATTTACTTAATGACTAATATTTAATTTTATAACCCTGCTTAATTTTAAAAAAAAGATTTTATAAAATTAAATACTAAATTTATTAATAATATTTATTATATTTTTTATATTTTAAATATTATTATTTAAAATATTTTTTAAAATTATATTTTAAATAATAATATAAATAAGTTTATATTAGATTATATTAATAATAATTTTTTTTTTATAACTAAATAAAGTTAATTAACTAAAAAAAAATTTAGAATTTAATAATAAGTTTTTTTTTTTAAAAAAGAAGTTTTATTAATATTTTTAAATTTATTTATTTAAATTTAAAAAATTGCAGCTTTTATTAAATATATAACTAATATTTAAAAAGTTTTTTTATAAAAAATAATTTCTTATAAAAAAACAAAAATTTATTTATTACTTATAATACTAAAGTAATATTACTTAATATATTTTTTTTATTTTTACTTTTATAATTTTAAATTAATTTTTAAATAAATATATTTACTTATTAAAATTTAATTTATAAAATAATTAAACTTTTTTTTAAATTAAAAAATGTTTTAATTTATACTAGCTAAAATATTAATTATTTTAAATTTAAAAGTATTTTTTAAAATATAATAAATTAGCAAACTTTAAAAAAACTTAAATAAATATTTAAAGTATTTATTAAAGCTACTATTTATATATATACTAAATATTATATTATAGCTTTATAAAAGTTATTATTTATTTATTAAATTTAAAAAAACTTTTTAAATTTAATAAATAAATATAATTATATAATTTAAAATAACTTTTATATAATAAGTAAATGTTTATATTTAAAAATTTTTATTAATTAATTATTTTAAAAATTAATTTTATATAGCTTTATTACTATAATTTAAAATAATTTAAAAAAGCTAAATAAATATTTTTTTAAAAAATTAAAGCTAAATATTATTAATAATTATAAAGTACTTTTATTAAAGTTAATTTTAAATTTTATATAAAAAATAAGCTATTTTTAACAAAATAGTTTATTTTTTTATTATAAATTTATTAAAAATAATATAATATTTTTATTATAAGCTAAATATAATTTATAAATTAATATATCTTTTAATATAATATTAATATTAACTTTAAATAAGTTAAAAATAAAAAAAAAACAATTATAATTAAAATATTATATTAAATAATAATAAAAATAAATTAAATTTTAAAAGCAAAATTTATTTAACAAATTATAATTTAACTAAAAAAATTAATTTTTATTTAAATAAAAAAAAATATTTTAAAAATATAAGTTTTATTATATATTTATTTATTTATTTATATTAATATTATATAAAACTAATATTTTATTATAATAAAAAATAAATATTTTATAATATTTAATTTTATATATTTTAGCTTAATAATATTTAGCAATTTTAACTATATTTACTTTTATTAAACAAATATTTTTTCTTTTTAATAATGTTATTATTAAAAATAAAAATTAGTTCTTATTAAATATAATAAAATAATTAACTTTATTAAAAAGCTAAAAAATTAAAAAAAGTAATATTTTATAAAAAAAATTTAAAAAAAAAAATTAAAAAAAAAAATAGGAAAAAAAAAAAAAAATTAACAAAAAAAAAAATAATTGAACAGGTTTTTTTTTTTTTTTTTTTTTTTTGTTGTTTTTAGGCCGGACAAAACGCACGTTTCCTAAAACCCCAAAAAATACACTCTAAGCAAACGTATACCGCGTCTGCCTCACCTAGTCAAACTAATATAAATAAGAATACTACTGCCTACTAAAAAGTTATTTTATATAATAAAACATATTTAAATTCTATAAAGAACTTATTATTTAGCTTTTTGTAGCAAAAACTTTTTTATTTTTACTAATTTTTAAAATTAAGTTTACTTTTAACTTTTAACTAAAAGCTTATAAAGGTTTTTTTTTATAAAAAATTAAGTTTTAACTTTTTTATACTAATACTATAGTATTTATTAAATTTTTAAACTTTTTTTTTACTATTTTTATTAATATTATTAACGCTTTTATTAATAAACTATTAAAATATTTAGCTGTTTATAGTAAACTTAATACTATTAACAATTATATTAAAGCAATTTTTATAGCATACTAAAAAAAAATTAAATTTAAGTTTTATTTTTTTTAAATACCTATAATATATATAAACAAATTAATAAAACTTTTTAAATAATATAAATATATAAAAAAATAAATATATATATTTTTTTTAGCTATAATATATTAATATTTGTTAAGTTTAATATAAAAAAAAATATATTAAAAAAGTAGGTAATATAAAGTTGCTTTTAAAATTAATAAAAAAAATTGTTTTTAATTTTAAAAACAAAACTTTTAATTTAACTATTACTAAAAAAACAAAAAAACTTAAACACTTAAAAAAGATTTTTAAAAATAAAAAATTAATAAAAATAAAACTTAATAAAATTATAAATAAAGTTTACAATTTTTAAGTAAGCTTTTATAAAAGCTTAAAATAATTTAAAAATATTATTATATTTAAAATTAAAAAAAAAAAAACTAAACTAAATTGCTATTAAGTATAATATAATAAAAAAAAATATTAGTATGCTTACTAAACAAGTTTTTAAAATTAATAAATTTAAAAATATAGCTTTTTTATAAAAATTATTTACTAAGCTAAAAATCTATAAAGTAGCATAATTTATATTATAAAAAGCAATAGTAATAGTTAAAACGCTTAATAAAATACTTAATAAATATATTATTAAAAAAATAAAATATTAACAAGCTAAAGGTATAAATATTAGCTATTTTAATAAAAATATATTAATATTTAATAAGCAAATAATTAAATAAAAAACTTAAAAAAGTTTTTAAAAAAGCTTTATCTAAAAAAAAAAAACAATTATAAAAAAAGTTTAAAAATAAAAAAGCAAAAAATAAGCTTTACAAAATAAAAAGTTATATAAGATAATTTAGCTACATTTTTTAATAATATGTTAATAAAACCTATTTTAATAACAAAACTAAATATTTTTTTTAATATGCTAATAAATATACTAAAAGTATTAAAAAAAAAAAATATGTTTATTATTTAAAAAAGGTTATAATTTTAAAAAAAATTAAAAAAATTTTAATATTAAGTGTTAAATATTTACTATATATAAATTATAATAATAAATTGTTTAAAAAAGCATAAGATAATTTTAAAATTTATATTTGTTAAAAATATAAACTTAGTAAAATAAACTTAAAAAAAAAACTATATAATTTAAAACTAAATTTAAAAAAAAAAAGTAAATTTATTTTAAATTTAATATTATACTATATTAAATAAGGCCTAACTAAAAAAAAAGCAAAACTTATAAGTTTTTTTAATAGTTTTTATAATATTTTACTTAAAATTTTATAAAATATAAACAAAATAAAAAATATTTATAAATACTTTAAAAAAAATTAATTAATTATTATAGTATTTAATAAAAACTTAAAATTAATAATAATATTTTTAAACTAATATTATAAAAAATATAATAAATTTTTATTAAATAATAATAATATACTTTAAGTTATTAATAAAAATAAAGCAAATATAAAAAATTAAATTATATAAAACAAAATTAATATATTTATAATAAAAAGTTCTAGCTACTTAATAAAACTAACTAAATAAAAAAAACTATTTTTATAAAAATTTAAAAAATATAAAAAAAAGTACTTTATATTTTTAAAACTACTTAAAATCTATAACAAACCTTTTATATTTAAACTTATTATTTTATATTACTTTATAATATATAACCTAGTAATAAAAATCTTATTTAAATTACTTAAACCTGCTATAAAAACAAATAAATAAATTATTATTTCTAATAAATAAGTTTATTAAGCTATTTTATCTTTAGTAATATTATAAAAAAAACAAGCTTTTTTATATATAGTAAATATAGTTATATATTATATTAATATACTTTTAAAACTATTTAAAAAGCTATATTAGCATATAATATAAAAACATTATAGCAGTGCTAAAAATAGCCTATACTAAGCTACTTTAATAAAAAGGTTATATAAAATTACTAATAATTATTTAGTATTTAAATATAAAAATTAAAATAAAATTATAAGATATTATAAACAAATAAAAAAATTAGTAATAAAAGTTGCTTGCTTATTAAATATTATTAACTTATATATAGCTAAATATAAACTATATATTAAAAAAAACATAGAATTTTTTTTTATAGAAAATTTATTAATAATATCTTAGCTATAATAATTATAAACTTAAAAAAAAATGTAATTAATAAAGCCTAAAAAATTATTAAACTAGCTTTTAAATTTATATATATATAAAAAGTAAAGAAAAAAATAATTTTTTTAAATATTAAAATCTTTATAAATAATATAAGCTTTAGTTTTAAACTATTTTATAAACTATTTAACTACTTTAAAAAAATCCTATAGTTTTCTATATATTTTAAATAAATAAAAAAAAGCACATTTATTAAAAAACTTAAAAAAATAGCTTGTTTATTATTAAACTAAATAATTTACTATTATTTAATAAAAAATTTTAAGCAAATTTATTTTAAAAAAGGCTATTTATATAAAGTAGTAGCATATTAGGTATTAAAATATACGTAAAAAAAATAGCAATATTATTATAATAATAAAAAAAAAAAAAAGATTTAGTAGCGCTTTTTTTTATTTTAAAATCTAGTATAAATATAGCATAAAATTAAATAAATATTAAAAAAGTATTTAATTTAGTATAGCGTATATAGAACTTTATAAAAAATAAAATTTTAAAATATTTAAGCTATATAAAAAAGATAATTTTTTTTAAAAAAAAAACTAAAAACTTAATAGATTTCTTTTAAGTTTTTAAGTTTAAACTAATAAATACCTTTAAAATATTTAAAATAAATACTAATAAATTGTTTACTATTAAAAAAAGTCTTATAAGCTATAAACTTAATAAAATATTATGCTAATTTTAATACTTTAGCTTTATTTTAAAATCTTTAGAATTTTAAAAATAAAATAAAAAATAAATAGTAGTAAAACTAAAAAAACCTTTTTAGTAAAAGACTTATAAAAAGAAATAGTATTAATATATTACTAACAAAAAAAAAAGCTTGCTTTTTTTTACGCTGTTTTTTTTTTTTTTTTAGGAAGGCTTTTAAAACTTTGCTATAGCTTATAAGCTACTAAGGTTTTTATTTTTAGCAACGCTAAGCTCGGTTAGTTAGTATAAATAAGGCGTATTATATATGCTAAAGTTTTCTAAACTTCTATATATATATAAACAAAAGCTTTTGCTATATAAAAAGTTTTTAGCAAGTTTTATTTATACTTATTTTAATATTATATATATAAAAAATATATTAATATTATTATAAGCAACATATTTAATAGTAGTGTAATTTTTTATTATTTTTAGTATTATTTTTTTTAATAAGCTATATATTTTTTTAAAAAATATATTACTAACATAATATACTTATATAATAAAGCTAAATAAAATATACGTTTTTTAAAACCTTAAAAAATATACTTTAAGCAAACGTATATTATATCTACTTAACCTAATTTAACTAATATAAATAAAGATATTACTGCCTATTAAAAAGTTGTTTTGTATAATAAAACATATTTAAATTTTATAAAAAACTTATTGTTTAGCTTTTTGTAGCAGAAACTTTTTTATTTTTACTAATTTTCAGAATTAAGTTTGCTTTTAACCTTTGGCCAAAAGCTCACAAAAGGCCTTTTTAAAGGCTTTTTAAATCTAGTTTCCTTTTGTAAAAACAGTAAAAATTCGAATTTCTATTAACCTTTTAATCAAATTCCTTAACTAAAAATTTAATCATTAATCACTTAACCTGTTAACTAAGACTAAATTAATCACTTAACCTGTTGATTAAAACTAAATTATTCACTTAAACTGTTAACTAAGACTAAATTATTCACTTAAACCCTTGACTAAGACTAAGACTAAATTAATCAATTAATTAATTAATTAAATTAATTTAGTCTAACTAATTATTTACTTAATGACTAATGATTAATTTCATAACCCTGCTATTAACCTTTTAATCAAACTTTTTAACTAAAAATTTAATTATTAATTATTTAACCTGTTAACTAAGACTAAATTATTTACTTAAACCTTTAACTAAAACTAAGACTAAATTAATTAATTAGATTAATTTAGTTTAACTAATTATTTACTTAATGACTAATAATTAATTTCATAACCCTGCTTTTATATATTATTTAAAATTTTACTTTTAATTTTGTTATTTTTTTATTAGTTACTTGTTTACTTTTATAATTATATATTTATTTTGTTTAATATTTTTTATATATGTTTATATTTATTTATTTATATAACTTTATTTTTATAATCTTTATTATTTAATATTTAATATTTAATATTTAATATTTAATATTTAATATTTAATATTATTATTATATAAATTTTTAAGTTGTTTTAATACTTAATTATTTATATATATATTATTATTTATTTAATAAGTAAATACTTTTTATATATATTTAAGGTTGTAATTTAATCAGATTAATTTAAATAATAAGTGATTAATTTAATTATTAATCACTTAAAAGGCTAAATAAAACTAAATTAATCACTTAACCTGTTAATTAAAACTAAATTAATTACTTAGGTCTTTAACTAAAACTAAGACTAAATTAATCTGATTAAAAATTTAATTAGATTAAATTTATCTTTAATTACTTCCTCTGATTAATTAATTAAAAAAATTAAAAAAATTAAAAAAATTAAAAAATTAAAAAAAAAAATAGAAAATAGGTATAAAAAAATAAAAAAAATAAACTTAATAATAAATACTATTAAATAATATATATTAAAAGTTTAGCAATTTTTAAAATTATTTATAAATATTTTTCTATGGCTTACATAATCTTTTACTTTTTAACTAAATTTAAATTTTAATATTGTTAATATTAAATTATATAATAATTTTTATTATTTTTAGTTTTATATTAATTATATATTTTTAAATTTCTATTATATTAGGCAAGGTTATAATTTAATTAGATTAATTTAAATAATGAGTAAATAATTTAGTTTTAATTAAAAAACTAATTAATTAATTTAATTATTATTTACTTAAACCCTTAACTAAGACTAAATTATTTACTTAAACTGTTAACTAAGACTAAATTATTTACTTAAGTCTTTAACTAAAACTAAGACTAATTAATTAAACTAATTATTTACTTAATGATTAATTTGTTAAAAGAATAGGTAAAATTAAATAGAATACACTATAAAAAGGGCCTTTTTAAAGGCTATTTAAATCTAGTTTTTTTTTAAAAAAATATTAAAAATTTAAATTTCTATTAACCTTTTAATCAAATTCCTTAACTAAAAATTTAATCATTGATTACTTAACCTGTTAGTTAAGACTAAATTATTTACTCAAACTGTTAACTAAGACTAAATTATTTACTTAAACCCTTAACTAAGACTAAGACTAAATTAATCAATTAACTAATTAATTAGATTAATTTAGTTTAACTAATTATTCACTTAATGACTAATGATTAATTTCACAACCTTAATATTAGGTTATATTTTTTAAAAATTAAATTCTTTTTTTTATTTTTTAAAATTAATTAATCAGTAAATAATTAGTTTAACTAAATTAATCACTAATTAACTTAATTAGATTAATTTAATCTTTATTCACTTATAAGGCTAACTAAGACTAAAACTAAATTAATTTAACTAAAAATTTAATTAAATTAAATTAATTAATTAAAAAATTAATTAGATTAATTTCGTCTAACTAATTATTCACTCATTAACTAATGATTAATTTCATAACCCTGAAAATAAGTAAAAGGAAAGTTGTGATTTAATTAGATTAATTTTAATAATAAGTAAATAATTTAATCTTAATTAAAAAACTAATAAATTAATTTAATTATTAATTATTTAAAAGGCTAATTAAGACTAAATTAATTACTCACCTTATTAATTAAGATTAAAATTAAATTAGTTTAATTAAATCTTTAATTAAATTAAATTAATCTTTAATTAATTAAAAAAATTAAATATTAAAGATTAAAAAATTAAAATAAAATTAAAAACAACTATATAAAAAATAAAAAAAAATAAGTTTAATAATAAATATTATGAAATAATATATATAAAAAGTTTTTAAATTCTTAGAATTATTTTAAAATATTATTAAATATTTTTAAATTGCTTATATAATTTTTAAAATTTTTTATAATTTTAAAATTTAAGATTTTTATAAATAAACTATACTATAATTTTTATTATTTTTAGTTTTATTTTAAGTATATTTTTTTAAATTTTTATTATGTTAATTTATATTTTTTTAAAATTAAACTTGTTTTTTTATTTTTTAAAATTAATTAATAAGTAAATAATTAGTTTAACTAAATTAATTACCTAAGTTTTTAACTAAAATTAAAACTAATTTAATTTAATTAAATTAACTAATTTAGAAATTAATTAAATTAATTTATTTTAATTAATTATTTAATTATTAACTAATAATTAATTTTATAACCTTAATAAATATATATAATCCATTAAAAATATAACCTATTACTAATATTTAAAGCTTTAGCAACTAAATAAATTAACTTATTATTTTTAATAAATAGTTTTATTAATATGTTAATAAATATAATAAAAGCTTATAGCATAGTTTTTAACAGCAATTTTATTAATATAATTAATAACTTTAAATATAATAATATACTTATAAATAAAATACTGCTTTTTAATATTATATTTAATATAATAAAAATATTAGTTAAACTTATTTAAATGCTATTTAATGCTATATTAACTATTATAATAAATAAAAATAATTTTATTGTAAAATTTTTAAAGTTTATATTATAATAAGTATTAAAAAACCGCTTAAAAATAAAAAAACTATTTTATTAAAAAAGTAAAATATTTATATTAGCAATAGCTATATATTTTATTTAATTAAAAAAGTTTTAATTAAATTTTTTAATATTTAAAATAATATTAAATTAATTAATATACTAAATAATTAGCAAATAAAAATGTTTTTAATAAATAACTAGAAAAAATAAGCTAAATAGCTAACTATATTTTTTAAGTTTTTAAAATTATAAAATATTTAATATATTATATAACTAATTATATAAATAAAAAAAAATAAAAAAAAGTTAATAGCTTATACCTTTTTATATTAGTAAAATTTACTAATGGTAGTATAATATTAAGTAAAATAGTGATAAGGATAAAATAACTTTAACATAGTTAATAATAAAGCTATTAACTATTGTTTAAGTTATTTATTTAAATTACTAGGTGGCTTTCCTACATAAAGCTATCCCTAGTTTATCTGTGTTATATATATTTTATTTTTATAGCAAAAAGAATTTTTTATAAAAAACTATATTTTAAACTAGTTATTAACCTTTAAACTTTAAATAAAGTTATTATTTTAAATAACTATTTATTACTGCTTTAATTTAAAGTTATTATTATACTATATAATAAAAAAATATATTATTTATATAAATATAATAAAAATTCTTTTTAATTTTTTATTTACTTTAATTATTAAAACTATTTTATAGTAGTTAGTTATAAAACACTAAACAAATCTACTATAGCTATAATAAGCTTTTAAAACTTTTTAGCTTATACTTAGCAATTTATAAATAAAAAATTTAAACTATATTAATATTTTTATAAAATATTTATTAATAATATAGTTATTTTTTTAAATATTACTAAAAAGCATATTAAATTTTTATAGCAAAGTTTTATTATATTTTAGCAAAAAAATATTATATTTTTAGCAAAAAAGTTTTTTTTAAAATATTTTTTTACTAAATTGCTTAGCTTTTAAATAAATAGCCTAAATATATTTACGCTTAAAAAAAAATTAGCTGTTTTTTATAACCTTGCTTTTTTCTAGTTAATTAAAAACGCTTAAAAAATATATTAATATTATTAGTTTTTTTTAATTATTATTATTTTATTATATAAACCTTATAAAATTGCTATAATAGTATAAAACTGCTTTATTTAATAAAAGTTATTAAAAAAAGCTTTTAAAAAATAATAACTTTAAAAAAAAAAAGCTTACTATAAATTAACCTAATATAAACTTATTAAAAAAAAAGCTTTTTTTAAAATAATTTAAAAGCTAATATATAAAAATATTATAATTTATTATTATAATTTTAATAAATAACTATTTATATAAGTAAATATATTTTTTTTTATAAAAGTTTAAAATTATATTTAAAAACTAAGTATATTAATTTTAATAACTTAAATATTACTTATTATATTTTTTAGTTACTATATATTATAATTAAAATTAAAAATTTATAATAAAATAAATTAAATAAAATAAAACTATATTTTATTATTAAATTATAATATTAAAAAGAATTTGTTTAGTATATAATTAATTTATATTTATTTTTTAGTATAAATATTAATTATTAAGAAATAATACTATTTAATAAAATTTAATATTTAATATATTAAATATATTTATTAAATTAAAAAACTATTTAAATATATTAATTAAAAAAATAAAAATAACAAATTTTAAAATATTTTTTTATTATTAAAAAATAAGTTTATTATTAAGAAGCTAAAAAAGCTTTTTAATATATTTATTAAACTTTTAATTAAATTATAAAATAAAGTTTATATTACTTTACTTAAAAGTTTATTATATATTTATAAAATATATATTAAACTTAACGCATAATATAAGCGGATTAACATTATAAGCAGATTAACACTTTGGCTTAGCATACCCTAGAAGCTAATTTTTTATAAGGTAATATTTACTCCACTTTTAAATAACTTTGCAGGTTTTAGTGCTATAAACTAATAATTAGTACCTTTAAAATCGTAATTAAATAAGGAATTTAAAAGTATTTTTTATATTTTTATAGTATTTTTTTTATAGAGATATTGCTAAATATATAAAATACGCTAAAATATCTTAGCATTTTTAGCGTATTCGGCAATATCTCGGCGAAAAAAAATGCTATAAAATAATAAAAAATACCTTTAAATTTTTTATTTTATTACAATTCCAGAGGTACTATTTATTAGTACGTAGCCTTAAAATTAGCAGAGTTATTTAAATATCACATAATATACACAGTCTTTTTTTATATGGCTTGTAAAAGTGTTAATCCGCTTATAATATTAATCCGCTTGTGTTATGCGTTAAAGCTTTTATTAAAAAAGCAAAATATTAAATATAATAAAATAAAAACTTAATATATTTTTTTAATTTTTTTATTTACTAATATATATTAAAAACTTATTTTATTTAGTTTAATTACTGCTATAAAAAATAATATTATTAAACTTAAAAACTATTTTTTATAGCGTTTACATTATAATAATTTAAAAAAATATAAACTATTTTTTTTAATATTATTTTAAATTTTTAATTTAAAATAACATATTTTTAACTTAATAAGTTATTATATTTTTATTATAATATTAAATAAAATATTATATAATTATTTAAAACTAAATATAATTAATAAGTTAATATTTATAATTAATTAAGTTAAATTTTAATTAATCTTTAAATTTATAATAATTTAAATTTACATTTTTTAATTAATAAATTAGCTAATTTTTTTATTAAGTTAAAATTAAATAATTTATTAAGTAGTTTAAATTTTAAAAACAAATTTTATATAAATATTTTAATAAGTAATTTAAAAAAAAAATTTTTATATATTTATTTAAAAATATTTTATTTAAAAATATTTTTACTTATTTATTTTTTAATTTTTATAAATTTATTAATATTATATTAACTTAATTTATTAAAATAGTAAAAAAATAACATTGTATAATTTCTAGTTTTATTAAATTTAGCTTAAAAATATTTTGCTATTTTAGCTACTTTTATTGCTATTAAATAAGTTTTTTTTATTATAAGTAATATAATTACTAAAAATAAAAATAAGCTAAATTTTAAAATAGTTAGCTAGTTAGTTTTATTAAAAAGTTAAAACCTTATAAATTTAAATAAGTTAATAATTAAAAAATAAATTAAAAATAAAAAGTAAAAAAAAAAGGTTAAAATAATTATATAAATATATAAAGTGTTATAATAGCAGTATTAACTGCGTACAAGGCTATATGCATACAAGGCTATTTGCATATAAGGCTATTTAGATAGCTTTATACGCTAGCTTCTTAGCCTAACTGGGAAAGCGGCATATATATACAAAATTCTCGTACTAAAAAAAAATTCTATATATAAAAGCTTCACCTTCGTACTTAAATAAAAAATAGATTAATATAAAAGCTATTTATTTTACCTTTTTATTTATATATAATATTATACCTTTTAGCTACCTAATATTAATTAGTATTTTTAATATAAAAAATATAAATTGGTAAAAGTAAAGATAAAATTTTAACCTAATTATATAAACTATATATTTTATATTATATTCTAGTTTTTTTAGCAGTATTAACAAAAAAAAAATTAATTACTTATTTTATACTTTAGCTTAGCCTTTATATAAACGCTTAATTAATAATACGCAATGATATTTTACTTGCCCAAGGGAGCTCCTTTCCCTTAGGGGAGATTCTAAGGTAGCCTTAATTTTAACTTCTATTTAGGTTTTCTATAAGTGTTTCGTCATATGACTTATCACTGTGGTTACCCATATACACCTCTTGTCCTGTTTTAGGACAACTACTTTATCTAAGAGGTAAATCTGCTTAAGATCCTCTAGTTTAGCTAGAAGTCCTTACAGCAGGACAGGTAATGTGTTAAACATACTACTAATGCCTATCAATATGACTTAGAATTATTGCGATTCTACACACCTACTCCAATTTATAGCTCGGCCTTAATGCCAATATGTTAAATATTAGGGTTATGATTTAATCAGATTAATTTAAATAATGAGTAAATAATTTAGTCTTAATCAAAAAACTAATTAATTAATTTAATCATTATTTACTTAAACCCTTAACTAAGACTAAATTAATTACTTAAACTGTTAACTAAGACTAAATTATTTACTTAAACTGTTAACTAAGACTAAATTATTCACTTAAGTCCTTGACTAAGACTAAGACTAATTAATTAAACTAATTATTCACTCAATGATTAATTTGTTAAAAGAATAGTGAAAATTAAATAGAATATATTATAAAAAAGGCCTTTTTAAAGGCTATTTAAATCTAGTTTCCTTTTTAAAAAATATTAAAAATTCGAATTTTTATTAACTTTTTAATCAAATTCCTTAACTAAAAATTTAATCATTAATCACTTAACCTGTTAACTAAGACTAAATTAATCACTTAACCTGTTAATTAAAACTAAATTATTCACTTAAACTATTAACTAAGACTAAATTATTCACTTAAACCCTTAACTAAAACTAAGACTAAATTAATCAATTAACTAATTAATTAGATTAATTTAGTCTAACTAATTATTCACTCAATGACTAATGATTAATTTCACAACCCTGTTAAATATTAACAACCTCCTTGGGGAGTCTATAGATCCCTAAGATCAGGACTTGTAAAAAATATTTTACTTGCCTAAGGAAGCTTTCTTCCCTTGGGGGAAATTCTAAGGTAGCCTTAATTTTAACTTCTATTTAGGTTTTCTATAGGTGTTTCGTCATATAACTCATTAGTGTGGTTACCCACATACACCTCTTATCCTGTTTTGGGACAACTACCTTATCTAAGAGGTAAATCTGCCTAAAACTCTCTAGTTCAGCTAAAAGTCCTTACAGCAAGACAGGCAATATGTTAAACACACCACTAATGCCTATTAATATAACTTAGAATCATTGCAATTCTACACACCTACTTTAATTTATAGCTTGGCCTTAATGCTAATATATTAAATATTAACAACCTCCTTAGGAAGTTTATAGATCCCTAAGATTAGGACTTGTAAAAAATATTTTACTTACCTAAAAAAGCTCCTTTTCTTTAAGGGAAATTCTAAGGTAGCCTTAATTTTAACTTCTATTTAGGTTTTCCATAGGTATTTTGTTATATAACTTATTAATATAATTACCTATATATATTTCTTATTTTATTTTAAAATAACTACTTTATTTAAAAAGTAAATCTGCTTAAAATCCTTTATTAAGTAATAATAAATTGTTTAGTATAACAATAAACAAGCTATCTTTTTAAGTTTTTTAATAAATATGCTTTTTTTTATTTATTTAAAGTATATAAAAAACTATAGAATTTTTTTAAAGTAGTTAAATAGTTTATAAAATAATTTAAAACTAAAGCTTATATTATTTATAAAAATTTTAATATTTAAAAAGATTATTTTTTTTTTTACTTTATATATATATATATAAATTTAAAAGCTAGTTTAATAGTTTTTTAAGCTTTATTAATTATATTTTTTTTTAAGTTTATAATAATTATAGCTAGGGTTATGAAATTAATCATTAGTTATTAAGTGAATAATTAGTTAGACTAAATTAATCTGATTAATTTTCTAATTGATTAATTTAGTCTTAGTTTTAGTTAAGGGTTTAAGTGAATAATTTAGTCTTAATTAACAGTTTAAGTAAATAATTTAGTCTTAGTCAACAGGTTAAGTGATTAATTTAGTCTTAATCCGCAGGTTAAGTGATTAATTTAGTCTTAATTAGCAGGTTAAGTGATTAATGATTAAATTTTTAGTTAGAAAATTTGATTAAAATATTATTTAAAATTCGAATTTTTAACTTAAAATTAAAAGGAAACTAGATTTAAATACCCTTTTTAAAGGGCTTTTTAATAATAAATTTAGTTTAATTTTACCTATTTTTTTAACAAATTATTTATTAAGTGATTAATTAATCTAATTAAATTAATCTGATTAATTTTCTGATTAATTAATTTAGTCTTAGTCTTAGTTAAGGACTTGAGTGAATAATTTAGTCTCAATCAACAGTTTAAGTGAATAATGATTAAATTATTCAATCAAAAATTTGATTAAGACTAAATTATTCACTTATTATTTAAATTAATCTGATTAAATCACAACCCTGATTATAGCTAAAATATTATTAATAAATTTTCTATAAAAAAAAAATTCTGCGTTTTTTTTAATATATAGTTTATATTTAGCTATATATAAGTTAATAATATTTAATAAGCAAGCAATTTTTATTGCTAATCTTTTTATTTGTTTATAATATTTTATAATTTTATTTTAATTTTTAAATTTAAATATTAAATAATTATTAGCAATTTTATATAGCTTTTTTATAAAAATAGCTTAATATAAGCTATTTTTAATATTGCTATAATATTTTTATACTATAAACCAGGGTTGTGATTTAATTAGATTAATTTAAATAATAAGTGAATAATTTAGTCTTAATTAAATTTTTAATTAATTAATTTAATTTTTATTTACTTATAGGGCTAACTAAGACTAAGACTAAATTAATCAATTAAAAATTTAATTAGATTAAATTAATCCTTATTTACTCACTCTGATTAATTAATTAAAAAAAATTAAAAATTAAAAATTAAAAAATTAAAAATTAAAAAATTAAAAAAAAATAGAAAATAATTATATAAAAAATTAAAAAAAATTGCTTTAATAGTAAATAGTATTAAATAATTTATATTCAAAGTTTTAGAATTTTTAAAATTACTTTTTAATATTTTTATTCTGCTTACGTAATATTTCCATTTTTTAATAAATTTAAAATTAAATATTTTTTTATATAAGCTACACTATAATTTTTATTATTTTTAGTTCTATTTTAATTATATTTTTTCAATTTTTTAATATGTTAAATTCTATTTTTTTTCTTTTAATTCTTTTTTTAATTTTTTTCAAATTAATCACTAATTAACTTAATTAGATTAATTTAATCTTTATTCACTTATAGGGCTAACTAAAACTAAGACAAAATTAATCTGATTAAAAATTTAATCAGATTAAATTAATCAATTAGAAAATTAATTAAATTAATTTAGTTAAACTAATTATTCACTTATTAACTAATAATTAATTTCACAACCTTGCTATATACTAATATAGCTTTTTAAATAGTTTTAAAAATATATTTATATAATATATAACTATATTTATTATATATAAAAAAGCTTATTTTTTTTATAATATTATTAAAAATAAAATAGCTTAATAAACTTATTTATTAAAAATAATAATTTATTTATTTGTTTTTATAATAAGTTTAAATAATTTAAATAAGACTTTTGTTATTAAATTATATATTATAAAATAATATAAAATAATAAGTTTAAATATAAAAAGTTTTTTATAAATTTTAAATAGTTTTATAAATATAAAGTATTTTTTTTTATATTTTTTTAAATTTTTATAAAAATAGCTTTTTTTATTTAGTTAGCTTTACTAAGTAGCTAAAACTTTTTATTATAAATATATTAATTTTATTTTATATAATTTAGTTTTTTATATTTATTTTATTTTTATTAATAACTTAAAGTATATTATTATTATTTAATAAAAATTTATTATATTTTTTATAATATTAGTTTAAAAATATTATTACTAGTTTTAAATTTTTATTAAATATTATAATAATTAATTAATTTTTTTAAAAATATTTATAAACATTTTTTACTTTATTTATATTTTATAAAATTTTAAGTAAAATATTATAAAAACTATTAAAAAAACTTATAAAGTTTGCTTTTTTTTTAGTTAGGCTTTATTTAATATAATATAATATTAAATTTAAAATAAATTTACTTTTTTTTTTTTAAATTTAGTTTTAAATTATATAGTTTTTTTTTTAAGTTTATTTTACTAAGTTTATATTTTTAACAAATATAAATTTTAAAATTATTTTATGCTTTTTAAATTAATTTATTATTATAGTTTATATATAATAAATATTTAGCATTTAATATTAAAACCTTTTTAATTTTTTTAAAAATTTTAACTTTTTTTAAATAATAAATATATATATATTTTTTTTAATACTTTTAATATATTTATTAACATATTAAAAAAAATATCTAGTTTTATTATTAAAATAGGTTTTATTAATATATTATTAAAAAATATAGCTAAATTATTTTATATAACTTTTTATTTTATAAAGCTTATTTTTTGCCTTTTTATTTTTAAATTTTTTTTATAATTATTTTTTTTTTAAGTAAATTTTTTTAAAAGCTTTTTTAAATCTTTTATTTAATTATTTATTTATTAAATATTAGCATATTAATATTTTATTTTTTTAATAATATATTTATTAAATACAGGGTTGTGATTTTTGATTAATTTAATCAAACTTTAATCAAGTTTAAAAACGCTTTTAAAAATCAGGCTTTTATGCTAGCCGAAAAAGGAAACTAGGGTTAAATATTATTTAACTCGGGCAATCTAACCGTATTAAGTATATTTACCTAATATATAACCCCGATTTTTAAAATGTAAAAATAAATCTTTAATCAGGAATTTTTATAAAAAGTGAAAATTTTTTTTGATTAATTGCAATTAAAAATCCACTTTTAACGCTAAGCTAAAATAGGAAGTAAATTAGTTTAATCTAGAATATAATAAGTATAAAACTACTACTTGTTTTAGTATAGGTTAAAAATTCGATTTTTAAAAGCAAAAACTAGTTTGATTAATTGATTAATTTAATCTGATTAAATCACAACCCTAATTAAATATTTTATTAAATATTTTAACTATTATTATTATTTTTTATAATATAAATTATATTATTTTATAAACTTTTAGCTTAATAAATAATTTTTATAAAAAAGCTATATTTTTAAGTTTATTAATTTTAAAAACTTATTTAGCAAATATATTAATATTTTTTTTTATAATATTATATTTAATAATAATTTAATTTAGGTTTTTTTTTTTAATATTAAATATAGTAATATTTTTAAGTTATTTTAAGCTTTTATAAAAGCTTATTTAAAAATTATAAACTTTGTTTATAATTTTGCTAAGTTTTATTTTTATTAATTTTTTATTTTTAAAATTTTTTTTTAAATATTTAAATTTTTTTGTTTTTTTAATAATAATTAAATTAAAAGCTTTATTTTTAAAATTAAAAACAATTTTTTTTATTAACTTCAAAAATAATTTTATATTACCTATTTTTTTAATATATTTTTTTTTATATTAAGTTTAAAAAATATTAATATATTATAATTAAAAAAAAATATATTTATTTTTTTATATATTTATATTATTTAAAAAATTTTATTAGTTTATTTATATATATTATAAATATTTAAAAAAAAATAAAACTTAGGTTTAATTTTTTTTTAATATATTATTAAAATTACTTTAATATAATTTTTAATAATATTAAGTTTATTATAAGCAGCTAAATATTTTAATTATTTATTAATAAAAATATTAAAAATATTAATAAAAATAGTAAAAAAAAAATATAAAAACTTAAAAATACTATAATATTAATATAAAAACGTTAAAACTTAATCTTTTATAAAAAAAAACTTTTATAAGCTTTTAGCTAAAAATTAATAAAAATAAAAAAGTTTTTGCTATAAAAAGCTAAATAGTAAGTTTTTTATAAAATTTAAGTACGTTTTATTATATAAAACAACTTTTTAGTAAGTAGCAGCCTCTTTATTTATGTTAATTAAACCAGGTTAAGCAGACGTAGCATCCGTTTGCCTAAGGCGTATTTTTCGGGGTTTTGGGAAACGCGCGTTCTATCTGGCCCGAAAACAACAAAAAAAAAAAAAAAAAAAAATAATATAAAAGCTATTTTATTTAGCATACGCAAGCAAGCAAATAACTTTATATAATTTAGCACTAAGCACTTTTATATAAAGGAAAGTATATATAAAAGGCAATTGCAACCTGACTTTTTTTTATATACGTATAAGCTATTTTATAGCATACCCTATATATAAAGGCAGGCTATTAAAAAAAGGGCCCTTTAAAAAAATAGCAATTTAATATACTATTAAATAATTTTATTAGCTATAAACTTATTATATACTATAGTTAGAACTTTTTTTATATTTTTTATTTTTTAAATTTAAAAACGGATATATAAAGGCATACTATAGTTAAAAAAAAAAGCTAGTGTTATAATAGCAATATTAACTATGTATAAGGCTATATATATATAAAGCTACTTGTATATAAAGCTATTTAAATAGCTTTATATGCTAGCTTTTTAGCCTAATTAAAAAAGCAGTATATGTATATAAAATTTTTATACTAAAAAAGAATTCTGCGTATAAAAGCTTTACTTTTATACTTAGATAAAAGATAGATTAATATAAAAGCTATTTATTTCACCTTTTTGTTTATATATAATATTATACCCTTTAGCCACCTAATATAAAGCAAAAAAAAAAGGTTTTTTATAATATGTTTTTTTAAAAAAATAACTGATATTAAACTAGGTAAAAAAAATATTTATAGTATTTGCTTAAATAGAATATAAAAATATATTGCTAAGCTTATTTTATATTAAAAGTTGCTTGCAAATAAAAGCTAATATATTTATATGTTTACACCTTATAATAATAAGCTAGCTAAAGCTTATACTTTTATTATTTAACTAATAAAAAGTTATATTTATATTAATAGTTTAAAACTAGCTTTTAACTATTTTAAACTTAATAGAAAATATAATTAATACTAAAGGTATTTTTAAAAAAAATAGTTAATAGTTTAATAATTTTTATAAACAAAAATTTTTATAATAAATAAACTTATTATAAAATAATAGTTTAGTTTAACAAATTAAAATAAAAATAAAATAATTTTTATAATAAAACTTAAATAAAAAGCACTAGTTTAATAAATACTTTTTAAAATATATATATAATATAATATATTAACTAGAAAATATAAAAGAAAAAAAAAAGCTAAAACTCTAAGTCTTAGAAAAAATCTAATTATAAACATGGTATGCTAGCTGCTTAATAGCCGTTAGGCTGTTATAATAGCCTAATAGCTTAATAGTTAGTGGCATATAAACAACACGCGTTCTAACACGTAATATGCGATATACCCCCTATAAGGTTGTATTAATTATAAGCTAAGGTTATAATTTAATTAAATTAATTTAAATAATAAGTAAATAATTTAATTTTAATTAAAAAACTAATTAATTAATTTAATTATTATTTATTTAGCAGGCTAAATAAAACTAAATTAATTATTTAACTAGCTAATTAAAACTAAATTAATTAATTAAAAATTTAATTAGATTAATTTAATTAAACTAATTATTTACTTACTAAATAATTTGCGAAAAATAAAGGGAAAATTAAATAAAATATATTATAAAAAAAAACTTTTTAAAGCTTATTTAAATCTAGTTCTTTTTTAAAAAGCCTTTTAAAATTTAAATTTTTATTAAATTTTTAATTAAATTTTTTAACTAAAAAATTAATTATTAATCATTTATAAAGCTAAATAAAATTAAATTAATTACTTTACTTAGTAATTAAAACTAAATTAATTACTTAACCTGCTAATTAAAACTAAATTATTTACTTAAGTTATTAATTAAAACTAAAACTAAATTAATTAATTAAAAAATTAATTAAATTAATTTAGTTAAATTAATTATTTATTTAATAACTAATAATTATTTTTATAAACTATATAAAAAAACTTTATATATATTATGTAATATTTAAATAACTTTATAAATTTTAATATTATAAACTAATAATTAATACTTTTTAAATTATAATAAAATAAGAAATTTAAAAGTATTTTTTATTATTTTATAGCTTTTTTTTTTGTTAAAATATTTTTAAATACGTTAAAAATACTTAAAAACTTTAGGATATTTATTATATTTAGTAATATCTTTATAAAAAAAATGCTATAAAAATATAAAAAATATTTTTAAATTTTTTATTTTATTATAGTTTTAATAGTACTATTTATTAGTTTATAACATTAAAATCTATAAAGTTATTTAAAGTATAGCAAGTATTTTTATAGATTTCTTATATAAATTACCTTATAAGGTACGCTAAGCTAAAGTGTTAATCTGTTTATATTTTATGTTAATTTTTTTATTTATTACTTATATGCTTTTAATTTTTAAGTTTTATTATAGCTTATAATAAAAAAAACACTATTATAAGTAGCTTTTTTTTAAAAAAGTATATTAAATTAATATTATAAGCTTATAAATTAATTATAAAAATATTGCTTATATAACTACTTATAATATAAAAATAATAAATAAGTAATATAATAAATAATATATAATAGCTAATATAGTAGCTAAACTAGCTTATATAAAAAAAAACTATTTATTAAATACTTTATAAATATATTTAATAAAAACAATAAGATAAAACACTAAAAGCCTTAAATATACTATTATACACTAAGCCTTATACCTACTAGTAATAAGATTGCTTAAGTACTAAATGCTAACTAGTTAAAATTTAACATTGTGGTATTAATCTGTTTATATTTTACGTTACCTATTTTAATACTATTTTTATTATATTATAAGGTATATAAACCTATTATATATTTTTATAAATATTATAAATTAGTTTATTTATTATAAGCTTAAGTAAGTATTTTTATTTTAAAAAGGTGATAATTTTTTTTAAATTATAAATATTGTTAAAATAACTAGTGTTAGTTACACTTATATACACTTATATATATAGCATAAACCATATATATAATGCTGTACAAAGCTATTACTACGTATAATAGTTTACCCTTTTTCCTTATCTCCTCTTATCTTTTTACCTTATATGCTAGCAGTAAGGTTATAGTTTAATCAAACTAGTTTTTGTTTTTAAAAATCAAATTTTTAACCTATACTAAAACAAGTAGTAGTTTTATATTTATTGTATTCTAGATTAAAGTAATTTACTTCCTATTTTAGCTTAGTAATAAAAGTGGATTTTTAATTGTAATTAATTAAAAAAATTTTTTACTTTTTATAAAAATTCCTAATTAAAGATTTATTTTTACACTTTAAAAATCGGGGTTATATATTAAGTAAATATACCTAATACGGTTAAATAGCCGGAGTTAAATTATATTTAACCCTAGTTTCCTTTTTCGGCTAGTTTAAAAGCCTAATTTTTAAAAAGGTTTTTAAACTTAATTCAAGTTTAATTAACTTAATTAAAAATCACAACCTTAGCTAGTAAAGATTTTTTACCTTTAGGTTATAAAATTAATCATTAGTTATTAAGTAAATAATTAATTAAACTAAATTTAATTAATTAATTAGTTAAACAATTAATTTAGTTTTAATTTTAATTACTAGTTTAAATAAATAATTAATAAGTTAAGTAATTAATAATTAAATCTTTAATTAAAAAATTTATTTAAAAGGTTAATAGAAATTCGAATTTTTAGTCTTTTTTTTAAAAAAAAAATCTAGCTTTAAATAGCCTTTAAAAAAGGCTTTTTAATAGTTAATTTAGTTTAATTTTACCTATTTTTTTCATAAATTATTTATTAAGTAAATAATTTATTTAAATTATAACCTTAATACTAAGTTTTTAAGTATTTAAATAGCTTTAAAAGCAAGTTTAATTCTAGCTTTTTTATTTAATTTTACCATTGCGTAGTTAGGAAATTATTATGCAACAAAATAGTAGTGTACGCGTTAAGTAGAAAAGTGCGCAACTTGCTTAGATGTGCGACTTGCATATAAACCACGTTATATGACTAGCTATTTCATAGCTACGCCTACCGCTTTCCCTGTTCTCCTTATTACCTAGTATACCACCTATCTTAATGTATGCAAAGCAAAGCTGAAAACCCTTGACTCCACCGCAAACCACCCATAATAGCAATTAGAAGAACCAAAGCAGAAATAATGCTCACAGCCCCGTATATGTAAGCGTGGCGTCGCCGAAGCACTGCTAGTTCAATAACCCAAGTAGATACCGTAGTTAGGCATCCGCAGAACCCATCCTCGATGCCCTGAAGCACTTGGCATCCAATAACACCCCCTTTGGGCACGTGGGCGAGATCCCAACCTAGCCCGAGGACCACTGTGCCCGCCACGTTTACAACAAACGTTCCCAGCGGGAACGTCACGAATTGGCTGTTGAAATGAGATGAGACGTAGAACCTCGTCAGACAGCCCAATGGCGCGAACACGAGCGCAAAAGTCGCCCGGCCACGCCAGAACTCGGATGGTCCCGGGTTGCTATACCTGTCCGGTGGGATGATGGAGAGAATAATAGCACCGATCCAAGAGCCCCAACCCACCACTACCGCAAGCGGGTCGAGGACCTTACGGATTAAGAGATACCGTAGCGACGGGGTCACGGGTTGTAAAGCTTCGGCCAAATGAGCGCCTAGATAGAAACCTGAGAAGGAGAGGGAAATGGTGCCAATGATGAGGGCTAGTAGGGCCAAAAAAGAGTAGCCTCCATTTCGCGGCGTTGATGCGCCATCTGGCATCGGCAAGTCGCCGGACAAGGCAAGGAAGACGTCTCTCATGAAAGAGGAGAACGAGGTGAAGGAGCCGCAGAAGCCGGTGGCTAGTCCAATATAGAGCGGAATAGTCTTCTTCGTAGCTAGGTCGGCATTCTTTGCGGCGGCGAGATCTTGTTCTACGCGTTGCGGGCCAGGGGAATCTGGTTCCTCATCCGTTTTCGTCTTGGTGGCTGTACCGACCGGTTTGTGGCGAAACAACATCCGGTCCTCGGTTAGAAAGCCGATGATGAGAGTACCACCAAAGTTGGGCCACACAGAGCTAAAGGGGATAGCAGCGCCAGGATAAAAGGTTAGAGCTTGCAAGCCAAGGCGGGCGAGGGTACCTAGGATGGCAAATAAGATGAGATAAGAGACGATGTAGAACTCGGTTATCCACCTTGAGAGTGTTATTCCCGCCTCGGCGTTGGGTAATTGGATTGGAGGGCCATTCTGTTGATGCTGTTGTTGTCTCTCAACGAGTGAGTTTCTTCTCTGCGCTGGATTGCCTTCATCGATGTGGAGATGAGAGGCTAGTTCTTCGATGGAACGGCTGTCTAGGCGAGAGAGTTCGTTCCGGTCTTGGATGGCCGGCACGGCTTCTAGTTCATAAAGGTTAAGATATGGTTCTGGAATCTCATAGCTCGGTCCCGTCCCGGCCCCGGCCTCGGCCCCCCTCCCTATCCCTGGACTGGGCCTCATGTTTGTTCCTGTGTCCTGCGGTTGGAAGTTTGGGGAGGACAATAACTGCATCGGCTCTTGGGAATATTCATCATGTTGTTGTTGTTGTTGTTGTTGTCCTAGGAGAGTGGCGACCGGACCAGTGGTAATGCTAAACGGTGTTCTCATGATGAGAAATTAATAGTCCTAGGGTTAATATCCTCTATTTAACCTCTGCATCTAGTTTATAATTCGAGTGACATCTGGACAAATGAAAACAGCGTACAGTCTTGTAAGCAAACATTCATAAGTCAAATACTGTCCCTAGGAGGACAAGGTATAGGCGTGAGGTGTGGGAGAGACATGTGTGTTGCCAAGCCCGTTAAAGCGCGTTACCTAAGCCGCATACATAACGACGAGAAGTATGTATCTAGTGTGAGTTATGTATTAACCTAGTAGTAATATCCTTATCTGTGAACTAAATAGCGCTAAACTAAACTAAACTATGTGACTGCCTACCTGGGTATTTAAGTATGTACTATGTAGACTATACTAACCTAGACTACATACCTAGTTCGGCTAGATTATCTTATCTTTATGCCTAGCTACTAGCTCACTTGTCAACTAGACCATTCCCTCTACGTACCATTGCCAATCAACATGCTTAACAGTCTAGCAACTAGTAGGTAATCTTACGTAGGTACCTAAAGCAGCCGCATCGCGGGGCATTCCCCGCCATCGCTTCCAACCGCGGTCGTGATGGCAGAGTAGATAGGTCCGGATGAGAGTGATTGGGTACCGGCTTCGTGTACGGCACCCGTCTCTACCTCTCTCACTGATGCTCAAGACACTTAATACTTAATTGACATATTTCTCTTTTATCTATCTACTCTTGGGTTTCTCTCCCTCTCTCTATCCCCCTCCGCCCCCTTCCCAACCGCCCTCCCTCTCCCAACCCCAATTTTGGTGTTCTCGGTGTAGACATACACTTGTTTACACCTCTTTATTGTCAACCAACCTCTTATCTAGTACCTTGCATCATTCCGTACCTGGATAGATATAGGCGTACCCGCTTGTACATCATGTCGCTCCCGCCCAACGTTCACGTCTCTAAACACCCCTGTCTCCTCTCCAAACTCAGTTGCCTCCGGTCTAAGCACACCGACGCTCGCCAAGTCAAATCCCTTGTCCATGATATCGCCCTCATTGTCGGCTGCGAGGCCTTCGCCTCGGCTTTAACAGTCATCGAAGGGCCAAAGGTACGCCACATCTCTCCCTACATCTGCACTCTCTTGACCGCCTACTTCCATCTCACTAATATGCCTCCTGTCCTGCATATACAGGGACTAACTCCCATCGGTTATGAATACATCACCACATCAACCGAGCCGCAAGAGGTATCCATTGTACCTATATTGAGGTCTGGCTTAGCCATGGTCGACGGTCCGTTTGCCACCGCCCCTCTTCTCCTCTCCCTGTTCTAATATCACCCAAAGCCATACAAACACTCCTCCCAACTCCCGTCCCCGTCCATCATCTTGGCTTATACCGGGAGCCGAGCACCCTCGAGCCCGTCGAGTACTACAACAACCTTCCCAATCATATCGCATCCGGTCGGCCAGGCGCCCACGTCTCGAGCCTAGCTGTCATCCTCGATCCCGTCATAGCTACTGGGGGCACATGTGTTGCTGCTATCCAGACTCTGAGAGAATGGGGTGTTAAGAAGATTGTCGTTCTGTCCGTAATTGCTGCCTCTGATGGTGTGCGGCGCGCCGCGGCCGAGTGGCCTGAGGGCGTGGAGATCTGGGTAGCGGGCGTCGACTCCGAGCTAACGCCTAACGGAATGCTCAAACCTGGCCTTGGAGATATTGGCGATCGCATTTTCCTTACCATTGGCAAATAAAGGCCCATGTATTCTGGCCAAGGCCCAAATAGAATCGTATGAGACGTTTCAACTAAATTTGACCCTCGTGATCTGCTCCTTATTCTAGCTTCGACCGTGAATGAGAAATTTAATTAGAGCGGTGCAAATCTTTCCTCGTCGATAATGGTTTGGTTCCTCCAGCAGTCCGCTACCCATTCTTCTGAGACAACCCTAGGCACGAGGCGTCGTGAACTGATCGCGACCCGAATCTCGCCCGCAACATCTGTTCCTCCAGCCTCGTCCTTGCCCAGAATAATGATGTGCGTGATAGACTTGTCATCAAGGTCATTCGCTAATACGCCACTTCCATATTTAATCCTGTTTCTCACCTGGCATATCTGCATCGCGCGTACAGCGTCGGCTCCTGTCAGGTAGACAACCATGCCTTTAAAGAGGCGGCTCCGTACTTGCCCAAGATTGTGGTCGTGTTCGGCTAGCTGTTGGAGGAAGCTCTCCTTGTGGAAGGGTGTATCCACAATCTCCCTCTTCGGCATGTCCCGTAGCAGTTGTTTGAGCTCTCGAATATTTAGATCTCGCGCGTATCCGTCGCCGAATTCATCTGTGTTCTCCTCAGCAGCGCGCCACGTCGCACCACAGGCGTGGAACAAATGACTCGTCTCATAGGGAAGGAGAAAGCCTTCGCTGCCTTGTGCAATGCAATCCAAGAGCCACTTTGGTCGGATGAAGTCTACTTCGCCCGCTTTCATAAGGCTGACAACTTTGACTACCTTTTTCTCGGCTACTAATATCATACCCGTGTTGGGGTATGCTCGCTGCGATAGCTTACCGCCATTCTCCTTGATGAGTGTTTCTAATTGTGCCTTGGTTTTTCTGGTGGGCGCCGTGCAGTCTGTCATGACACAAAATTCGAGACCGTTAAACACCTTAGACTTGGGAGCCGCAAATGCTAAGGGAGCCGAGGCCTGCCCGGCTATCACAATCTCCTTCTTGACTCTCTTGGCTCCACGTTGTCGCCTTTTATCCATCCGAAACTCATTTGTCTTTTTGCCTTGGGCCACTAATTCCTCGAATTCCTCATAGTCTAGCGCCTGATCCCAGTTCCGATCACGTCTTCGCTCCTTGAATCGGGGGAATCGAAGGGTCAGTCGACTCGCGAACGAGCTTGTTTCTTCGGCACTCGCTGCCTTGACGGTGATGACGATAGAATCAGCGGGGCGAATCCACACGTCGGGAGCCTCGTACTGGTTTTTTTCCCCCCCAGCCAATTGAATATATTTGCTCGGTGGTTTCTTGGCGTCCCAGTCCTTCCATTTGCCTTCCGTTAGGTGTTGGATCTCGGCGTAATCTTCGGCTCGAAACCCACCGCCGACTTTGATAAAGCTATAACACTTCTCCGAGTGTGCACCGGCCTTGATATCGCTCTCGGTGACGCGAAGGCCACACAAGAACGACGATAGCCTACCACCGCGACGTCCTGATCCGTAATATCCACCTATAATGAGGACGTCGACGTTTTCCCCAAAGCCATCCATATAATCCGGCTTTACTTTAATCCAGTCGGGAACACGAAGGCCGACCGTATACATGGAACGTGGATTCTTGACCACGAGACCTTCGGAGGCGTCTGAGACAATTCTGCGGAGCATGGGTTCTATCTCGTCGGGGCTTGTAGCCACCGCATACTCGTGAACTTCTAGTCGATGAGGTTCGCCGGGAACGGCCTTGGCGAGCGCATTACGTCTATCTTGGAGGCTATACTGTGTGAGTGGTAGGTCGTTTAGGAAAACGATGTCGAAAACTCGAAAAACGGGCCGTGGTGCATCGCGCTCGTAGGGATTCCAAACGCCGGTTTCGAGAGCTGCCGATTTCAGAGTGCCGAACTTTAAGACTTTATCGAAAAGAGGATCCCAGACGATCATCTCGCCGTCGAGAATAATGTTACGCACGCCTGGTGCGAAGGCGCTTCTGAGATGACGGGTCAATGCGGAGTTGACCTCGTCATATAAACCCTCCCCGTACAAATATGTATAGTTCTTGGCCTTTCTCGACCAGAAGCAGAACCTCTTGCCACCTGGGACGCGCTCGTCCTCGAGCATGTGCAGCTGCATACGCTCGCCGTCTAGCTTCTCTTCAATCCAGAAATCGTTACAGCCAGTAGCTGTTTCGTTAGTCGATGCGTTGAGCCTCTCAATCATCTTGTCAAAAGAAGTGGCCATCTCATAGGCGGCAAGCTGGGGCTGAAAGCACTGCATCAAGGCAACGCCAGTCTGGGAGCCGGTAAGGCGGATGTTGGAGTCGTATAGCTCCCAACATACTCTCCTGAGGCTCGAAGAGACATTGTATAGATGTTGGGCGTCGGGGTGCCACAGCTCGAGTATAGTTCTCTCGGTGGCTCCGATCCTCATTTGCTTGAGGATAATACGGACTAGCCACTTGAGCTCGTCGGCGTTCATGCGATGGTAGAAGGTCTCGAAGATGGGCAATTGGCCCTTCTCACCAGTGGCGGCCGAAAGTTTGTCCAGCATCTCATTAACATCGGCGATGCGCATGTCACCAGGGTCTATGCGCGATGGCCTCTTGGACAGGACATTGTAGCAACGGTCGACAAAGTCACCAGCAGTGCTGGACTGGTCTGGACGCTTCCACTTCAACATGCTCTGGGCGTCGTCGGAGTGCCTATCAAGCCCCATCAGCTTGATCAGCAGACGGGCGATGGCAGACTCTTTCAGGCCGTACATCCCCCTCTCACGGTCTGAAGTAGGTAGGATAAGGCGTAAGGCAGGGAAGAAGTCGTTACCGGCCTCACTGCGCCATCGCGAGATGAAGCGCTCGATGACGCGGCGACGGTGCTCATGGGGAGTGAGCTTAGAAGTGGTGTCACGTCCTCCTCGTTTGGCTGGTTGCTTCTTGCTGGCGCTCAGTGGATCGAAGAGGCCCTTGTGCAGGTCGGCAAAGAGGAGCGTCTGGCCGTGATTCCTGGGCCTGTTTGGGTATCTGAAGGCAGGTTAGATAGGGGTACTAGATATAATTAAAATAACTATAATCATAACTATAAATATAGCCATATTATATATGTGGGTATATAAGAAGGGGTAACCGGGAGCGTACTTTTCATCGAGATCTTGGAGTGTCTGACTACCGATGGCGTATTGTCGCTGCTCTTCATCTATTGCGCTCGGGTCGCGCCCTCGTCCAAGGGTGTTGCTCATGATGATCAGTCCTATGCCAATCACAACAACATTAATATCCTAAGGGATGAAGTAAGAAATGTTGCCGATTGCAAACTGGTGTGTCTTTATAATGATTTACTTAACACCAGGTTAGATGCAGTGATCAAGTTATTTTGTATGATTAGATGCAATAGTTAGGGAGGTGTACATAAAAAATATGTAGTTATTCCTATTGCTAGTTCAAGCGGCCTCGAGGGATGGAGAATATGTATTTGTATTATGTAGTCGCAACTGTGCTTATAGTTTCCTCTTAAGTTTGTCTTGTTTTGTTTTTAAATATTCCTTGTTCTTTGTTGCAAAGGTAATAGATAGGAGTTAAAAAATCAACACAGATAGCATAAACAAGCAGCTATACACTACTCGTAAAAGTAAGTGCCATACCTAAATAAGCTACCTAATCACATATAAATAGGTACTTTAATTTTACGGAGGGGGGGGGGGAATGGAGGAAAAGGTTTAAAATAGCTAACTAAAAAAATATAAAGTATAAAAACTTAATATTATAAAGTAAAAATAATATATAATATATTCTTTATTTTTTAAATAATAATAATTAATTAATATTTTTATAAGCTATATAAAAAAAGTTTATATATATTATATAATATTTAATTAACTTTATAAATTTTAATATTATAATTTAATAATTAATATTTTTAAAATTATAATAAAATAAAAAATTTAAAAAGATTTTTTATTATTTTATTACGGTTTAAATAATATTAAGATTTATAAAGTTATTTAAAGTAAAAAAATATTTTTTATAAAAATTACCTTAAAAAGTATTATTAAGCTAAGTGTTAATTTGTTTATAATGTTAATTTATTTATAATATATATTATATTAAAAAATTATTAATTAAATACATTAATATATAGCAAGCTTTATATTTATTAACAAGGTTATAAAATTAATTTAATTAATTTTTTAATTAATTAATTTAGTTTTAGTTTTAGTTAAAAGTTTAAATAAATAATTTAATCTTAGTTAATAAGTTAAATGATTAATTTAGTTTTAATTAACAAGTTAAGTGATTAATAATTAAATTTTTAGTTAAAAAATTTAATTAAAATATTAATAAAAATTCGAATATTTAATTTAATATTTAAAAAAAACTAAGTTTAAATAGCTTATTTTTTTCTTTTTTTTAATAATAATTTCTTTTTAGTTAATTTAATTTTTTTTTAATTAATTAATCATTAATTAATTAATTAGTTTAATTAAATTAATCTAATTAATTTTTTAATTAATTAATTTAGTTTTAGTTTTAATTAAAAACTTAAGTAAATAATTTAATTTTCATTAATAGTTTAAGTAATTAATTTAGTTTTAGTTAAAGGTTTAAGTAAATAATGATTAAATTAATTAATTAAAAATTTAATTAAGATTAAATTATTCACTTATTATTTAAATTAATCTGATTAAATCACAACCCTGCCTATTAGTAAAAAGAATCGCTAAGGCACTAGGGTTTAAAATCTAACACTATAGGCTTGTCTAGTCCCAGGGCATTAATCCAACAGGTACCTAGGTACTACTACCTAGGCTTAAAACAGAGGCTCTTAAGAAAAGTGGGTAGCCGACCTAAAATTGTAAATTATAAGAACGCGTTCCCCTAGACAATTGAACACCAAACACCAAACACGCGCCTACCTACTTAGGCACCTGGGAGAAGGGAGAAAGGAAGATAAACCATGTCATCGAGTGCTTGACTAGGTATATAGTAGGTACATGTAGGTATTGTCGACAAATATCTTCATGCCGGTGTATCCTACCGTGATATGATACTGCCTCCTAACCTACCTACATCTACTACTTCTTATATGTCCTTTTTCCCTCCTTCTTTTTATCTCTACAATCCAGATCAAATCACTCGGCCCACGCGTCCAAAATATCACCAACCAGGTTACCTTTCTGGATGAATGCCGGGATAACCCGCGTCCCGATCCTGCTGCCCTCACTCTCCCCTTCGTCGCAAATTCGTTCGCTCTCACCCTCACGTATAGGCTCCAGATTATCTCGGCAATTTCCCTCCTCCCTCCTATCACCCGGCTTGCTCTTTGCCGTCTTTGCGTCCACGACTTTGTCTCTTGATACTACTACTATGTTGGGGAGAGCGAGGGACAGGGCAAAGGGTGTCGACGCTAGCAAATCCACCATTACCTCTACTACTAAATCTGACTTAGCAAAGCGGCTATTCTCTTCGAATGGCACCCCGTCCTCCCAACAGCCAGGTATCACCTCCTGGGCCACTTCAGCACAAAAACCCCGTTCCACGGCCGGCGGTCCCTTAAAGTCGAGACCCATCAATCCCCCGTCGTTACCACTCTCTGCCTCAAGGGCTTCCTCTATGATAACTAATACTGCCGGCATGTCTCGCACAAATAGCCTCATATCTATATGTAGTAATACTGGTTCCTTCGAGGACCGTGAGTCGTCTCTCACTAAATCCCAACCACATGGAACCACTATCGGTTCCGTCTTTGTAAGCGAGGAAGATTTTAGCGATGATGATGCCCTCGAGCTGGACTACGAGTGTCCGACATCATTGCCTCCTTTACCACCCCTCTCGAAGTCTAGATCCCCTCCTCCCGCCACTGCCGCCGCTGCCGCTCCTCCGCTGCTTACGAGCCAGATACCGTGGTCCTCTTCCCCCCGGCACCACATGTTCCCTCCTGAGAGATTTAAAAGACTAGATAGCGAGCCCTCGGATCACACCCTGCCACAGGCGAAGAAGAGGACTCTGCCGAAGACCTGGGCTCAGGAGCGGGTCCAAGAGAACCAGAGCACTGAATCGGCATCTCCCATCCAACCTACCGACGATGCCAATCCATCGGCAACTCCATTGCCTAATAGGAAGAGAGCTCTTCCCTGGGACACAACACAAAGTGCTGTCAAAGAACGGCGTAAACAACTTAAAATTCAAAATAAGAATGAAGGGTTTCTTTCTCGAGATGGCGCTCGCGCCACCACTGACGATCACGTGACGCAGAAAACGAAGGCCTCGGCAATCTCTCTTAGTTCCGAACAGCAGCATGTCATCGATCTCGTCGTCAAGGAGGGCCAGAGCGTTTTCTTTACCGGTCCAGCTGGAACAGGCAAGTCCGTCTTAATGCGAGCCATTATCTCGGAGCTTAAGAAGAAGTGGGCTCGGGACCCTGAGCGTCTCAGTGTAACAGCATCTACCGGTCTTGCTGCCTGCAATATCGCAGGACAGACCCTTCACAGCTTTGCTGGCATCGGACTGGGGAAGGAGGATGTACCGACACTAGTCAAGAAAATCCGCCGCAACGCCAAAGCAAAGAACAGGTGGCTTCGAACCAAGACGCTTATTGTGGACGAGGTTTCTATGGTTGATGGCGATCTGTTTGACAAGCTCTCACAGATAGCCCGCGAAATTCGAAAGAATGGGCGGGCCTTTGGTGGAATACAGTTGATAATCACAGGTGACTTTTTCCAACTTCCTCCCGTGCCGGACGGTGGGAAAAAGGAGGCTAAGTTCGCGTTTGATGCGACGACCTGGAATACCTCGATTGATCACACCATCGGTTTGACACAGGTCTTCCGTCAAAAAGATCCTCGTGAGTTTTCATCGCACACATAGTACGAGCTCCCATTCGGCTGATTGGACCCCAGAATTCGCAGGTATGCTGAATGAGATGCGCCTTGGCAAGATTAGCGACAAAACCGTTCAGACTTTCAAGGACCTTGCACGGCCACTTACTTTTGACGATGGCTTGGGTGCTACTGAATTGTAGTTTATACCTGTCCTTCAAGTGCTGAGTACTATGTGCTAATACATCACAGATTCCCTACTCGTCATGAGGTGGAGAGGTCGAACGAGTCACGACTACGTAACCTTCCTGGGGAGTCATATCACTACGAGTCTCTTGACGCAGGTGATCCCAGTATCCGGGACAAGTTACTTGCGAACATGATGGCACCCAAGTCGATAGATCTAAAGAAGGGAGCCCAGGTGATGCTCATCAAAAACATGGACGACACACTGGTCAACGGTTCGCTAGGCAAGGTAATAGGATTTATGGCCGAAGCCACGTTTGAGAGCTGGGCGGTGAATGAACATGGCATGGGCTCAGATGATGAGATGGGTTTTGAGGGCAGCTCGAAGAAAATCAAGGCGTTTAGCCGAGACCTCGAAAATGTGAAGGATCTACGGGAGTACCCTGTGGTACGCTTTACGGCAACGGATGGGACGCACCGCACAATTCTGTGCATCCCCGAGGACTGGAAGGTTGAGCTTCCTACGGGCGAGGTACAGGCATCTCGCAAGCAGCTGCCGCTCATACTAGCGTGGGCGTTGTCGATCCACAAGGCACAAGGCCAGACCCTAGAGAGGGTCAAGGTGGATCTTGGCAAGGTGTTTGAGAAGGGACAGGCGTACGTGGCGCTCAGCCGAGCGGTTAGCAAGGCAGGGCTACAAGTGTTACGATTCGAGAAGACCAAGGTCATGGCACATCCCCGGGTAATCCAGTTCTACGACAAGCTCTACAGCGCCGAATCGGCTATTAAGACTAAGAAGATGCCAATAATATCAGGATTCGCACATGAAGAGACATCGTCAACCTCGGCAGGGAGGGGCAAGGGTATGACGGTAGTAGACCTAGACGAGGAGGAAGCTATGATGGCTGCATATGGGTGATTATCATGGTATCTGATGGGCAAGCGCATTCTTCCAAGAACGTGATGAGAGGCAGCGAATCTAGGTATCCCCCTGACGGCCTTGTTTGCCTACGGCCTAGTTGCATTGGTTGCTATCAGCAACAAAAATAGGGGAGGTATAGTCATACCTGATGATAGGTCATATAACATGTGATTTTTAAACTCGTGTATTGAAAGGTACACGAGCTTAACGTGTATATATATACCTAAATATTCATAATGTCCTACCTAGGACATGAGTGTTATATCATGGCTACATGTGTATGCGACAGTATTAGCGCTCGAAGTCTGGATTGACATGGCACAGCAGTAGGACATGGTGGAGAACTATAGAAATGGCGATTGGCTCTTATTTGCCATGTAATACCTGCCTGGTATATTGTATATACATGTACGTACATTAGCGCGAGGGGGGACGATCACAGTGACCATTTCTGACTTGGGGACCATTTTCTGCCAGGCGGGACGGTCTTTCTATTGTAGGACATTTACAGTAATAATTTTGTATGCAAAACTGTCTTTTGCGCAAAAGCTGTTCTCAATCTGAAATGATTTTTGCTGCAGAAATAATCTGTAACAATAAAATAGTCCTAGTCTTAGCTACCTAGCTAATATAGTCCTAGCTACACCACCTACCTAGTTAGCAGGCTAAGCTACGTGTTGGATTTTAGCTAGTTAGGTGGCACCTAGTGCCTAAGCGATCTTGTCACTAGTGGGTATAAGGCTTAATATATAGTGTATTTAAGGCTTTTAGTGTTTTATATTGTTTTTTTAGTTAAATGTATTTATAAGGCATTTGGTAAATAGTTTTCTTTTATATAAGCTGTTTTAGCTATTATATTAGCTATTATATTAGCTATTATATATTATTTATTATATTATTTATTTATTATTATTATATTATAATTAGTTATATAAGTGATTTTTTATAATTAATTTATAAGATTATAATATTAATTTAATATATTTTTTAAAAAAAAGCTATTTATAAAAAGGTTTTTTATATTATAGCTATAATAAAACCTAAAAATTAAAAACATATAAATAATAAATAAAAAATTTATATATGTTACACCTGGTTAAGACATAGCGGCTATTTTACCTACTATGCCAGGCTTCCGGCAAAAGGAACGTGGAATAACCAAGGTGGCAGCTTGGTATTCTAGAATGGACTATATAGTACGGCAACCCCAGACCCCGCAGCCTCCGGTAAAGGGACCAGGCCTGCGGCCAGGCCGCAGCCAGTCTGCTAAGTATTACACCGTGACTATATAAATAATAAAAAAACTAAAATTATATATAAGTATAATATAATTAAGCTATAGTTTTTTTTTTAATTATTTTAACTAGTTATTTAATATAGCCTATTTTTTTTATTAAAGCTATTTTAATAAGCTATATATAATAAGCTTAAAAGCTTTATTTTATTAATATAAATTACTTTAATAATTTTTTTAATAAAGTAGTTAATATAAATATAATTACATTTATAAAGTTATTTTTATTTTAAATTACAAGTTAAAAAAAAGCTTAAAAGCTTTTTTTTTAATATAATTTTTATTATAATATATAATAACGTATATTATAAACGGATTAATATTATAAGCAGATTAACATTATAAACAAATTAACACTTTAGCTTAATATATTTTATAAAGTAATTTTTATAAAAATTTTACTAAAATATTTGCTTTATATTAAATAACTTTAATAAATTTTAATATTATAAACTAATAAATAATATTATTTAAACTATAATAAAATAAAAAATTTAAAAGTATTTTTTATATTTTTATAGCATTTTTAGCATATTTAAAAATATTTTAAGAAAAAACATGCTATAAAATAATAAAAAATATTTTTAAATTTCTTATTTTATTATAATTTTAAAGGTATTAATTATTAGTTTATAGCACTAAAATTTATAAAGTTATTTAAATATTACGTAATATATACAGGCTTTTTTTATATAATTATTAAAAATATTAATCTACTTATAATGTTAATTTACTTATAATATATATTAAGCTTTTTTAAAAGCTTTTTTTTATGTTAAGCTTATATAAAAGCTATTTTCTTTTTATAAAGTAATATAAAAATAAAGTTAAAAGATAAAATTTTTTTTTAAAAAATAATATAAATGCTTAAATAATATAACTACTTATAAATAATATTAATATAATAGCTATAATGATAATAATATAATTAATTAACTAACTTTATTTTATATTAGGAAATAATATATAGCATAAAGAAAAAAGGAAAAGGAAAAAAAAAAAAAAGGAAACTAAGTATATATATGTGGTAAAGCTATAAACATACCATTATAACAATGGTAAAACAATTAAACAGTGTAAATAGTATAGGTATATATTATAACAGCTATAGGTAAATGATTACTAAGCTAATAAGTTATTATAATTAAGCTAAATATATTATTAAATAATTAAAAAATAAAGTTATTTATAATATTAAAGTTAATAAGCTTTTATATAGTTATTAAATTATAAATAAAAAAAATATTTAAAAAATTTTTTTTATAATTAATTATTATTATAACGTATAATATAAGCAGATTAATATTATAAGCAGATTAACACTTTTATAAGCTATATTAAAAAAAGCTATATATATTATATAATATTTAAATAACTTTGCTAATTTTAATGCTATAAGCTAATAATTAATACCTTTAAAATTATAATAAAATAAAAAATTTAAAAGTATTTTTTATTATTTTATAGCATTTTTTTTTGCTAAAATATTACTAAATATGCTAAAAATGCTATAAAAATATAAAAAATACTTTTAAATTTTTTATTTTATTATAATTTTAAAGGTATTATTTATTAGTAAGTAGTATTAAAATTCGCAAAGTTATTTAAAATAAGAAAAGTATTTTTTATAAAAATTACTTTATAAAATATTACTAAGCTAAATATTAATCCGCTTATAGTTTATATTAGCTAAATAAAAATTAAAGCTATAAGAAGCTATTTAATAATTTTAGTAAAATTATTACTAATATTATAATAAAAACATTAAGCTTTATAAAATAAATTTAATATTAATATAATTTTTATTTAATTAAGTTAATTTATTATATTATATTAAAAAGTTTATATATTTTATATAATTAAAACTTAACTTTTAAATAACTTTATTAAATAAAGTTATAATAATAAATTTTTATAAATTAATATTTACTTTATATTGTTATAATTAGCGTTTATAATAAAGGCAAAGCTTTTAATTAAGGTTTTAAATGTATATTAATCTTAAGGTAAAAAAGAAAAGAAAACTTTATAAGCTATTTATAGGAAATATGGGATATATAGTAGTGTGTATGTGATAGCTAATAGGTTTATTAGCTAGGCGTTTAGGTGTTTAAATAATCTAAGGTGATATAGGTGATATAAAGACTAGCCGTAACTTATATTTAAATAATGTTATTAAAAAACGTTATATAAACTAATAAATAATATTATTTTAATTATAATAAAATAAGCTATTTAATATTAATTTTTATAATAAAAGTATAATATATATTATAAACGGATTAATATTATAAACAAATTAACACTTAGCTTAAAAATATTTTTTTAATGTAATTTTTATAAAAAATATTTTTTTTACTTTAAATAACTTTATAAGCTTTAATTATATAAAAAAAAGTTACTATTTTAAAAATCTTTATTAAATAATAAATTTAAATTTAAATTTTTTATAACTATTTTATTTAAATATTTATTTTAAAATATATTAAAATATAATAATTATAAAATAAATAAAAAATTAAATTTAAATTTATTAATATAAAATATAAGCAAATTAATATTATAAGCAAATTAATATTTAACTTAACAATATTTTTTTAAAATAATTTTTTATTTTAATTAACTTTATAAATTTTAATGCTATAAACTAATAAATAATATTATTTAAACTATAATAAAATAAAAAATTTAAAAATATTTTTTATATTTTTATAATATTTTTTTATAAAAATATTATTAAATATAATAAGTATGCTAAATTTTTTTAATATTTTTAACATATTTAAAAATATTTTAATAAAAAAATAATAAAAAATAATAAAAAATATTTTTAAAATTCTTATTTTATTATAATTTTAAAAATATTAATTATTAGTTTATAATATTAAAATTTATAAAATTATTTAAATATTATATAATATATATAAACTTTTTTTATATAGTTTATAAAAATATTAATTTATTTATAATATTAATTTGCTTATAATTTATATTATTTAATTATAAATTAAATAATATTATTTTTATATTTATATAATTAGTTTTTAAATTCTTTAAAAATTTTAAAATAAAAGTTAAGTAAAAAGCTCGGCTTTTTTTTATATATGTTTTTAAAATGTTAATCCGTTTATAATGTTAATCCGCTTATAATGTTAATTTGCTTATAGTATACATTAATTTTTTAAAAAAAAAAAAACTAGAAAAGCTTATATAATATTAGCTTTGCTAATATTATATATAATAAAACCTATTTTTATTTATAGCTAACATTAAAAGCTATTAAATGTTATTTTTTAGCTATAGCCACTTTTAATAGCTATGTTTATATAAGCTTAATAAATATTTTTAAAAGTTTTTAATATTTTTAACATATTTTAAAATATTTTTACTAGTTTTATTTTTATAAAATTAAAAAAAATATTATTAAATTACTTAATATAAACTATAAGCAAATTCATATTATAAGCAAATTAACACTTTTATAAGCTATATAAAAAAGTTTATATATATTATATAATATTTAAATAACTTTTTAAATTTTAATGCTATAAATTAATAATTAATATTTTTAAAAATATAAAAAATATTTTTAAATTTTTTATTTTATTATAGTTTAAATAATATTATTTATTAGTTTATAATATTAAAATTAATAAAGTTATTTAAAATAAAAAAAATATTTTTTATAAAAATTACTTTAAAAGGTATTACTAAGCTAAATATTAATTTATTTATAATATTAATCTGCTTATATTTTATATTAACTATAATTTATAGTTTTATATAAACTTTATAAAATAAGCTTTATAGCTTATTAAGCTTAGCTTTTTTTAATTTAATCATTTTTTTATAATTATAATAAAACATTTTACTTTTAATAATATAAATTTATTTTTATAAGCTTTTTAAAATTATTATTAAACTTTATAAATATATAATAAATATTATAAAAAAGTTAAAAAGCTTGCTAAATAAATATAAAAATTAATAAAGCTTAAATATTAATAAACTTATATAAAAGCTATTAATTTAATTAATTAATAATATATAAATTTAAAAAAGTTTAATATAATATTATAATTAGCTTTTAAATTTAAATATAATATAAAACATAAGCAAATTAATATTTTAAATTAATAATTAATATTTTTAAATTTTTTATTTTATTATAGTTTAAATAATACTATTTACTAGTTTATAGCATTAAAATTAGCAAAGTTATTTAAAATAAGAAAAATATTTTTTATAAAAATTATTTTAAAAAATACCATAACACAAGTGTGTAGGGGTGTTAGCATGACATATGCTATAACATATGGTCTGCACCCACACTTAGCGTTTGCCGGGCCTAGGAGGCCTGGCACTTGGTAGCAGCTATAGCCCTAGGGTATATCTAGGAATTGTCTAAGCTATAGCTCACACAGTTCCTTCCTTCCCTCTTTATCTCTTTATAATATAACAGTTGCACCTTTTGAGTATTTTTCTCATACCATTAAGCTAAGTGTTAATTTGCTTATAATGTTAATTTGCTTATGTTTTACGTTATTATAAAATATAAAACATTTATTAATATTATAATAAAAAATAGGTTATTAAATTTAGCTAAATAAACTAAAAACTAGCTTAATAAGCTTAATTTTTTAATTATAAAAAAATAAAAAAAATAAACTTATTTAAGTTAATTATTAATTTAAACTAAGCTTTTTAATATATGCTTTATTTTGCTTAAGCTATTATATTTAAAAATAATTATAATAAAGCTATAATAAGCAGTTTTTTAACTTATTAAAAAATTATTTTAAGCTTATAACTAAAAGCTATTATAATTAATAGCTTTTTTTTTATAAAACCTTTTTTTATAAAGCTTATTAAAAAAAACAACTTATTAATAGCTTTTTATTTTTATAAGTATTTAAAAAATAAGCTTTTTACTAATTTTAACAAAAATTTTAATAAAAAGTAAAAAATAACAATTTTTTTATTAGTAAAAAAAACGCTTGCTAAAATTACTATAAGTAATAATTATTTTAGTTATTTAAAAAAGTAGCGTTTTAACTACTTTAAAAAATAGCGCTTTAACTATTTAACGCTTTAGCTATTTAAAAAAATAGCAAGCTTTTTTTTTATGTTAATTAAATTTATATATAACGCATACTATAAACAAATTAATATTATAAGCAAATTAACACTTTTATAAGCTATATAAAAAAAGTCTGTATATATTACGTAATATTTAAATAACTTTACAAATATTAGTGCTATAAATAAATAAATAGTACTTTTAAAATTGTAATAAAATAAGGAATTTAAAAGTATTTTTTATAATTTTATAGCACTTTTTTTGCCGAGATATTTCTAAATACGCTAAAAATGCTAAAAATTTTTAGCGTATTTACTATATTTAGCAATATTTCTACCAAAAAAAATGCTATAAAAATATAAAAAATACTTTTAAATTTTTTATTTTATTATGATTTTAAAGGTATTATTTATTAGTTTATAGTACTAATATTTGCGGAGTTATTTAAAGTAGGGGAAATATTTCCTATAGAAATTACCCTGGAGGGTACCGCTAAGCCAAGTGTTAATCCGCTTGTGGTATCAATCCGCTTGTGTTCTACGTTAGAGTAACGGCTTGAGGCCTTACCACATATAATGGCTAGTAGCCAAGGAACTGCCACCTTGGTTATTCTGGTTCCTTTTGCGTAGCCGATTGGTACAACGGTAAGGTGTGCGATCCTTCCGTTACAGTGGGTCCACCATAGCCATTGTGGGTCGAACCCCGCTGTTATAATAACCAAGGTACTTATGGTCGCGGGTTCGAGCCCCGCGGCTGGCAAAAGCGGACCGGCGCTTTTCCAAATCAGTGTGTGTGCCACCTTAAATAGTGGTGCCCCCGCTAGGCCTCCTGGAGCATAGCTCGCACAGCCTCTTCTGCGGAAAGGGTTGTGGCTTTCGGGGCGAAAGCCTAGTGCCGCAGGGGGTAGTAACGGCTTGAGGCCTTACCACATATAATGGCTAGTAGCTAAGGAACTGCCACCTTGGTTATTCTGGTTTTTTTTGCGTAGCCGATTGGTATAACGGTAAGGTGTGCGATCTTTCTGTTGTAGTAGGTCTACCATAGCCATTGTAGGTTAAACCCCGCTGTTACAGTTAGTCTATTATTTTATATATATTAATATATTTAACTATAGCTGCTAAATTTTATAAAAGCTTTATAAATAAAAAAAAAAAAACTTTTAAGCTTATTATAAGCTATTTATAACTTTATTTATTTTTTATAACTAATTAATATTATAAAGTTTAATATAAGCTTTACTAAAAACATTATAAAAATATTTATAAAAAAAAATAGCTTTTATAAAAGCTTATTATATATTATAATAAAAATTATAAAAAAAAAAGCCTTTAGGTTTTTTTTAACTTATAATTTAAAATAAAAATAACTTTATAAGTATAATTATACTTATATTAACTATTTTAAAAAAAAAATAAAAAAATAATTTATATTAATAAAATAAAGCTTTTAAGCTTATATATATAGCTAATTAAAATAATTAAAAAAAACTTATAATATAATTATATTATATTTATATATTATTTTGCTTTTTTTATATAATTTTTTTATTTATTACTTATATATATAATGGCTTTAGTGGTGGCAGTATAGTTAATTAACTAACTTTACCTTACACTAGGAACTAATATACAGCATGAGGAAAAAAAAAAGAAAAGGGAAAAGGAAGAAAGGGAAAAAGGAAACTATGTAGTGTGTGTGTGTGGTGGGGCTGCGCACAGACCACCATAACAATGGCAGAACAACTAGGCGGTGTAGGTGGTGTAGGTACGTACCATGACAGCTGTCACAATATGCTTTTAATTTTTAACTTTTATTATAGCTTATAATATAAAAAATGCTATTATAAATAGCTTTTTTTTAAAAAAGTATATTAAATTAATATTATAAGCTTATAAATTAATTATAAAAAAATTGCTTATATAATTATTTATAAAGTAAAAAAGGTAACAAATAAGTAATATAATAAATAACATATAATAGCTAGTATAATGGCTAGTATAGTAGCTAATATAGTAGCTAAACTAGCCTATATAAGGGAAAACTATCTACTAAATGCCTTATAGATACACTTAACCAGAACAACAATATAGAACACCAGAAGCCCTAAATATACTATACACTAAGCCTCATACCTACTAGTGACAAGATCGCTTAGGCACTAGGTGCCACCTAACTAGCCAAAATCCAACATCCTCCGCCCTAGTGACCACAGTAGATGCAGAAGTACATACGTAGGCAGGTAATAGGCAGCCTTCAGCTCCGTGTCTGATCGATATATATACTATGTAGGTACCTAGTAATATGGATGCGCGCGGGGTGGCAAGGGGTAGGTACTGTATATACATAGTAGTGTGCACTGGTAGGCATTCCCATCCAGTCATTTATTCAGCACCAATATTCAATGGGTGGAATGACGTCCCCGCCAACAATCATAATAACCACCCCCAAGAAAACACATTGTTCACAGAAGCCACAATTACTCCAACCATAATTCTGATAACCCAGCGGTTTCAAATTCGACTTACTCACTCCATAGCTCTCCCCCAAGACAGACACTAAACTTCTCGTGCGCTCGTACCCCCCCCTCCCTCCTATAAGAGAACAACGACACGCCTGTTCTTCTGGCCGCATGTAGTGCTCAGCAATCGACACTCATCTTTGGTTGATCGCGACAGTGATTACGTACATACACTACCTGTGCATCGCCAACCGCCCACCGAGGTTCGCTCGATTGCATCGGCCGTCATCAAGGCCGTCATCAGATGGAGCCATCTCCGTTGTCACAATGGCTCGGTGGCCCATATCGGGTTGTGCTCAAGGATCCGCCGGGGGAGCAAGTCACTGGCATCCTAACGAATTTAGTGCCTGAACAGCATCTTACACTCGAAAAAGGTAATGGATGGTGATCGACCGTATAAATTTATACACACATATATATCTAATTGTTCGCTAGCTAATACAGGGTATGTGCCCAGTGACCATCATTAGCTCGGGCCGGCAGCTCGAACGGCTTGATATCAGCGCCTCCAATGTCTCCGATATCATTACATTACAGACCGTAGAGCCGGAACTTTCGACCGTGGGCCCCTCCCCCAAGGTTGCGTCCACCGCCCCTACACTCCCTTCTTCTCAAAGCCAGAGCCAAAGCGCCTTTCAAGACCCCGCCATAGTCAGCATGACCCGGAAGCATACGGTTCGAACAGTACAAAAATTCCAGGCACCCATCACGGTAAATCCTCGCCGGGCTCCGCACGAGACAGTACTACAGACTCCTGTCATTCCGAACCCTGCTGATGAGTTGACCTATTCTTCGCTTGACGAAACCAATACGGCAGAAACAACCGCTCTCTATCTGCCTCCCATTCCACACTTAGTTATTCAAGACCCGTCCAATTGCGCTGCTGCGGCCGCCGATACCACAGAAGATGACCCTCAAGATCTTACGCCTACCGCCGCCACAGCCCGGTCTGCATTTGCCCCACGGGAACGTAGGAGAGGGAAACGGGGCAAGAGGCAGCAAGGCGTTAGAGACACGGACAACCCCCCATCTAGTGCTCGTCCAACAAATCAAAATAAGGGTTGGAGACAGACCCCCATTCTCCAATCTACCAAGTCCTTTCAGCCATTCACTTCGTTGAAGAAGAGCCAGAAGAGACGTGCGGACCCTAGTGCCGACAGTGGCTGGGCATCCGAGGACGTCACCGATGTACAAGAGGCCGGCGACTTCGACTTCGAGGGTAGTCTCGCCAAGTTTGACAAGCGGACCATCTTCGACGAGATGCAGGAGCAGGATCGCATTGATGAGGCAGACAGGCTAGTATCACATAACCGGCTGCCCCGCCATAAACCGGGCACCGCGGGAGGGAAAAATCTACATTACACAGAAAATGTTCTCGACCCGGCACCATCCGCTCCCAAGATTACGAAGGAAATACCGGGCGATTTCTGGCGGAGTGAGGCCGACGATGACCCTGTGAACGGAACCGGCGAGGCACCGAGCGGTCGCGAGGGCAGTGGAAGAAGTTCCCGTGTCCGAGGTGAGTCACGCATGTCGACCACTCGGCGGTCCCAGTCACGTAAGGCGAGCACTAGTGCCGGCATCGGCGGTCCCAGTCGTGTAAACTCTGGGGTAGGTGAAGTCCATTCTACACTGTCTTTGAGCCGTCTTGCTGATGCATGTTTCAAGCCGTCTCCTGCCGCCTCGGCGCTACCGGGATTGTATACCTTAACGTCAAACCGCCGTATTGACATCGTCACCCATCTCCAGATGCTTGTAGTGGAGAACGTTGCCAGCAATGAGCTGGGTATGACCGAGGACCTAATAGCTGAGAATGCCGGACGGGGCATTTGCGAAGTAGCCATGCGCTCTCTAGATGACCCAGCAATAAGACTGCGAGCGGCCGCCGCGTCGCCACCCACTACAAATACCATCGTCGTTGTTGCAGGTAATAATAAATCCGGGGCACGCGCTATCGCGGCCGCGCGCCATCTTCGGAATCGAAATATTAACACATGGGTATGCGTCGTTGGTATCGAGCGTGAACGCGAACTCTTGGATGAGGTTCGGAAGCAGATCCGCCTCTTCCGTAATTTCGGCGGCAACATCTACACAAAGTCCAGTCTCTTTGAGCAGCTAGCACAGTCCACCAATAACCTGAATGCTTCACCCCAGGTCTCCATCTCCCTCATTATCGACGCGCTCCTTGGGCTCACCATCTCCTTCGAGGAACTGCGCAAGTCAGACCAGGCGACAACCTACGAACTCATGGAGTGGGCAAACCGCAACGAGGCGTTCGTCTTGGCTATCGATATCCCAAGTGGCATCGAGCCTTCGACTGGGCGTGTCAACGTCATTGATGGCGCTAAGCTGTACGTCCAGCCGCGCTACGTCGTGGCGTTGGGGGCGCCGAAAGCGGGTCTCCTCAAGGCCCTCGAAAGTATGCACAATGCCGGCGACATCACCATCGAGTGGAAGATCTATCTCGCCGACATTGGCCTCGGGGCCATTGTTTGGCGAAAGGCTGCTAAGATTCGTCGCGGGGCCGACTTCGACGAGCATTGGGTCCTGCAGTTGAAGTACCAACTCATCTAGGGATGATGACTAAGATGAAATCAAGTCTGTATATAATGTATCATAACTAAAATTAGATATTATAGGTGTATAATGTATGTGTTGCCCCCCGGTTGGCCCATGCTTTCTCTATGCCTATGCTCATTCGCGTTCCCACATAGACGAGATTTACAACATGAAGGGGCCGTGGTTGTGGTTTATGTATTAGGGTGCATAGGTTCGGGACTAGTCTCGAGCAGAGGTTGTAATATACATGGTGGGAGTCTAGACTAGGCCTCATATGCGTTCGTCTCAGACAGAACAGCTCGTAAGATTTAGCTGGCAAGTATCATAACAGTATAAGCCGCCACATTGGGAGTCCTCGCAGCGTCTATTCTATATCTAGGTTAGCAGGTGACATGTTGGCAGTGGGAAACATAATGTGATACGCCATAATGAGGTTGTGGTGATAGAAAACATGCTGTCGTACTGCGTTGTTGTTAGCCCGTTTCCTTGCAACAAATGACCATGCTTTCTATATCAATCCCTCTCACTTTAATGGTGAGAACCGGCACGTAGTTCCAAGATGAGGATGTTATATATATATATATATATATACTAGAAAACCTCAAGATTATCGTCATCTTCTGCCTTTTTCTATAGTCCTCTAGTCCCCTTCTTCTCTGTTTTCTTTACTGCTTGTCTCGTTTTGCAGGGCGTGGCTTCACGACACGGCGGCGGACTCAATAAAATACGCCTCGCAAGACACCTCATGGTTATATCAATAGTGCTCTACTATACTAATCTATTCGAAGACAGTGCTTAGGTAATTTCTCAACTAAAAAGCGAAAACGGATACTCACTCATGGTAAGAATAAGATAGATATTGTAAAACCAACACAAACTCAACATGCATAGATGCCTAAATATCGCTACCCACCCAGAACTTTCCCCTACAATACCCAACATCGTGTAGAAGCCCATCAAGTAAAAGCCGCGGCCTATTCACTGTTCTCATTATCTATATGGAAACCCAGCAGGTTGGAAGTTCGACCCATTCAAGGAGGGAAGGTTACGTGAATACGATGGCCTATAAAATGCTACCAATCATATTCTCGGCACTTTTTGTAAAGAAAAAGGAAGGGAAGATAAACCCCATATGAACGCAATTTACAAAAGCTCCAGACTTTAGTATCGAGGTTGGTGATATACATGCTTATGTGAATTTACATTTGCACTTGGATATGGGAGTATACAGGGGTATATCTCCCTTGTTAATATCTCCCTAGTAGTTGCTTCCCAGATCCATCATACACACAAACCAGGCCCTTCTCCACTCTGATAACAAGTTAGAAAATAGCCCAGGCGGAATACCAAGTATAACAGGCATTTAGTTCGATTATTACCTAGAGACACCCCCCAACATGCGGTGAAGAGGCAGAAGCCTAGAGAAACCATCCCCCGATATCCCCCGCACAAACATGACAATCGCACTATCGTGCCGAAGTAATTGGCTAATACTAACTTCTTAATCGAGTTCCAACCTGCACGATAAGCTATGAATGAACCGGACAAGGAGATTCAACGGCAATCGGCCAAAGAGCAAGATCAGATGAGACCATAGGTACCCCTTTGCTCGTCAGATTTCCATTCCCTTCTTCCTCCCCTTCCTCCCCTTCCTCCCCTTCCTCTATCGCCCTTTGTCTATCCACCCATCATCCATACCAATCGACCTGTCAATATATCGATAAAGTCAACACGGAAGACGATGGAAATTGGAGCTGCTCCAGCCCGCAATCGAAGCGGATTCTCCCCGCCCCCCTGGGATGAGACATACAGCACGTATAAACAGGAGGATGCGCGAGATCTCGACCCACAGGAAGCCCGCGATGTATTGCGAAAAATTGATACCCACTTGTTACCACTACTAATGGGAACATACCTGCTCCAATATCTTGACAAAACAAGTATCAATTCTGCAAGTGTCTTCGGATTAAAGCAAGGCACAAACCCACACGGACAGCAGTATTCATGGTTATCGTCCCTCTTTTATATCGGGTACTTGGTAGCCCAACCCATAGCAGGGTACTCTCTTCAGCGATTACCCCTAGGTAAATTTATTATTTATTGGATGTACTGCTCTCGGTACGTACCCACTGCCGCTGCTACCCCTTGAGCTCGCCCTCGGCGGACAGCTAGGTTAGGTGCTGATCATCCTCTCACAAGCCTGGGGTTTGCTCACTATCACGACCCCAGCGTGCACCAATTTTTCCGGCATTGCTGCCAACCGGTTTCTACTGGGCGTGTTCGCGTCGGTCGTGAACCCGGGCTTTGTGTTGTACTTGGGTATGTGGTACCGCGCAGACGAGCAGCCGATGCGCATGGTGAGCTACTATAGTATGAACGGCGTGGCCGGTATATTTGGGGGGTTATTTGGTTATGCCGTCGGGCACATCACCACCGGCCTACCTCCGTTAGGCAATACGTATTTCTCATCTTCGGGTCTACAAGTCTAACATGGGGTGGTTTATTCTTAGCCTTCAATGTCGGATCTGCCCAGCACGGCTCGGTTCCTCGATGCCCGACAGAGGATCGTCGCTGTTGAACGTGTTGCACAGAATCGGCAGGGTATCAAGAACCGGCACTTTAAAACGTATTAGATGTGGCAATATTTGCGGGACCCCAAGACGTGGATTCTCTTCGCCATGTCTGTAGCTGCACAGGTGAGATCCCCATAGCTTCTGCATATCACCCTATCCGTAAAAGGGTTATGAAATGAACTACACTCCAGAACCACACCCATGCATTCTTTCTCCCAGATTCTTATTCATAGTACTTACTCCTAGAACCCCTTGGATATCTGACCCAACTAGAAATTGCTAATACCTTATCCCCGGGATTAGATACCGAATGCAGCACAGTCAACTGTAGGTTGACAATTGCCTAATCGGGGGACTCCCGTTTCTACTGCTCCTAGAACATCCTCAGACCCTAATCCTTGTCATACATACATGTAGCAATTACTAACCGCAGAAACCTCAGTAGGCCCAGTACATGCAAATACCCGGCAACTTCAGTAAGTGAGACGATCATGTGATTCTCTCCTTGCGTCTGGTTACATTAGCTCCCGGTTCCCCAATATGCGGTGTGTTGTTATGCTGGCTGGCAATATCGTCTGCGTGGCTGCTGGCGGAGCCCTCGTTGGATTACCAGTCGGGCCTGATGGAGTGAAGAATAGATGGGGACGACTGTTGCCCTTTGGTTATGCTCGTTCCAGTCTGTAGGTTTCAGTATGAGTCTTACCATGGTGAGTAGTGATGTGGCCGGCTACACCAAGAAGCAACTGACTGGAGCCATCCTCTTCGTGGGGTATTGTGTTGGTAATGGTGAGGATTCTGTGTCTCAGGCCGAGGCAGCCATCCGTATAATGACCTATTTCACATGACTAATCACTGCTAACGCCTGATACACAGTATAAATCCCCCCTTTCTCTCCCATATAGGTCGTCAACGACCGCGATCCGAGAGAGCCTGCTAAGCTAGTACCAGATCATTGCCCCCCAGACGTTCATTGAGGAAGAAACCCCTCTCTATATGTCTGCATGTGAGTGTATTATTCTTATGCCCTATGGATCCCTATGGTGGTGGCTATGCTAGGTCCAAGATCTATGCTGTGGACATGAAATGTTTAGGTCCCTCTTTTGGGTTACTTTAATTTCGGTAATCTCAAGATGAGGAATTTGCAACTGGCTAACACTCCCCATTTCGGTTTCGGATATTGCGTGAGTAGCAGCCGTAGTACTTTTAATGGTTGGAATAATCCTATATACTTTACTGATTTGACTTGCATAATGTAGAATTATTATCGGATACTCGATCAAGATATTTTTGGTCGTGATATTATATCTCTACATGAGGGCCGTAAATAAAAAGCGAGACCGCGAGGTTGCTATTTCTGACGCTAGGTTAAACGCTGAGCAGGATAAAGATGCTATTGTACATATATATTCTAGGCCGTTAAATTGTATACTATTATTTCCTAATAGCCCTTTCTGAGAATTGTAACAATCCGGTGTTTGAAAGTGATGGATATGTTGTGTTGCTTGCATCTTGCTTTCTTTATGACTATATTTGGTTTGGATGCTAGGAATCTGTGGCTGACGTTTAATAAAGGATATGACCGAACTTGATAATCCTGGATTTAGGTATGTCTTATAGCGATAGACGAAATGAGCTTACTGGCATGCGTTCTTCTAGCCTTGGGTAGCTATAGGGAGATTAAAAAAATATGCGTACGAAGGGACTATGTAAGATAGTAAAAGCGAGAGATTTGTGGGTGGGATTGTAGGAGTTCATTAAACTGTGCACTATGTTGCTTATATCCCGAAGAGAAGCAATGCTTCTATATAGAGTGTAATGAACTATATTTTATGACGGGATGTTTTTAATGGTTAAGATAACTAAGGTTAGAAATATGTGAAGGGTTGATGTTGGTATATAGCGTTAAGAACGAGGTTCTTAGGCTTTGTTATTTTGATATACGCCACTCTTAATACCACAGCTACACATGAATAAATACCTTCTAAGGCTGGGGTCTGTGTTAGTTAAGAAGTTATAAAGAGCTTGTCCAATGGCGTTTTATACAACCAACTAACTAACTAACTAACTAATTAATTAACTCGTGGGTAGCCTCGGCAAGCTCTTTACTTGTCTCTGGATGAAGGTTTCTGCTCTCCTCGCAGGGGTTATTATTGGTCGACGCAGTACATGTACTATATACAATATGTACATAGTATATATATAGTACCTATGTAGTGGAAAAACAAAAATACGCCTTGCTCCACAAAGTGTCCGCACAGCATCCCGGTAAGATGCTATACAGTATATGTGCTTATTATAAAGACAAGGTCACCACCACCAGTCTCGCTCTTCTACCCTACATGGTACAAGTAGATCTTCTAGAACACCTATTTAGGCTGGCTCTACAGGATTGGTCAAATAGTACTGCTAGGAGTAGACTTTTAGAGCCCGGGAGAGGATGGCAGAAGACTTACCGAATTCCTGGAATCTACTAGTAATGTGATTTGCCCACATCATCTGACTATTGTAATAGTGTAAGGTCTTTCCTGCGCTTAGGCTTTACCGAGGTGGGACTTGCGAACCCCGCGTGTGCAATTCGATGCTTCTCATAACGAACGACACGCCAGGCCTACATCAAACTGAGCTTCAGTCGTTCGTTTCAGTGCTTGTACACTACATGTTGGTACGTAAGTACTCTAATCACCGGTGATATACTTAAATGTAGTGTACACTACATTCTGGGCATGCCACGATAGCTAGTGTGGTGTACTCCGTAATGTAAAACAGTTCGAATTGGTAAGTTACCAAGCCCCTCACCCCAATCCCACTTCCCAGTTGTGCCAAGTAGAAATAACATGGGTATTAGTGTACACTAGTGTACACTAGTGGCCCGTGGCCCTTCTTTTGAATCCTGCAGGCATGATGGCATCAGAGGCCCCGCTGGCAGCCCACGCACAGTACGGGCTATCTGTCAATACACTACACATAACCTTGTTCTCTCCTGCGAGATCGAGAATAACTTGGGGGTGGGCCCAGGGGTGGTAGCAAGTAGCATCATCATTATCATCCGATAGGATAGGAAAGTTGTGGACTGATTCCTACATATATATGCACTTAGTATTCCCCCCTTGCCTCGACTTTTTGGGTGCTGTAATTTCCGGCCTCTACTACCTAGGTACCAAGTATTTACAATGCACTACACTACACACCACATGACAAACAGTACACTACAGTAGTAGACTGTCGACTATACTACATGTACCTACCTACCTACATGTTATCCTCGGTTCTGCTCGGATACACTACACAGACGCTACACTACACTACTGTACATACTAGTGTAGTACATGTACTTAGTAGATCTGTGTGCTAACATAAAGTATCTCAGAGGGTCTGGGGATTTGTCAATTTCTTAGTGTACGCTACATTACACTACTGTACATCATACCATAGACGAGTCTAAGTTTGTTTCTTGGCATGAGCCACTCGCTCCATTTCGGTTGGTTTTGTTCCAAGTTTGGCTGATAAAACTCACAGTACAGCAGGCTCGACGATACTGTACACGACACGTCATAGTGTAGTGACTACTTGTACATGTTCTTGGGGCTGGTCGACTCGCTAGTGTACTGCAAGGTACCTCTTTACTAGCGTGTACGTTACTGCTACACTAGTGCATCTACCAAACGGTGTAGATTATGGTATCAATATGTTGTGCACCGCGGGATTGCGCCTCATGTACAGTACTACTCCGTGCGCGCGCGCGTGTACTGCATAGTTATGTAGTCGTTCGGCGTCCAACCAAGGAGGATAGCTACAAGTACCGCATGCAGCTAGGATACTATTACAAGGTAGGGTACCGCTACAGTATGTACGTGTGTACTAGTAGAGAGACATGCAGCTGGGATATCTGTGATGTGATGCGACTATATTAGCTCCAGCCTGCGACCAACAGTAGTGTAATACATGTAGGCAGGTGGCTGTTATTACCGCAACGATGGGGTGTGGTACAAGTATCGTACCGGACAGCCCCTCAACCCTCAACCGCGCACCTGTTCAAAACTCGGCTTGGTCCTAACATCATCGCCGTCTCGTTCCGTCTCTCTACAACCTCCTGACTAAAGGATTCACGTTACTGCACCACTTGTTCGCCATCATGGCCCTCCCCCTCGTATACGTTGCAGCGTTGCCTGCAATCGCCGGTGTCGTCTCCCATCTGGCCTACTTTATACACGGCGAACATATGCTCACTGCTTATAAACTCGTGATAGCTGCTCTCTTTTGCCCGCCCACCGTGATCGCGCTTCTCACGATATTGGCGGGGTTACCGCTCTCCCATGCCGCCCTGCTTACATCTGTCAGCTATGGCGCATATATGACTGCGCTGTTCACATCTATCTTAGTGTACAGAGCCTTCTTCCACCCGCTGCGCCGCTTCCCCGGCCCTAGGCTGGCGCGACTATCGCAATTTTATCATTTCTTCCACATTAGGACCAAGGTCGACAACTATAGGCACCTGGACCGCCTACATGCTCAGTATGGTGAATACGTGCGAGTTGGACCGAATCTACTGTCCATCTCAGACCCAGACATGATAGAAATCATCTTTCACCCGCAAAGCAACTTCAACAAGGCTGAATGTTCGTGGATCTCGTTATATTTCTTTCCATGATGTGACTCGGCCGTCAGACGTTACTGACCCTTCGTCGATATAGGGTATGACATTGCCAACCCGCTACTCAACCTGGTACAGCTGCGGGATAGGGCCGAGCACGATAGACGGCGGCGCCATGGCTGGGATTTAGCCTTTACGACGAAGGCCCTTCGTTCTTATGACTCGCGCGTTATCAAGTACGCTGACCAGTTTGTCGCCCAAATGCAGGGGCGAGCAGGGCAGGCCGTCAACGTTACAGACTGGCTCGAATGGTACGCCTTTGATGTCATGGGTAAGGCTCTTTTTTCTTTTCGCTAGTTCATGCCATGTGGGAAATACGTGGTTGGTTGATCGATGGATAAATGAATGGATGGATCATGGATAGGTGGGCTGACGGGGCGACAGGTGACCTTGCTTTCGGGCGTTCTTTCAAAGCTCTGGAGAAAGGGCAGTCTCACATCTATATCGACACGATGCACCAGACGAGCGCGTTACCACTTGGCTGCCTTGGCACTCTACCTTGGGTAATCCAGACAATGACGGCACTTGTACCCCCTAGATTGAATCCCTTTATGACACTGGTGCGCTATAGCGACGAGTGTATAGAAGAACGCAAACAAAGGAAGCCCACGGAACCCGACATCATGACCCCGATTCTAGCAGCCGGACCTTTCTACGAGGATCCCAAGGCAGATGCTCTCCTCCTCGTAGGCGATGCAAGGCTTATCATCATAGCAGGAAGTGACACGTCGGCGTCGGCGCTGATCCATTCGTTTTATGAGCTAGGAAGAGACGCCAACGTTGTGCGGAGGATACGTGAAGAGCTTGAACAGCACGGTATACGAAACGACGATAGCCTCTCCATCACGCAGCTACAGTACTTGGAATATTTGAATGCCTTCATCAACGAGACATTACGAATGCGTGAGTCACATTGATTGGGCTGCTAAAAGCCCCCTTCTCCCTCCTCCGATCCCTTTGTTTCTATTTGATTATGGGGAAAGGACGCTTGCTCATTACTGCTGATAACAGATCCGACTAACCCCGGTGGACTCTTCCGCCTGACACCCCCTGGTGGTGTCAAGATAGGCGGCCACTACCTGCCTGGGGGAGTCAAGGTGGTGAATCCACATTACACAGTCCTTCGATGTGAGTGCTCATTTAGTATAGAATGACATGGATGAATCAGGAATAACCAAATATACTCTAGCGCCGAAAGCGTTTGTGGCGCCCAACGAGTTTATACCCGAGCGATGGACAACTAGACCAGAATTGATCCGCAACAAGAAGGCGTTTTGTCCTTTCTCCCAAGGTCGATTTGCTTGTAAGACCTCACTTATGTAGTCCACGCGGCTAACCTGTCTAATAATGTGGTATAGGCATCGGTAGAAACCTAGCCCTGAATGAACTCCGGGCTGTCATCTCGAAGTCAGTCCTCGAGTTTGACATATCTTTTGCCCCTGGCGAGACGGGAAGAGCTTTATTAGAGGATTCGAAGGATATTTTTACGATGTCGCTTGCAAGACTGGAACTACGCTTTACGAAGCGTTCGCAGAAGTAGCACGTTTTATGTTTTGTTCCCTACCCCTCTGTCGGTCTTAGCGAGCGTTGAATTTGATACCCCTCAATATACTACCAGGTATTTTCTCTATTGAGCCAATTTTTATTACTACCTGTTGAAATTACGAGATAAATAGTCGTCTAGACCAACTTGGGCGTTCCCGGCAAAGTGGGTACTAACCACACTCGCCGGCACGACGAATTACTACTGCTACTACAACTACACTATGTATGTGTGTATAGTATATAGCATTCCTAGTTACAGCACGCTAGTCGGCCATATCTACACTAGTGTTAGTGTACAGCGTATTCTCTCGCGCGCGTTGTCGCCGGACTAACGAGGGATGCGAGGAGCCAGGCTAAGAATCCTTGTACACACGGGTTTGTTAGAACGGGGAAGGGCTCGGGAACCTCGGCGACCTGGATGGTTGTGTCAACATCTACCATGTATGTGTAGTGTGTACCTAGTCGGCTACGTAGTCGCTATAGTGCACGCTGCTTACAACTATTCGGGTGTAATCATATCTCTTCGATAGTGCAAGCTCAGGCAAGACATTTTACGTAGTCCATACCACACCTAGTGTGCCATATTATATAGCATTTGAATTACTCTTCCACGGTTCCGCATTGTGTGGGAGGGAGCGTTCAATTCTAAAAGGCCCATTTTAGACTACTTTAGGAGGCAGTGTAATAGCACGCTACACTACATAAGTACGGGGATAAAGCTCTACTATCCCGAGTTGGGAAAACGGTACTGATGGTCAGAGCTTTTACACTACCTACATGTAGGTGCAGTGTACTTTAGACTATCGACACACAGTCTATACGCTTTAGGAGAGATGGGGGTCAGACTAGTACGATTTTCCCCCGCCACTTGGCACCACCAGCCACTTCCCATCGCCACAGAAGTCATGTACTACCTCAAGCAGTACAAGAATGTAGGCAAAGAAGCCCGGACCACGTCGCCACGAACTAATAGAGATTCCCGCTAGACCCGAAACAGTTTAGGCCCTTGCATCTTGGAAAAAGTGTTGAATGCATCTTCATGAGTATCTTTTTTATCAAGCCTGCCTGCACCGTGATATCGTTATACCGTGGTATCGTCATATTCACAACGAACGACAAGATGCCGCCACGGATACCGACCCGGATCGTGGCCCAGTGCTGCAGGGCCCCGCTGGATCATTTCGTCCTCCCATCCCTCGCCCATCTCTTCGCCGCTCTATCTGTCCAGCTCGCACCATCACACACCCGCAGTGCATCCATTCTCGCGAGCCTCTCCGATAACCCTGGTGCCCACCAGAAGCGTATCCGTGTCGGCCGTGGTCCGTCCTCCGGCAAGGGAAAGACCTCGGGCAGAGGCCATAAGGGTCAGAAGCAGCATGGGAAGGTCAAGCCGTGGTTTCAGGGTGGCCAGACGCCTTTGATCTTTCAGAAGGGCCGCCTAGGCTTCGAAAACCTGTATGTTCCTTTACTTGCCACGTAAATCGCGTTGGATGAACTGGCCAACTGACGACGGCGGCAGACGCGCTCCCGTCCTGTCTGAAGTCAACCTGAACAAGCTACAGGAGTGGATCGACGCCGGACGCCTTGACCCATCCAAGCCCATTACACCCAAGGAGCTGATACAATCTAACCTGGTGGGGAGCATCAAGGATGGCATCAAGCTGCTGGCACGGGGAGGCGATTCCCTCAAGCAGCCCGTCGACATCATGGTGTCGCGGGCTTCGGCAGCTGCCATCAACGCCGTAGAGAAAGCCGGTGGCAGCATCCTGACGAGATACTACACGAAACAGGCCCTCAAACGGCTGGTGGAAGGTAAGAGCATAAACACGGGCATTCCGCTGCCGACGGGCGCCGAGCATGTCGATCCCGTGCTCGAGGAGGTGCGGCAGAAGGGCTTCTTCTACCGTCTCCCCGACCCGACATCTCGTTGGGATATGGAGTATTACCGTGACCCGGCTCATCGGGGCTACCTCAGCCACACCTTACAGCCCGGCGAGTCGCCTAGCCTGTACTTCAAGGTGCCGCCGGTGCAGATCGCCAGGGACTTGCAGAAGAAGAAGAAGGCTAAACAGGAAGATGTAAAGCTTTGGGAGAAGCTATAGTTAGTCCTGGCTGTTCATTGCACTATAGAAGTAGCAAGAGGCGGACAGACGGACACATACACATACACATACAGAAAGAGAGAGAGAAAGATTGTGTGTGTGTACACCCTAGATATGGGTATATTATGGAGGTTACGTCTCTGCATGTACAGCAATGGTCAATTATCAAGGCCAACCATGGGTTTAATGTCGCCTCATGTGTATATCAGTCCTGTAAATTTATCTATCTATATATCTCCGCCTATATTGTGCGTGTATGCTCTCCCATGCTTTAATTACCTAGGTAGGCGTTGTTGGACTACCTACAAGCAAGATAGGTACTTAAAGAGGTAGTGGGGGAGGGGGAGGAGGCCTTTACTACCCGTAGCCTCCCTAGCATGCCTGTGTTGATTAGGTGGGTGGACCTATGGTTGTTTTGGCTTGGTTAGGCTAATAGGTCTCTGTGAGCCTTAGGCAAGCCTTCTGTAACCATTTCCCCGAACCCCCCCGGTACCCTCCCTTCACCACATACCTTAGCTATCTACCAACCAACGACGCCAATCTTCATCCTTGTCACCTGATAGCCTTCTCAACTTTGGTTTCCCGACCTAGGTACCTTGTATCCTTACATAGCACATGCTAGGTAGTACCTAGGATATTAAAGATAAACAGCGCGCGAGAATATATCGTCACAACCCTCATCTTGTCTTCCCGTCTTCCCGTCTTCCCGTCTTCCATTCATCCTCCTCCTCCTCCCTCCTCCTCTTTTTTCAATTCATCCATAGAATGAGCGTCATGTCTCTCTTCGGCACATCCCCACCCGACGAGTCTCCGTCTCTGAATCATGCCGCCACTATGACCACTAAATCCCGAGCTTCACTTTTCGACGATGACGACAATGGCTCCCTCAATCGCTCCACCTCGGATACCCTCTTCAACGACGACAGTGAAGATCGATCGCCTTGGGACATGCCTACTCCTCGGAAACAGCAGTCGCGTGCCGAAATTCTCCACGGCCTGCTAGCGGGTGTGCAAGTGCCTGATAGCTATGTCGAGGCCTTCGATGGCGCTCTCGCCCTCACCCAAGACGGGAACGGTAGAAGGGGTCGCACCATCGCGCCCGCTGGCATCACAAAGACCCTTGCGGCCGCCAAGCTCGGCGCCGACCACCAGGCTCGCATTATGAACATCCTCGCTCCGTCTGGTGCCGAGGTCTCGCTGGGTCGTCATGAATTCAACGTACTGTTGGCTCTTATCGCGTTAGCCCAGGAGGGGGAATCTGTGAGCCTCGACAGCGTTGACGAGCGAAGACGGAGTAAGTGGCTGCTTTTCGTAATCTTTTTCTTCTGGTAAATTGGTATTTCGCCTTTGGCCCTCTGTATGCGCATGCATTGCTTCGGCCGACCAATTGCTCGTGACGGCCGCGCTGCGTTGAGAAGGAGACATGGAATGAATGCCCTTATCGTAGCTTTGTCGGTCTCGGCGGTGCATCATTGCCCATCCGTCTGCGGGGACGTCATTTGCTGATACGTGATACGTCGAATGATAGACCTACCCGAGCCCCTGTTAGCGTCCTCTGTCGATAACAACACCGCCAACAACAATAAAATCAACAATCACGGTAGGGTGCCCGACTTTCCCACCGCCACCGCTGAACTTGCTGCGAAGCCGCCCCAGCATCCCGATACCTCTCCGACATCGTTTACGCGAGCCCGAAAACCCTTGATGGACAGTCCCGAAGATGACCCCTGGAATACCCCTGATGTCCACAGACACAACAATGTGACAATACCTAAACCAAACGGCTATGACCGCACCGACGCCCGCGCCAATGGGAACGGCTATAGCAGCTTTCATGACCCTGAGATGCACACCCGCACGACTTCTAACTTTACTACTACCACTTCAGCACCCAGTACTTCCGGCTCCCAGTCGGGCGGGTCCGTGCCCTCCACCGCTGGGGGTTGGGACTATTTCGGTAGTAGTACGAACAATACGGGGGGCTTCGGTGATGCTTCCCAGAACCAGATTACCAGTCCTTTCGGCGGGGGCAGCAGTGGTAATGGTGGCGCTCAAGGTGGCGGTGATCCTGGTGCCAACCCCCCGCCCGACCATACCCGGACCGTGAGCAGCCCTCGTATGGGGAAAGGCGTCGGCGAGAACATTACTGTTGCGTTGATGCCGGAAAAAGAGGGCATGTTCATGTTCCAACATCACAACTATGAGGTCACGAGTGTGAGACGAGGCAGTAAGGTCATTCGTAGATACAGCGATTTTGTCTGGTTGCTTGACTGTCTGCACAAGCGATACCCTTTCCGCGCACTCCCTCTCCTTCCGCCCAAGCGTGTTGCCGTTAATGGAAATCATCTTTCTAACGACGGCGCTTTTATCGAGAAACGGAGGCGCGGCTTAGCCCGGTTCCTTAATGCTGCCGTCCGTCATCCCGTTCTAGGACAGGAACAGCTAGTCATCATGTTCCTCACTGTACCCACGGTACGTCTCGAGATGGCCGGAAACCCCCTCCTCCCCCTTTCCTTAATTACCGTTTCCCGCGCTCCATGCTAATGATGTTGTAGGAGCTTGCTGTATGGCGCAGACAGGCCGCGATCTCGGTAGTGGACGAGTTTGCCGGACGGCCACTCCCGGCTGGTCTCGAAGACTCGCTTCCCTCAACGCTCCAGGAACTCTTTGATCGTACACGACAAGGAGTCAGGCGGTCGGCCGACTTGTACATAAGTACATGTAACATCATGGATCGGCTAGTGAAGCGGAGTGAGGGCGTAGCGGCAGACCACGCCCGCCTAGCCGTGTTGCTAGCGTCACTCACAGAGACGAGCTCAGACACATACGCGACAGACACAAATGACGTACCCCTCTTGAATGACGGGCTAGTGGCTATGAGCAAGCACCTGCGAACAACGCAGACCCTGATGGAGGACGAGAGCAAGGCGTGGGACAGTGGCGTGCTCGAGGACCTCAAGAGGCAGCGTGATGCGTTAGTCAGTATCCGCGACATGTTCGATAGGCGGGAGAGGCTCGACAAGGACAACATCCCCTCCCTCGAGCGGCGGATTCAAAACAACGAGACTAAGCTAGCAGGTCTACGAGCAAAGCCGGAAGGGATGCTCAAGCCTGGCGAGATGGAGAAGGTGGTCGAGGCCATCATCAAGGTCAGTACAGTACAGCGTAGTGCAGTCAAGCACGGTACATCCCCGGACAACACTTACTCCTCCCATTTCTCTCTAATACTAATGAGGTGAGGTTTTCGCAGGACAAGGAGTCGATCGTCAACCAGCACAATCGATCCATCTTCGTCAAGGAATGCATCCGGGACGAACTAATCTACTTTCAACAGACACAATATCAAGTTAGCCAGTGGAATCAAGACTGGGCACAAGAGCGTGTCAAGTACTCGGAAATGTTGGCAGACAACTGGAGGCGGCTCCTCGACGAGCTGGAAGGCATGCCTCTCGGAGATTAGAACTCCTCGGGACGAAGAGGCGCAAAGACAATGGTTGTCGTCACAGACGGCGTTTACGGCATATGCTTGGTGAAAGAAATGGCGAAAGGCATTGACAGGGAGCCAGTCGGGTCAGGTGTCAGGTGTCGGGGGATGAGGGATGATGCTGGTTTCGTCTAAGATGGAAGGCTGCGGCCGAGGCGGAGATTGTTGTAGCACCTTTTTGGGCACAGCAATGGCGTATGTATCAGTTTCATAATGTCTTCTGTTCTCTCTTCTTAAGTTTTAGCATAGCAGAGGCTCGAGGTCGGCGACTATACCCTCACGTTCATATTTCTTGAAGAATACACACACACACACACATATATATATATATATATATAAACACGCGCACACACATATGTAGGCTTCACCCTGACTAGGTAGATGCAATCGTGTTGAATATAATGTAGATATATCTGATTGTCTTTATTATGTACATGTCGCCTCAGCAATTAGGTACCTCTCTCGCTCTCCCTCTCGCTCCGCCCCTCTCCTAGGTCTTTCAACCGTTGTTTTTCTCCTTCTTTCCTCTTTTTCCTCTTTCATTTTAATTGTTGCTTTTCTTCTGATAGCGTCCTCCCCTTTTGGGGCTTTACCACTTCTACACCCGAGTTGGTCACTAGGTATCATCATCATCCCCACAAACGGAGAAGTACCTAGGTACCGCCGCACTTTCTAACCAGCCGGGTTGCACTGCGTATCTAGTACTATGTAGTTAGTACCTATCTACCCACACCCCCAGGTACCTAACCGAAGTACCTACTTAACTTATGTATGTAGGTAGTAACCCACGTTGCCATGCTCATCAACCCCTCATCATCCCAGTCAACATCTCCCACTTCAGCAATCCACAACGCAACGCAAGTACCTTTATATCAAATTGTGACTTTCCTGTGGCCGACTTTCTTAGTATTGACGACATTCTAGACCATATTCCTCGGTCTTCGCCTTGGTCCCCGTGCCTACCCTCGTGTCTAGCTCTGCCTCTAGCTCTCTGTCTCCGCTGGCTGGGTTGGCGTTTTATTGTGCATACAACCAACAAACAAGGAAACGCTGCGGGCGAATCGAGTAAGAAAAGCGCGTAGGAAGAGTGGCAGAAGAAAGAAGAAAGAAGGGAAGAAAGAAAGGGAAAGGGAGGAAAAGAACAAAAGAACAAAAGAACAAGGGAGAGAGAAGAGCCACGATGCCTCCACAAACATCTGCTCAGAAGGCGGCAGTTTCGAACTTCGTCGCTATTACCGGAGCGTCCGATAGAACTGCTACCAAGGCATGTTGACCCAGGTGTTGGTCCGGTTGTTGGCCTACGAGTAGTTCTGTCACGCCCTGACGTCTCGTGCCGAGCCTATCTTCTCTTGTTTTCCTCTTACTCCCTCTTATACTCCCCCAGTCTCTGCTTCTTTTGCGCTCTTGCGAGACCCCTTATACTAACTATCATTTTCTGTCTAGTACCTGAAAAACGTATCGTATAAACTTAACGAAGCCATCGATGCGTAAGTTGCACACTTTTCTTAGTACCTATAGACCGTGACCCGACAGTGCTGCGTAGCTACAGCCCTGTAGCGTGCCGCGATATATTTCACTGCTTGGTGATTTTGAAGTGGAAGAGTCTGTGCGATATGGTGCAGTGCTATATCATTGAAAAAGGAGAAGAGAGAGGAACTCGCCTTGCCTTGGCATATTCTACTACTTGTCGTTACGGCATTTACAGACTATGTCTGAGTGTATTGTTGGCCCCACACGTGAATAGGACTCTGGAGGCGGCATGCGTATCACTCTGGAATCTTGAACGTCTTTGTTTAGAACCACTACCACCGACTACACTGGCCATCGACTCCATCGCACTAGCTACAATATTGTCGAGTATTCAGTATACGGCACACCCTTTTTTATGCTGTTGAATTTCACGGGGCTCGGCCCGAGACCTATGACAAGCGTTGCCTATCACTAGTCTTCAGCCCTGGCTTGTGCATATCCTACTCGAAGGGATTTAGCTTAGCCAACAGTTACCGATCTCTATCTCAGCCATCAGGGTTCTCCTAGAGATACTGCTGTCTCACAGAACCCATTATCTAGGATGGCTTATTTCAGATCTATGTTCTTTTATGTTTACTTACCCCTGGATGAGTCTGCGTCGTATCTATAGCTGTTTGTTGGATTGTTTGGTTTGCTATCGTGTGAACTAACCATTGAGGAAACAATCCTACCTCGCCTAGCTATATGGCGTTGTTTTCTCAGGGCATCTGTTTGATCTGTTATACATTTGCAAACATTTATACTCTATCCAAGAAGTTGACGGCTAACAGACCCCTCTCAGATTTTTTCAGGCCAACGGCGGTGGTTCAGGCGCCGCATCGGGTCCCAACAAGGATGCCCAGCTCAACCAATTATTTGATAGCCTTCGAAGTGAGTGTGCTTCGTTCGCGTAATGGCTGGGATGTTGCTTATTGGCTGTCTAGACGAACGGGAGGACGGCAAAGATACCCTTGGCGCCGACTCTGCCATGGGTTATCTTCAGTCTATTGGCGTAGGATTGGAAGATGCTTCACTCTTTCTTGCCGTCGAACTATTGCAAGCACCGAGCATTGGCGAGATTCCGCGAGCGGGCTTTGTTTGTGGCTGGGGAGAAGCTGGGTTAGTACGCTTTGCCCTTCATTTCTTATGTTTCTAGTCGGCCGGGAAAGCACGAGACCGCTGGTTAGACCAGATTACACCAATCTGATGAAAGGCGTCTCTTAATTTTAGTCTGGTCAAGTCTAACTCTATTGTATATCTAGGGTCGAGGTCAAAACGGAGGCCCAAGCAACACATCTTAAACACCTGGCCGGCTTGATGGCGAGGGAGCGCGATCTCTTCCGAAAGGTCTACCGTTATGCCTTCGTGGCGGGAAAAGAAGGCGAACAGCGAGCGCTTTCATTAGAGATGGCCCTTCTTTATTGGGATACACTCTTTAAGAGACCCGGCCAAAGCTGGGTTGGATCATCCACAAAGATTGATTGGCTGAATGAGTGGAGGAATTTCCTTCAGGAGAACTGGAAACGATCTGTGAACCGCGATATGTGGAACCAGACTCTCGAGTTCGCCTTCAAGAGTATCGATGACGAATCCCTGGGCTTCTGGAGCGAAGACGGTGCCTGGCCTGGCGTTATTGATGAGTTTGTGGCATGGTATAAGCGCAAGTGCGAGATGGAACTAGACGCCTAGCAAACTTTATCGAAGGTTGCGTCGATTTTTGGTTCGTCTCAGTCGGCGTGCTCGGTTCGCAGGGTTCAAGCCGCCGTAGAGGGGCCGTGAGGATGCCATTTCAATGAGAACGCCGCCTCGAATTGTGGTGACGAACCGATGAATGAAGGGGGTGGAAAGAGCGAGAGTTCACTACCATGGGTTTCGAGAAGGCAGCGAATATGCTCGCCCATCTATCTCGGCAATATGGGCGTTTCTCTACCCTGGCTCGAGAGACGACAACGGCGACAATGACGGAGACTGCTTTGCATATACCGCCGAGATGACGACCTCCGTTGTGGGGCGATATAGCTGCGGGGAAAAAAAGGAACACGGGTGGCCGTTCCTCTAGCATTCAAATTATTTTAGGCCAGAGGCAACTAACCGCGTGCTTACTTCAACACCAATTGTCCATAGTTCTAGCCGTAGCCATAGCCATAGTCATCGCTAGAGATAGGGGCCCAGAATACCCTAGGATCGACGTGGCAAACTTAGAGAACAAAGCGGATGAAACCATTGTTCACGTGGACTGACAGTTTTGTTCTTGATGCTCGATGGCCACCGGGGCAGGCGCCGAGGTAGTAATACGGGAATGACCGAATATAGCTTAATTACAATCTATACTAGCCGCTCAATGCCTTGTTTGGATCTAGTTATTATTTTTGTTGTGATTAGAAATGATAGGTTCTATCTTTCCTTTCTCTCGGCCTACGTATGTAGTAGGTAGGCGGAAAAACATCGTTAGACAAAATGAGGAGTAAAATCACATGCTAACGAAATAAACCCCTGTAAAGTTATCTACGTGACGGATTTATTGTAGACATATGTCGGCATAGTTGGCAAATGCCACATTTGCTGCTAATATCAGGTTATGACTTCTTTCTATCATTTAGTCACCCTTCCCCTCTTCGAAATGAGTTAGAGATACCGGATAACAGGGTAAACACCTACACGCGTTAAGTCGCGTTTTCCCTCTTGCCTGTTTATTTCCACACATATACATACACATGCTCTCTCTCTATATAATAATTGAGCCACTTATCTCTTTTCTCCGGATCCCAGCAATCGAGAACTGGAAAGGAGCAGGGTGAATGGTGTCTCTCATCCAAGTCCAATATTAGGCCGAGTTAGGTTCATCTTCCAAAAAGGTAACACAGCGGGAATTTGCATCAAAACCTATGGCCTGTTTCGATCACATCGTACATTATGGTTTGGTTGGTATAAGTACGGGGCATATGGACGGGGGGGACCAGGCTGGGTCTGAGTACGGAGATAGATAGAAGCGTATTTGTCGAAATACGACCCGATCTTGTGCAACTATCTCGTAGAGGCCTAGACTAGGAACTCGTTAAAACGGAATGGAGGGCTCGAGACGATGTACTGTGTGACACCAACGAATATATCGGTTTTTTTCTGCCGGGGAGTATCATCTCTTCCCCGCGTTGTTTCTTCCGCCACCCCGTTGCCTGCGATGGCGGACCTCCATCCGGCTGCTTGGAAGACGTGACACCACATACCCCAACTGAATCTACTCGACACCAGGATTGCTCCAGTCGACACCGCCGAGGCGACTCATGGTACCGAGCTTGCCGTCGCCGAGCTTGACGCTCGAGTGGCGGATCATGCGGGGGTCGAGGCGCAGCATCTTGCGCACGTCCTCCTGCGTGGATACGCTGGCGTCGAAGCGCATAGCAAAATAGTAGCCGGTAGTGTGGCGCATCTGGTGCACGCTTATGGCCTTGGGGAGGGAGAACTCGCCCCAGTTCTGTAGACCGCGAATGACGCCTTTTTGCTTGAGGACGAGTTGGCCGGCTGCGAGGACGATTTCTCGTACCTCAGCGAGGCTCGTAGGCCGAACCTAGAGTATCCAAGGGTTTCCAGTCAGCCAAAGGTGCTCAGCTAAAGTGCGTAGTTGTTATTCCGCCCATCTCGTCATGACCGTAATGGAAACCCGTTTCAAGACAAAAGGCCGAGATGCAAGGATGTAGAGAGAGGGAAAGAGAGAGAGGCAGGGCAAGCGAAAAAAAAAAGAAAAAAAAATCTCACAATTCCGATCAATTCATACAACATCTTTATTCGACCTTACCGTCTATTGCCCGCATTCGTTGCCTGCTCGTTCCTTAGCTTGTCGACTACGGATATTCCTTCTGGCGACTGTCGCGCCCTAATTGCCCCGGTTCGTCTGTGTGGGTTCGTCGGTCGGCACAAAGACAACAAATTGTCGGGGCTTCAGTCCAAGGCGACGGACAAGGCGAGACCTAGGTTAGATGGTAGGCGAATGGGCAAATGGGAGTCTAGATGTGATGTGACGCCAGAAAAAAATAGATAAGGACCTAAAGTACCCAAGTATTATGGGGCACTGTGTTTGTACTATATATACTGTATACACGTAGCCGGCCACCTGTATCTACTATGTAGCATCTACATACGAGGAACTCCTTCGCGCCGAGGCACGTTCTATAAGACATAGAAGGCCTATACTAGAGTCAAACAGATCTTAGGGAGATGAGAGATGCTTAAGCTTCTGGAAACTCATCATTAATACCACGAGATTATGGATGGTTATCTTGGTGTGATGCTTGGTGTCCCACTAACGAAATCCCTATTAGCCTACCTCTTCCTCGATCCGCACCCTTTCTCCCTCTCCGTTCTCTTCTGCTCATGGCGCCAATTCTCGACAAACTCATCCATGTCAACGTGTATCCTAAGGCCCTTCTCGCACATCGTTGCATAAACACTGTTCAACTCCGCCGAATCCATTTCCCTAACTAGCGTGCTAAAAGCCTCCAGGAGGACATTCTTGGACCAAGGACAGGCCTGGATTGCGCGGTAGAAGACTGCCTTGGACTTGGCCCGAAGCTCCCCCCGAGAGTGGCAGAAGCGGATGTAAGCGATCCAGAGCCCCACGTGGTGCATGCAAACTTCGGAGGATAGGGAGCGCTCGAAGGCCCCGCGCGCCGAGTGTGTATTGCCTGTGCGTAGCTCGTAGTCAATGGCGAAGACATGACTTGATAAGCAATCGTTGGTGCGTGTCAGGACATGGTCTTGCAGTAGAGAGCGCACACGATCGTTGATGCTCAGCCTCTCTTCGCGCCACGCGAAGAGAGAGAGGAAGATGGTGTTGGAGGGGAAGTACGAAAGGTATCGTATTAGTTGCTCACGGAGGAGCCCCGAGCGGAAAGGCCTTGGTGCGGTTTTATTAGTTTCAGTTCTCATCAAGATGGAGGAGAAAGAGAAGGAGAAAGAGAAGGAGAAAGAGAAGGAGAAAGAGAAGGAGAAAGAGAAGGAGAAAGAGGAGGAGAAAGAGGAGGAGAAAGAGGAGGAGAAGGATAGGAAGATACGCACCCATGAGTAGCGTGATAGTAGAGCAGTCGAGCAGAAGACTGTAGGAATCTCTCATGATAAAGGCTGTGTTGGTGACCGTGCGAAACGAGCCCCTCAGAGCATTGGGTAATCCTTACGATGGCGGACCAGATATCACCCTGTTTCTGAGACATGAGTTCTTTCTCGTTTTGTTTGCTCAAGTATTCGAGCAGCACCAAGCCCTCTGCATAGACGATTGCTTGAGAAATGTCACCCGATGAGATCTTGTAGTCTCGATTCGTCGTTAGAAATAGTCTCGCCTTTAAGATCTGTGATGGAGTAGCTTCGGTGGGTTCGGGTAGTTGTGCGTTGCCTGAATTTGGCACGTCTTCTATTGACCGACACAGATGGAAGACGGCCTTTGCACAATCTCCATTATCGAGCTCTAGCCATGCTGCTTGGACGCCCAAGCGAGAGCGGGCGTGGCCTAACATTGATGGCAGGCTAAACGCTGCCGACAAGACGGCGCGAGCCGCGGCCTTATTCTTTCGCTCACATTCGAGATTAGAATAGCCTAGATATAGATCTACGTTCAACGGATCTTGTTTAAGGAGTGTCTTAGCAGTTTTCTTCTCATTTCCGGGCTCGTTAGTGGACTCAAAAGCTAGGGTATAAGAACCGAGCCCACCAATCCCAACCACCCGAACGAGCTGTTTCAGCGTGGTCGCTATCCATCGATAGCTCTCAAATGGTAATTTTTCACGGACCCGCTCAAAATATTTAAACCACTGCCCAAACGGAAATAAAAGTTCGGTGGTAAGAGATACCCGTTGCACTTCATAGAAGAATTCAGGCGATTTTTTCTGCGGGTCTTCAGACCAATCTTTATTGTTCCTAGGCATTAGGCATGCGAACGGAACATCACGTGCACTGCGGACAAGGAAGGGGTCTCTAGCGACCTCCTCGATGAGACTTCCGTCTTGGAAACATGGAGGAAGGCCACAAAATATGAGAAAAGCGTCTAATAATTTCGACTGAATATGTGGGACAATGTCGGCCGGGAAATATAGTAGAATATTCCGGAGGTCGGTAAAAATTACAACTCGAAATGGATCCTCTTCGGATCCCTCGTCTAGCGTTCGGGCAGGCATCGTGGCGTTCTGAGCTCGATCGTGTTCGACCGCGACCCATGCCTTATATCCGTCACGTGTAGTGGGCGGGACCAACAGTTTAGATGCGTTCGGATTAGGAGGTTTTTGAGCTGTGACATCGTTTACATATGTGGCCCATCCTCCCTGCCAGCCCTCTTCGCCTAAACGCTGTGTGCATAGAAACATGTCAGTCGATACCCTAGGTTCAGCACGATAGAACGTGTTAGACCGCACGAGATGTTTTGAGTACATACCGCATGCTCGCTCTCCCAATATTCCTGGAAGCTTGAAGGGATCTTCCATCCCATTGACGATAATGTAGAAGGGCGTGCAAGGTTCAGTTCTAAACTAGCCTGCCACGCTGCTGAGGCTAGTTCAACATAACCGGCATCAGCTAGAAAGCGCGTTAAACGTAGGAAAACGTATAATATCTGCTTGGAACACTCGATTTTCTTGGGAACCGTGGAGAGGCCAAGAAGCTCGTTTCCTAAAGATTGCAATTTATCGGTGTAAAGCTGTTTTATTCCATCATAACGGCAGGCTGAAATTGTGGTTTGCAGGAAATTAATGTATAATTTCCAAAGCTCGAAGCTCTTGGGATATTCCTGCATGATTTCCGCAAATCTCTTTAGAGTGACTTTGAACTCCCATACCTTAAGGCCTTCCGCTATTACCTTTAAATTGAGCCTCTCGCGATAATCATCGTCGCAGATGTGTGTCAATGCTTTCTCCAGTAATGATAGCTTGATATTTGCAAAGCTTTTTACCTCTGCTGTGGTTGGAGCGCGAGCACCAGTCTGCAGATTAAGTAAACTATCCTGATGCTCGACAAGTTCAAGCCAGGATTCGACGTCTTCCGGGCATTGGTGGACTTTTCTCGAAAGTTCAATAGATCGCATGGCCATTGGGTCCATGCTTTTGTTTAACACGTCTCCGGATACATCGCTATCGTATTCCTCACCGCTATCGGAATGTCCTTGCTCCTCACTCTTTCCATGAATAGACCTGTAGGAAAGCCCTTCTTGGCTAGAGTCCTCCTCAGAGGTATCGCCGTCCCGTTTCCGTTTCCTAGACGAGTTGAATGACAGATAGTCTTGGGTGGCAGTATGGTTGGATTTCCTAGGCCGTACACGTATGAACCTCGAATGTGGGCGAATACCTCTAGCTAGGAGATTCTTCCTGTCACTACTGAGCAAGGGAGCACTCTCATAAGCATTACGGATAAAGAACTCTTCCCGACCCCCGAGTTTTTCAACCTTCACGAAGCCATTGATTCCCAAGACGCGGCCATGGCCGATACGGTTGTAAACGGGGATGTGACTACGGTCATTACTCCCGTACTGTGTGATGAGACGGTCGCCTCGCTTATCGAGGCGGTACGAGGCATTCTCGTCTAACTCGGGTTCACCCAGCCGCTTCAGAGTCCGAGAGAGGTGAGAAGTAGATTTGAGTACTGCGTCTATGCCAGTGGAAATGTGAGGGTGAGAGTGATGGTCTGTATGCCTCGACTCATCGGTGACTGTCTCTGCACCATGTTGTATGACATTCGTAGGTTTTAGCTTGAAGGATGAGAATTTGGGTACATTCGAGGGCACATTTGAGGGCACGGTTAATGATACGGTTGATCTCCTTTCCTTCTCACAGGGTGATGACATGACGGATCACATTTGGATACCAGGAAAGAATTCGTCTAGTGTAGGTACTTGTACTAAGTACACGTTTTTTTGGAGCCTCCTTTTGGGGTCCATTTTATTTGGGGTTACATTAGTGGATCTTACACACAACCTACCTGCCTTATATAGTCTAGAGGCATTATAGAATGTGCCTAAGTGTATTTGGTAAGTTATGTATCCTACCGTACGAGCAACACGAGGTAATGTATTGCACGAGGTACTACTCACGAGGTACGGGGTATTGCTCACGAGGATACGTACCTACCTATTTATGTAGTGTAGAGATATAGGGTCTGGGCGGTAGGTAATAGGGGGTAACACACTAATGTACCTATTTACCGAGATGGCGGGTCTTAATAGCGTATCTACCTATGTAAGTTAAGTATCTACTGTGGGTACCTACCCCATGTGCTACAACACCGCGCTACACTACTGTTAGGAGTCAGGTAGATACTGCTAGTATCTACATTAGGCATACCTCTCTACCTGCACCACCTACGATGCACTTTTTGAACTTTTACTTTCATCTCACACGTACTTCCTTATTACCACCGTTAGTCACTCTCATGCCGCTCTACGCCACGGCTTTGATGCTACGATACTGCGTCTCAGTTGCCTAGGTTGCCTGTCTAGGTGAGATCTCAGGCTCAAGCTTCCGTCCGTCATGGCCGACCACGGAGCAGACCACGGAGTAGACCACGACCATGGAGTAGACCACGGAACGGATCATGGAACGGATCGCGGAGCAGGAGACGTTATCCCTACATTCCCCACCCCTCGCCGAAAGTACCACGCGCGTGCGAGACGCAACAGTATAACCGATACCCCCGATGAGAACACCTCGTTATTACGACCTTCCCGCTCCCGTATACGCATACAGAGCCCCGCCGGCACCCCTACCCGTCCAAGCCATCTTTCACGAAACCAAAGCTACCAGAGTCCGTCGGTTATAACCCTCACCCCAACCTCCACCGTCGTTGTCGACTCTGCTTCTAACTACTTCCATAGACCCTTCCTACTACGGCTCTACCGGTTCTACTAGACACCATGCTCGACATGAGTCTTGGGGCCACCGGTTAGTACAGGCCCTCACAGACCGCCAGGAGTCTATGACCGAATCCAAACTTTCCGCCGCCTCCGATGAACGTATTTGGTACGACCAGTTTACTTGTACCGACTGGGTTCATGATGGCATCGCCGACGCATATCGAGCAAGGCGGCTTCGCTCTCGCAAAGATTGGTGGGGCAGGCTCATTGTCTTGTTCGATGGCGCACAGGGCTGGATACTCAGTGCTGTTGTCGGTGCCTTGGTCGCCATCCTAGCATATTGCGTCAATGTGGCCGAGGGGACAATATTTGACTTCAAGGACGGGTACTGTGCAAGAGCCTGGTACCTGAGAGAAAAGGTGAGTGCGTCCTCCTCGGATGCCCACTCAACACCTTGCTGAATATATCTATACATGGTTGCAGCGGTGCTGTCCCCATGGGCTATGTACTGACTGGCGGTCTTGGTCCGAAGTGCTGGGCGGCTACCCCTTTGGGCGTAAGTGGACGCAGTTTGCCGTGTACGTCCTGGCTGTTGTCTCTCTTGCTGCCATGGCGTGCCTCTTGACTTTGACGACCAAGACCATCGTTCCGTCTGCCTACCGAATGTCGACTCTTGACGAGAATCTGGCTGCAGAGCATTCGCAGATGCCTGATATCGATAATGAGGGCGGAAGTGGCTCGGTAAGCCCGAAGCGGACGCGCGAGGATGAGTTACCGTCTCCTCCGATGGTTTACTACTCGGCCGCAGGCAGCGGAGTTGCAGAGGTCCGTGTTATTCTTAGCGGTTTTGTCCTCCACGGGTTCCTCGGACTCAAGACGCTCATTATCAAATCTGTGGGCCTTATTATAAGTGTTGCGTCCGGCCTCAGCCTTGGAAAGGAAGGCCCTTACGTGCATATTGCGACGTGTATCGGTAACATTTGTTGCCGCATGTTCAATAAATACGACCAGAATGACGCAAAGAGACGAGAGGTTCTTTCTGCCGCTGCTGCAGCCGGTGTTGTTGTCGCGTTCGGCGCTCCTATTGGCGGCGTCCTCTTCGGGCTGGAAGAGGTTGCCTATTTCTTTCCTGCCAAAACCTTGTTTCGGACTTTCTTTTGCTGTATAGTTGCGGCCTTGTCTCTCAAATTTCTCAACCCTTATGGTACTCACAAAATCGTCTTATTCGAGGTTCGGTACAAGATTGATTGGGAATGGTTCGAACTAGCCGGTTTTATTATCGTGGGAATACTCGGCGGTGCTGCCGGCGCCTTGTTCATCAAGGCTTCACGTCAATGGGCGCTAAGCTTTCGGAAAATCTCGATAATAAAAAAATATCCCATTGTCGAGGTTGTTTTAGTGGCTTTGGTAACTGGATTGATCAGTTACTGGAACACCTTAACCAAACTCCCCGTTGCAAAGCTTCTGCTCAATCTTGCCGCCCCTTGTGATGATAATGAGAGAGATGACGAGCTAGGGCTTTGCGTGTCAAGTATTGAAGATATACCAGGGATAATTGCCATGCTTCTCGCAGCGTTCTTCATCAAGGGCTTTCTCACCACTATCACTTTCGGCATCAAACTTCCTTCTGGAATTTACGTTCCTTCCATGGTGGTTGGAGGCCTCATGGGCCGCCTTATTGGTCACCTTGTTCAATGGGTTGTTCTCCGGTTCCCGCATTGGGCGATATGGGGCACGTGTCCGTTGGTGCAAGAGTCTACTTGCGTCCAGCCTGGAGTCTACGCCCTTATTGCTGCCGGATCCACAATGTGTGGTGTGACACGGTTATCAGTCACTCTCGCCGTCATCCTATTTGAACTCACCGGGAGTCTTGATTATGTGCTGCCTTTTTCTCTGGCGATCCTAGTGGCTAAATGGACGGCGGATGCTTTGGAACCACTAAGCATTTACGATCTCTTGACAATGATGAATTCCTACCCATATCTGGACAATAAGCATAAACCCATGTTTACCGGTGAGCTCGCGGACATTGTGCCGCGAGTTCGCCGTGAACGAGTCATCGATATTACCAACTCGCCTCTTGTGCCGGCCACGAGCTTGAGGGCCAAATTAGAAGTGCTGCATAGGGCAGGAGAGCTGGATGGCGGGCTTCCTATACTTAGAGATGATATTCTGGTCGGCCTCATCCCCGCCCCAGATCTTGAATATGCCTTGGATAATCTCGAAGACGAGAGTTCGAGCCTTTGTCTAATGGCTGACATCCCGAGAATAGACGACGATAGCGATGATGATGTCAGGCCGGACCCTACAGACTTTACACCATACATTGACCCGGCCCCGGTGGCGTTGGATATAAAATCTCCACTAGATCTAGTTCACGAGTGTTTTGCCAAGCTTGGTCTTCGATATATTTGCGTTCTCAGGAATGGACGCTACGCCGGCATGGTAAGCTCAATCCTATTAGTATGATAATACTGATATCTAACTGTCATCTAGACACACAAGAAGCGATTTGTAAAGTACGTACGTGAACTTGAAGAGGAAGAGCATAAATCGTAGGAAAGACGACCACCCGTGACATGTCTTTCACACCTGCCTTCCACCTCATTTCTCTGCTTCGGGTTAAATATATCATTCTCACGTGGTAAATAATGTCTTAAACAGCCTTGTATCTACATATCAGCGTTGAATTATGCATGGCCGGGGATTATCGAGGGGTTGTTCATGTTTCAGAGCATCGTCGTTGTTACGAAAGTCATAGCTAGATAGATATCAACCACCAAATTTTGTGGCATGTGCTCATCGATCCATATCTAAACCGTATTAGAGCTAGACACCTACCCGGGCAATCCACAAACATGGCTTTCGCACGCACACATATCCTTCGTTTTCCCCCTCTTCTCGACCTGTAGATCAGGTCATAAAGTCAAGTACCTCTCACTGAGGCTTTTGACAGCACCCAGATCCCCGCCCGCCCAGCATATCTGTTGTAAGTTATATGCGGCTTCTTGCGATAGATCATTGTTCCCAAGCACATTGGGCTCAGAGTCGTCAGGTATGTCGCGTAGTACGCGTTGGTAGAATTCTGCGGCTAGGTGAGGAATACCGATAGCATGGTAACTCCGAGCCATATTGTAGTGCGCCTCCTGGCGTTCGGCCGCACTAGTGGATGAAACCTTGAGATCGTAGTAGCGGTGAAGGAACACGAATCCTTGGACTAGGAGGTATTGGCGGTTTTCTGACTGCCGCTTCAGTGCATAGTGAATATAACATTGGCCAACGCTCAAAAGGATCATCTGGTTCGAAGGATCTATGCTGTACGCCCGCAGGAAGTAATCTAAGACCAGATTAACATGTATACCAGGCCACGATCATCTCATAACGCGAACTATATGTGGGGATGGTTGTACACTCACTCAAAGCATATGTGAAGCTGTTGGACACAAACAAGATGTGCCCGTAAAGCACGAGCAGGGTAACGTCCAATTCTTTGGATGCGTAGATTCTACTACCATTGACCTTGGTCTCTTCTTCTTCGCTATCCTCTCCTCCCCCCGATACCAACGCCCGGTCCATGAGTTTAATTTGCCGAAGCATATACTTCTGCACAGGTCCAGAGGCGTACCACGAGGCCGGAGATGGGCAAAGCCTGCATAAAGCAGCGAACATACGGAAGGGGTCTGAATCAAATTGTCTATCTCTCATAAGAAATCGAGCCGCGGCTACACACGTCTCCTCGTCCCGGGCACGCAGTGCGCAAGCTTGATAGAATGTCAGTCGCGATAGACTGGTATATTTGAGAAAGCAATACCTTACCAGCCCAGGTAACATGGATGAGAAACATGTCTTCCTTGCTTTTGGCGAAAACCTCGGCGTCGCGTGCAGACTCACACACCTGGTAAGATTCTTGGAACCTTCCGTGGTGAGCAAGGCCAACGGCATACTCGAGAAATAGGTCTAGCCATTCGCTAAAAGAAACTCCTCGGTAACTGACGGCGGTTCGCTCACCAAGCTGCCGCTCGGTGTTTGATCCGTATGGGTTCAGATCTATCATAGTTTTAGTTGGGTCCCAGAATCACTAATTCCGAATGGGCCTTACTGTGTGATAACCTCTCTTTCATCTCGATCAGGTTACGGTTGCGGGAGACATACACTTGTTTATCCCCGTCGATCCCCAGATGAGTAAGGTACTTCTCCCATGAATAAAAGCCTTTACAGGATCTGAAATCGTCTACGAGCTCCTTAGCTGCTCGCATGAAAGCATCCGAAGGGCCGATCCTGTTTATATTATTGACAGGTTCCCGTACATAGTGAACGGTTCTCCACGCCGCGGTTAATTCCTCGGCCCTGCGTTTTTCTTCAAGTGTGACTTCTTCAGTCCGACCAAAGACTTTTCGCCGTGGCCGCGGCCGGCGAATCTCATGCCCATCCTTGTTGAGTCTGGGCGTCCTTGGCTTCAGCCGCCGGGGGGGGCGTTGGTTTTTCGATCTCGCTTTTCTAGTAGCACTGGCACCCGGCCGATTCCGAGCATCATCATCACTGCCTTCATATTCACCCATGTCTTCCTCCTCGTTCTCTCCTTCGGCCTCGTCGTGAGCTTGTTGTAATCGAAGGGCTTCATTGACGAGGATGTAGGCTTCTTGCTCCTCCCTTGCCGCCTCGTACATCTTTGCTAATTCATAACGTGCATCAATTGATGCTTCATCATTCGATTCATCGGCATCAATAGCCGCCCCGAAACACTCTTCAGCCTGTCGCTTATCGCCAGCGTCTAGGTAGCAGCGTCCGGCTGCAAGCAAAGCAGCAGAGTCGAGGACATCGGGGACATTTAAAAGCGGCTCGAAAAAGCAGAGGGCCATGGTTCGAAGTTCAGACTCGTATAAAGCGCAACCGATCTCTGCTAGTAGATGCGGCTCATTTGATAGCACCTCGGTTCCATCGGGGCCATTAGGGTCAATATGGCTGATGTGACGCTAACGCTGATCAGATTAATAATTTCTGTTTGCTAGGTTGTTGACTTACTTGTGCTTCACCTACATCTCCTAATTTGAGACGATAGACCGCTAATTTTGTTCGCATGTCTAATGGAAGGCCGCTGCCATAGGAAGATTCCGGATATTTCCCATATTGAAAATTCTCGAGTCCTATTCGACGCGCACTATCAATATCCCATTCTCGATCGTCATCTTGCCAGTCATCCCAAAAGCTTTCATCGGAGCGGCCCAACAGCCACCTCGCTAATGATTTGAGCTCATATAGGGCATCTTTTGTATGCTCAACATAGGAAAGCAGACCGGCAAAATAATTAATGTCTTGCCATTCAAGAGGATGACGATCGTCCATGCCGTTGCTCCGAAAATGAGTGAATGCACGATAATACCAGTCTATGGCACTACTTGGTGTGTACAAGTTCCGTTTCCCCGCGCTCGCTAGGATCATGGTCATTTCAGCGTATGATCGGAGAGCATGTACATCATATTCGCCATGTTCAAGAAGATAGAGATAATCTTTCGCCGCAGTGCGAATCTGACCTCTTTCGGCGGCAATGGCAGCTCGGCCATGCCGGGCCGGCCGGTTATTGATATCCGCCCTCAATGCTGCCGAGTAGCAAGTAGAAACCTGTTCTAGGAAGTGTGCCGCATCCTGCGGAAGTTCATCCCGAAGCTCAATACCAATCTCGGCACAATGAAGCCAGCCCTCTACATGTTTCGGTTGAAGGTGGCAAGAGAATAACCTAGCGGTGAAGCTTCCCTTAGGGTCACCTTTCTCTTCGAGGAGCGAAGCGAGCAGTGTCCATGCGCGATAAGTCTCGGCATTGATGCGTATAGCATCTTCCACCCACTCGATGGCTTCATCGAGCCGACCGTCCATGTATGCATTCGACGCCATGTTAATACGATACTTCACATCTCCGGTGGGTTCGGCAGCTTTCCGAGGCCCTCGTCTTGCACCACGGCCGCGGCCACCTCGACCACGTCCCCTGCCACGGCGACCACGTTGCTGCTCATCGTCCTCGTCATGATATCTCGACGGCCCTTCCCGCCTATCTTCCAAATCGCCCTCCTCATCTGACCCATCCCGTAGGTCCAACTGCCGCTCTAAAAGGGCATCAGTGGCAGAATCCACGATATCGCTATCAACCTCCAGGCCCAATGCTCGGATAGGTCGATGAATCCCTACGGCGTCTGTCCCTTGGCTAAGATGGTCAGTGTTGAAACCTTGTCCCGGAAGCGAGTGGTGGACCGCAACTGGAACACCGGAAGAAGCTGGAGACGTATAATTTGGGGACATTCCCATGCCAGGGACTCCAGTGTACTCGGACCCTGGTGCTCTCGACAATCTAGGGTCGATGAAATCATCCTCAGCTTTTCTTTTCAGCGCAAAATTTACCTGGTCGTTCCAGATGGCGGTTGAGAAGACCCTCTGCCCTTTGGTGATAGAAATCGGTTTTGGTAAAATCGAAATGAGGTTGTTTTGTGCTATCGCTGCTCGTCCCGTGGTATCATTTTCTACGTGTATTGGCTGGTTAGGAGGCAGTTGACCATGGTAGCCGTCATCAGCAAGAATGAGTGGATCCGGGTAACTCGGCGGTGGTGATGTTCGCGAGATGCGAGCATGATGGCTGTGGCCCGGGTTCTGGTCAAGCTGACGAGTTTGGCTCATGCTCCCGTCATCGGTATCCAGTTGAGCCTGGGATGGCCGAGATGACGGCGGTTGCAATCCTCCCTTGAAATGTGCCTGCAATGCATCAACAGCTGATGAAGTTGGATGACTCATATTTATCGACGAGCCTAGTCAGACCACTAATGATTTACGGTGGTAACGACGAGTGAACGACCTGCATCTTAGGCGCTATAGGTACCAACTTCAGGGCCTCATTGCAGTAAAGAGATTCCAAGCCTGAAGGTGGTGATGCAAGATCCGGATCAAAAATCAGAATTCACCAACCGAAAGGGTTCCAGTAGATTTCAATTGATCGTCACAAGGTTTGATGGAAGCAAAGCCAGCCTGTTAGGTCAAGTCCGGGTGATTCGAGATCCACAGGTGTGTGGCACCTAGTGTGGCGCAAGCGATCCACTATGGTTGCTGTAGTAAGTGCGCTAGGCACTGACCCACTATATTGGATATATATAGCATATAGGTTATAGCATACTACTAAGACCCTTATATAGTTAATTAACTAATTTTATAATTATATAACTAACTTATATATTAAAATAATATTAATATATTAAATTTAATATTTTATAAAAAATTTATAAATAAAAATATAAATAGCTATTTTTATAACTATAAAATATTTTATAAAAATATAAAAATATATTTATTATTTTATTATTTTTATATTATTATAATATTAATATATATATATATTTTTTTTTATAACTTATTATTTTATTTATTATATTTTTATTATTTTACTTTAAAAATATATGTTTTATATAAATATATTAAAATATATAAACATTAAATTTAAAATAAATAAACTAAAAAATAAAAAATAAGTTAACTTAAAATAAAAAATTATTATAATAATAATAAACTTATATTTAAAAAAGTTTATAAAAACTATTTAAAAAAGCTATAAAAAGCTAAAAAAAAAGCTTAATTAAATAATAATTATATTAATAGCTTTAAAAGCTAAAATATTTAAAAAAAAATAATTTAATTTAAACTTAATAATATTAATTTTATAAAAATAAACTTTATAAATATTTTAGTAAATATTATTATAATTAATATATTTTATATAAAAATATTAATAAATATTATTAATAAAAAATAGCTAAATAATTTATTATTAAATTTATAAAAGTATTAACTATTTAATAATATTTAAACTAAATAAAAATAATAAGTTTAAGCTATTTTTTTAAAAGCTTTTTTTAAAATAATATTAATAATTTTAATAAATATAAAATAAAAAATAAAATAGTAATTTTATTAAACTTATAGCTAATTAAAGCTAATTATATTATTTTAAATATAATATAATAATTTTAAAACTAATTAATATAAACTTTTATATTTTATAATTTATAGTTTATAAAAATAATTATAAAAATAGCTAAAAATTTTTAATAAATAATATAGTTTATATAAAATAATAAGCTTATAATTAATTAAATTAATTTTTTAAAAGCTATAATATAAATATTAAGCTTATATAATATATTATATAGCTTTTTAACTATTTTTATTAGCTTATTATTAATATAAAATAAAGCTTATATTAATTATTTATAACGTTTTAAAAAAATATTTTATTAACTTTTAAAAAATATTAAAAATATTTAATAAATTTATAATATTATAATAAATAAACTAAAAATATATTATTTTAATATATAGCTAAATATTATAAAATTTAGTTAAAATTAAAATATAAAATAAATTATAAAAAAAGTAGTATAAATATTAAATATTATATTAATAATAATATTAAAGCTAAAAATTTATAGCATATTAAATATTATAATATAATTTTAAAAATTTATAATATTTTTTTATAACTATAATATAATTTTTAATATATTAATAATATTAATATAAAACTAGATTTTATTAGTTAATAATATAAAAATAATATTAAAAATGCTAATGTTAATAATTTTAAATTTTTAAACTAATAGCTAAAAAGCAAGCTAAGTTATTAAAAAAATAATAATTTAATTATTTTAAAAAAAAAGTTTATATTTAAAGCTTTTAAAAATAAATATTTTAACTATAAAAAAATAAGCTATTAAGCTAAAAATTATTTTAAAAAAGTAAAATAGCTAAAATAATAGCTAAATAAGCTTTAAAATTAATTAGTTATATTAAAAAAAACATTATTTAAAAATAATATATTTATTAAACTTATATAATTTAAAAATAAATATAAATTTTTTAAATTTAAAATACTTATATATAATAAATAAATATATTTTAATAATAAAAAAAATATAAAAAAAAATTAATTAAGCTTTATTAATTACTTAAAAAAATTATTAATAATTAAAAACTAAAAAAACTATTTTTAAATATTAATAATATTTAAAATAGCCTTATTTATATAGTTAAAATAAATAAAGGCTTAATTAAATTATTAGCAAAAAAAACCAAATTAAAAAATAGCTATTATAATTACTATAACTTTTTTTAAGCTAAAATAATATATAATAATTATATTTTTACTATATTTTTTAATTATAGCTATATTAATTACTATATTTTAAAGTTATTAAAATTTTAATTATATTTATATAAATTATAAAAAAAAGCTATAATAACTAAAATAAATAATATTAAACCTTAAATTATTTATAATTATTAAATATTAGTAATATTTTTAATAAAAAATAAATTAATTAAATAATAAACTTTAATAAAAAATATTAATATATAACATAAGCAGATTAACATTATAAGCAGATTAATACTTTTATAAGCTATATAAAAAAAAGCTATATATATTACGTAATATTTAAATAACTTTGCTAATTTTAATATTATATACTAATAAATAATACCTTTAAAATTGTAATAAAATAAAAAATTTAAAAGTATTTTTTATTATTTTATAGTATTTTTTTTTGCCGAGATATTGCTAAATACGCTAAAAATACTAAGAAATTTTAGCGTATTTTTTATATTTAGCAATATCTTTATAAAAAAAATGCTATAAAAATATAAAAAATACTTTTAAACTTTTTATTTTATTACGGTTTAAAAAGTATTAATTATTAGTTTATATTATTAAAACTTGCAAAGTTATTTAAAAATAAAATAAATATTACCTTATAAAAAATTAGCTTTTAAGGTATGCTAAGCTAAAGTGTTAATCTACTTATAATATTAATCCGCTTATATTATACGTTATATTAAATTATATATTTTTAAGCGATTTTATAATTAATAAGCATATTTTTTATAAATAAAAAAGCTATTTTAATATAATTAAAAATAATAAAATATTAAAGCTTATTAAATTTAGTAGTTAATTAATATTTAAGCTTTTTTAATATATTTATAATAGTTTAGTTATTAAAATTATATTAATAGCTAATAATATTGCTATTAAATAGTATAAAAATATATTAATAGATTTATTTATATAAATATATTTAAAAAAATATATTGCTAAATTTTTAAGCTTATTTAATTTAGCTAAAAAATATATAAATATAGTAATAAAAACAAAGTATTATATTAATGCTAAAAATTATTTACTAATTAAGCTATTATTTTGCTAATATAGCTTAATATAAAAAAAAGCTTTATATAAGTTTATTAAAGCTTATTTAAATATTTATATATAAAAAGGTTTTAAGCTATAAAAATTGTTAGCATTATTAATATTAAATAAAACCTTTAAAAAAACTATAAAAGCTTTAAAAATTAAGCTTAAAAAAATTATATAAAAATTTTGCTATAATTATAAAAAAAATAAACAAAGTTATAAAAAAATAAACTTATTTATTACCTAATATTAAAAACCAAATATAAAAAGCTATAAGCTATAGCTATTATATTTTTATTAACTTTAAAAATAAGTTTTAATATATTATAATATAAACTAAATATTAAAAAAATAATATTTATTATTTTATTTAGCTTATATAAATAATCAGTTATGCATTTTAGCTTTTATAAAAAAAGTATTAAAACTTTTTAAAAACTAAGTAGCTAGCTTATTAAATAATATATATATTTAAGCAGATTTTAAAAAGTAACTTTATAAAAAACTGTTACTATTATTTATATAACTAATAAAATATAATATAATAATTAACTTATAAAAAACTTTATTATTTATTAATAAAAGTATTTCTTTAAGCTTTTATATTTTTATTACTAATATTAAAGCTAATTTAGCTAAAATAACTGCTATAAAAAACAAATTAATATTAAAAACTATTATTAAAGTTTAAGTATTTACTAATATTATAAAATATTTTAAATATTTAATTAATAATTATTTATTAATTATAGTATTATTAATAGCACTAATAAAAAAACCTAAAAACTAAGCTTTAATATTATTATTTAAAGTTAAAAATATTTAGCAAAAAATTAAAAAAGCTATTATAACTATATTAATAATAAAATTTTTTAATTAAAAGCTATTTTTAATATTAAAAATTAATTTAAGCTAGTTATATATTAGCGTTTGCTTTTTATAGCCTTATTTATATAGCAAATTAATAATACTATATTTAGTAATATACTTTTTAAAAAAGCTAGCAAATATTTAAATAAAGTACTTTTTATAAAAAAAAAAGCTATTAATATTATTATTAATACTATAGCATTAAAAATACTAAATAAAAAAAAGCAAAATTACTATTTATATTAATTATAAGTTATTATTAATAATTAAAAACTTAAAAAAATAGCTAATATAAATAATATAATTTTTAAATATTATAAAATATTATATTATATAAATAGTATATAAAATAAGCAAGTTTAATATATTAGCTAATTAATTATTAATATTTTTTAAAATTTATTTTTAATTATTAAAATTTATTTTTAACTATTAAAAATAATTTTTAACTTTAAATAAATACTATAAATAAACTATTAAATAAGCTTTAATATAAACTTATAATAATATTATAATATTTAAATTATATAAACTTATAAATAATTTTTAAATTTTTATAATTTAAAATAAATTTATTATTAAATATTATATAAAAATAAGTAAATAAATATTTTATTATATATAAAAGTAGGCTTTATAAAATAGCTAAATATAAAAAAAACTTTTAAAATTTTTTATATTTAATAAAAATAGTATATTAAGCAATAGTATTTTTAAAAATGCTAAATATATTTAACTTTTTAACAATAGTAAAAAAAACATATTTAAATTTTAATTATGCTATAGTTAATATTTTGCTATAAAAAGTTAGTAAATAATATTAGTATTTAAAAATAATATTATTAACTTAATAAATAATAGCTAAATATTTTAAATATTAGCTAATAAAGCTATTATTAAATAAACTATTTAATTTATAGCTTATTATATTATTATTATTTTTAACTTAATAAATAATAAATTATATATTATTAATAGTAAACGTTATAATAGTTAATTTTTTTATATGTATAAAATATATTATAGCGTAAATAAAAGCTAAAATAGTTTTTAATATAAAATTTAAAGTAATTAAACTATTATTTATAAAAATTAAAAAAACTTTAAGCTATTTAAAAAAATAAATTTATAATAATATAAATACTTTTATTAGTTATAAAGCTATATAATAATATAAAGTTAATAAATTAATAATTAAGCTTATTATATTAAGCTATTTATAAAATAATAGCAAAATAAAAAAAGCTAATAAAAAAATTAAAAAAATAATATTAAAAAAAAACATAATTTATAAATATAAATTTATTTTAAAAATATTATAAGCTATAATTTAAATATATAATAAAATATTTAAATTAAATAGTTATCGCAGTTATTTTTTTTTTTAATATTTAACTACTTTAAAATTAATTACTTATTAAGCTAGCAAAATATATATATAAACCTATTAAAAAAAAAAATCCTAGTAAAAATTAGCTTAATATTATAAAGTATTATTAATATATAATTATTTTAATAGTTTAAAAGTTTTATAAAACTAAATTAAAGCATATTTATAAAAAAAAAAAAAGCTTAATTTATATATATAGCATTAAAAACTAAGTATTTTAAACTTTATTATAATAGCTTTTAAATAGTAGTTAGCTATTATTAAAAAAATATATATAGGCTATAAAGTTTTAAAAAAATAAAATAAATAAATAAATATAATAAAAACAATTTATTTTTAGCTTATAATAATAATAAATATTTAATATAAAGCTTATAATATACTAATAAAACTATATTAAAATAAAATAAAATAAAACTATAGTAAATAGTAAAAAAAATATTAATTATAATAACTAAAAATAGTTATTTTAAAAAAAAAGTAGTTATAGCATTTAATATAATATAAGCAATTTATTATAATTGCTATAATAAATACGCTAAGCATTAACTTATTATATTAAATATATATAGCATATAAGTTATAATATATTATTAAAACCTTTATATAGTTAATTAACTAACTTTATAACTATATAACTAATTTATGCACTAGAGTAATACTAATACACTAGGTTTAATACTTCATAAGGGATCTGTAGACAAAAGCACAGGTGTAGGTTAAGAGGTACCCCAGGTACCTCCTATAATTGTATTGAAACTCGACCAGCAAAAGCCTAGCCAAAATATGTAAAATGAAGGTGTATGTTCTGGAGAAGTGAAGAATACCTATGGCCTATGGCCCCCTAGTCATGCTTTTATACCCTTGCAAACGCCGCGCCTACATAGGTAAAAGGTACCGTACCACGACCTGCTAGGCCTAGTAAACTGTGAATTTAATAAATCAACCGTTAAAATTCTCTAACGCGTTAATAAAAATAAGTACTTAAAAAACTAATTGTAAAAATAAACTGTTTAAGAATTTAATAAATGCTTTTTAAGGTGTGTATATAATATAATATATTAATTAAAAAGATATAAAAGAAAAAAAAAGGCTAAGATTTTAAATCTTAAAAAAAATCTAATTATAAACATAGTGTGCTAGCTACCTAACAGCCATTAGGCTATTATAATAGCTTAATGGCTTAATGGTTAATAGTATATATATAACACGCGTTTTAGCATATAATACGCAATATACCCCTTATAATATTAGAATTTTAAACATAAAAAATATTTTTAATGTTAAAAAAGTTTAAATATTAAAAACCATTAAAATATTAAAAGCTATTATAATGATAAATGCTTTTTAAGGTGTGTATATAATGTAATATATTAACAGTGATAATGGCATAGCTATGTTAACAACATAGCCTTATAATCATACCATTAGCTATAGCATATATATATAGGTGTGTATGCCTTACACACTTGTTTTTTCTTTTCCCTTTTTTTTCTTTATATGTAGATTTTATATAAATAAAGTATTTTATTATAAAGCCACGCTTTTTATAATTATTTAACTATAACATTAACTAGAAAATATAAAAAAAAAAAAAAAA
>JBAWJU010000084.1:0-142670 GCA_037356035.1 Xylaria sp. Z50
CCCCCCCCCCCACCCACTCGCGTCACCTACTAGGAGGAGCTCTGGCGTTGGTGAGATGAGAATCTACGAGCGAGAATGTTTTGGGGGAGGATATGATAGAATGACAAGACAACTAGTGTAGAAGTACGGTAGGTAAATAACTCGCTAACCCAATATGAAGATTCGACGATGTCTAGAATGGGAGACTTTCGGTCCCCAATATGAAGGATCCGTATGTTCTACACTAGTGTAGAACTCTCGGAATGTTCCTTTCATTAAGCACATGAAGCATCCCTTGGCGCCTGGCTTCATAATCGGGTGGGAATAGCACAGCCTCAAAGTGATAGTATGCCTAGCTCCTCAGGTTTTTATGTATTATATATAGATTAGTCTATAAGTAACAGGTATACCTATAGACTATGCATATAACCAGCCTGCTCACCGATTCAACGTGCGACGACAGACCTTCGAGTAGGGATTGCTCATTATTAGTACACTATCATATATGCGTAAGACGCAGTCGCCAGTCTAACCAGAATCGAGATAAGATCGTCTCTAAGTACCTAGTCAGCGGCACGCGCCTAATCCATGCCAATAATATTAAACAAGGTATGGGACTACGGCTCGGATAATTGAAGATGGGTTTTCACTATCTGAAGATGAAGCTAAACCCAAGTCAGTATGTGTCCACTATGCGTCCTAAACTAACCATATTTGTATGGAAAATGGAGTATTTCTAGACACCCTTGGACACTCCTAAAACATACAGTCGGTCGGGCATACATATCATCTTAATATCTATAGATACATCGAATTAGCAGAAAACTCTACTAAAACAAAGGTACCGCTTGATTATGCTAGCATCTTAGTTTGCAACATAGAAAGTAGGTAGGTTTTAATTAGTATTAGCGGTTGGGTACGCTGTAATTACGGTAGCGTTAGTGGATAGGTGTGTGTGGTTTAGGCGTAGGATGGTAGGTTTACCGTATTTTTAGGTGAAATGATATGTGATGTTTAGACCTGCTTAGTGACTAATCAAAATTGGGTTGGTTTTAGTAGGTTTTCCATGAGTTGTGGAGCAATCGATAGCTATAGTAGATCAGTTACCTAATTAGGTTTAATCTCATCTTCAAATAGTGAAACCTCATCTTCAATTATCCGAGCCGATGGGACTACAGTAAGTCGATGAAGGGTAGCAGAGATTTTATCTTGAGTTCTTATAAGCTCATCCTATCCCAGGACATCAAGATCGACTAATCAAAACGAAAATTCCCTACCCTATTGTCCCCAACGAGCTTACACAGAGGCCCAGGCCCAGACACTATGGTGTTTACGTTTTACTAAGGACTATATCTACCAACCCGACGCTGAGTCAGCATGCTCACGAGAAGGGTATATTACGATTAGGTCTTAGAGATGAACTACTTTCAAGTCTAGTATACATCGTTGCTCACAGCTCTCGAAACATAGGTTGGACCATTTTAGGGATTCTTCTACCCGATTCTAGAGGCGGCTAGTCGAGTTCCGTATAAAGCGTAAAGAGTAGCTTCTCAGGACATCCTCTTGTATATCACACTTCACAACTATCCAAGTAGATATATGTACTAGGCGCGTCAAGGTCTTTACTGTGTTCATTCAATCTACAATATTTCTTCTCCTAAATAACCCATCTAGGATAGTCATAATACGTTCGCGGGGTCACAGCTACCAAGTCTAGCGCTCGTTGTTTTCCCGTCGAAAATGATCTCACTTACAAGTTTCCCCGTTCCAGGGGCGTTTTGAATCCCCCAACATGTATGTCCGGCGGCGACAACAAGTCCCCTCGTGCTGCCCACTTGACCAATGTATGGTCCACCTTGAGGTAAATAGCACGCCTGTCGAGTGAGCACTTCGCCGTCTGATCCTAACTCATCACTAATTCCGGCAACCTGGACAATGATGTCCTCGCATCGAGCCTCATCGACCTCGACCTCGGCCGTAGTCAGAGGAAGCGAGACAGCGTCATCTGTTGGGCCACAAGCATATGCAGTCCTATCTGGCCGGGCGCTGCCAAATTCATAGTCAGTTATCCCCGTTACAGGCGCACCCCGTAAGTGTTCTAAGGGTCCGGAAGCTCCCAGGACGAGATGCCGGCTCTAAAATAGGCCTCCCTAATCTCGAAACGGGCAAAACAGGAAGACAATGAATTGACGAAACACTCACTATATCTCGGGCTCGACCACCTGCTGGCCGCGAAGTGGTACTGCTTTGGCTGCCCCGTGCCGTGCCGTCTTTGACACGGGTGTGCGGAATCCAGCCGGCAACTTGATCGTAGTGAAGAGTGCGTACGCAGACAATGGTCTTGGCGCCTTAATTACCACGCTGTGTGCGCGCGAAGCGCTGACTGGGATCTCCGGGAGAAGCCGACGAGTCCATGGCCCGGCGGCAACCACGCAGTGAGCCGTAGGGTGCGTAATCTCTTGGCCATCCTTCTCGTATGTCACACTTTTCACATAGGACTCATCCGGGCTCCGGTTGATAGCAGTGACACGAGCACCTGTCACTATTCGTACGCCAGCATCCTCGGCTAGCTGTGCCATGGACCGTGTGAACAGCTCGGGGTGCACCTGTGCCGTGTTGTCCGGTGTGCCGATGTTGTCATACGCACCCAGCGATTCCGTAGCGTCCACCCAATCGAATTCTTCAGGCACGCCAAGTTTACGCAGTGCCGTGGCAGCCTTTTTATGGTCTTTATGGAGGCCTTTATTAGTGCCCGCCTGTTCGCCGTCGGCAGGTGGTTGTTGGGCAGAGGCGCTAACATCAAGACCTGGGGGCAACCGCGCTTTACAGTCAACTTGACTCGCCCAGCATCTGCGGTATCCCCATCGTTTGTCGCCACCATGTTCACGTGCCAGCTCATCGTGTAGCCTAAAGCTCAGTGGGACAATGCTCTGTGGGAAAGCCCATAGCGCAAGCAGACCACCGGCCTTGCCGCTCGCACCGCCGGCGATGCCATCGTGCGCCGGGTTTCTCTTGGAAGCTGTCGTGAAGTCCGCAATTGTGGCGGGGTCCTGGATGCTATCCTGCGTGCGCCCACCTGAATTCGTCGAAGATGCCTCGAGAAGTGTGATGCGATGTGTATCTGGCGAGTACGAGGGGTGGCGAGTCAGAAAATATGCCGCACTGCACCCAATGATGCCCCCGCCGACGATAGTAATCTCTTGCATGTTCTGACGTGCAATGCCGCCTAGAAGTCGCCGTAAAAATGTCTCTATCCTACCGTTCATCCGCTTCGAGGTACTTGTACACAACAATGCCAATTATAGGTACTTGGGCAGTTAGATGTATAAGGGAGCCTACCTCATACCCAAGGAAGTACCTAAGTGGTTAGGTCCTAGCGGGGCCGGTTGCACTGGGGGCGACGTCATTTAGAGGAACTATCTATGTATCTCTCAGGTACCTACACCTTCGCTTTGGTACCGTTGGAGGGAGGAAGATAAGAGGTGTCGTGTACACTACCTTAAGATCTATGATTATTCACCCAGATTATGTACCCATGGATGAAATGTCTCTTTATTAAGGTAGGTACCATGAGTGCTTTTCCCAATACTGGCATAATACTCAAGGCAATTTTGGAAAAAAAGAAAAGACGAAAAAGGAGGTGCGGGGGGGGGTGGAAGGTAGGTAACATTTATTACAACGTTTTAACTACCTATATATTGATCATTTTAAAGGCAACATGGGTTGTGATACCGGCCTCGTTTGCCTCCTCACGATTTAGTACCAACAGATAAGCTAAGTATTTTACAGACAGCCCATTTTCCACATCACCATCACTGCCTCTTAGTTTCTCGACACTTACCTTCAAATTCCCCCATTAGTCAGCATATATAATATCCTGACCGTCCAAGCCTAGCATATGGTTCATCCTCAAAGCCTGGTGGAATGGGTTCGTTCCGTCCGGGGTTTGTGAAAACTCGGGCCCTCTTCTAAACTCGGCGTCTCTCTCCGACATTGGTGAAAGCGGAGACTCGAAATCGGCCCTCTCCCCCCGACCCAATAGTCTTAAGGATTCTTGTGCCTCGAGATAGTTGAACCAAAGCTCAGCTATGAATCCCTCAACCTGTCTTCGTCTTTCATCTGGAGAGTCGATTTCATCCCGATCAGGTAATCCAGTGCCGAATATGTCGTCGTCATCCGTCACGTCACTCTCGCCTAAGTCCTCCCATTGCTCTATGTCCCTAATTATGCTTTGTTTGTCCTGTTGCAGAGCTCTCTTCACGTAGGCGGCGTCGTTTGCATTGTGGAACCCGCCGATGCGGTGTACTCGAAACAAGCTGTTACGCTTCTTCACATCTGTTGAGATTGCCATTAGTAGAGTACCCATCTGTTATGTAAAGTACGATTGAGGATCGAAGGAACTTACAAAACCTTTTCGCTATGCGGCTCCGATCAAGTGCCCTGCCGCGGTAACCATCGTCATCATCTTCGATATCGTCGTCTAGATCATCGAAGCCTGCTCGGTCTCTCATAACTACATTTCGACGTCCCCCCATACCTAAAGGAGTATGCGCTCCGTAACCATTTCTTCCTCCACGACCGGTATTACCACCTCCTCCACGACCGGTATTACCACCTCCTCCACGACCGGTATTACCACCTCCTCCACGACCGGTATTACCACCTCCTCTACCACCAGTATTACCACCTCCTCCACCACCGGTATTACCACCTCCACCTCCGCCACCGCCGCCACCTCCGCCACCGCCGCCACCTCCGCCACCTCCGCCACCGCCGCCACCGCCGCCACCCCCTCCTCCAGGTGGTCCAGGTGGTCCAACATCATCAGGTTGACCCTCCAGTCTTCGTACTTCTATTAGTGATTTGACACGATTATTATTGACTGTATAGGTATATCGTACTTATCTGCGGAATCTACGTCAAAGTAACCTCCAGGAAAAGGAGGGCCCCCGGGTCCTCCTACCCCACCCGGACCTCCTATTTCTCCCACGCCGCCAATCATTCCTCTACCACCAGGGCCGTAATCGCCACCCGGCTGGTGTCGCATTGGTGCCGGTAAGGGCGGTGTAGGGATATTTTGTAGCCTTCTATATCAATAAAATTTAGTGTTCATATAGCCACTCGATAAAATAAGCATATACCAGCTGAATGACCGGAACAAAAAGGAGGAAGCCCATAAGTGTTCAATCACTACTCTTAGGATATACAGACGAAGAATGTAAATAAAGGACCGAAATAACTTACGGGTCCACTAGCGTTGGACCAGTTTCATTGCCCGGCGGCATGTTGGGAAATTCTCGTGGTCGTCCGTAAGTGAGTCTGTAATGGTCTATTCCAAAGAATCCATTCACCTTGCACGACCTCACACACCCATTCAACCCTTGTATGCAGAAGGTCAGATCCCTGGTTGATATGAGCTGTTAGTAACTCGTATATCTTAAGAAATCCTCGACGTGAGAGAATGTGCTAAAGAACTAGAAGATGATATACCTCCATCGGACAGCGTCGATTATTCCCAGCGCCGATACATCTTGCTCAAGGATCCCCCACACTCTAACCACTCGTTGCCAGGCGTCCCAAACCACTTGAACTAAGAGAAATCGATTGTTAAGAAATTACCAATTATAGTGAGAATTAGATTATTCAAAATTTCGCTTTGTCTGAAAATTTAAAACTGCATGATACGTACTCCATCCTCGCGTTTTCGGAATGTTCCTCCAAGGAGCTTTTCTCATAAGGTCGGAGCGGACTTGGAACCAAGTATGATATCTCTCTGAATAATCTACAAACCAACGATAGATGCTCATTACGTCCTGACTTGCTGCTTGCCTATTAGGGAATAGCCCGGTTTTTATTACGTGTCCTTAAACGGTAATTAGCTCCTCAATTCAACTGGAGATCTCAAGGTTGGTGCCTACTTATCCGGATCACCTGATTAACGGAAAATCCGTACAAATTTGTATACAGCAGCTTGTTCTGGTCTTGGTTCGCCGTAAGCTTAGTCAAATCTTTACTCGTCTCGAAGAGATACGAGTCGCCTATCATGTCAGGTTTATGTACTTGAAAATGCGCCTCATTCAACTTGGTGTGCAACGGGGGATTCCAACTCGATGTCAGGCACAAGGCTTGGGTGACAGAAGCATGGCTCATTAGGACGCCTATTGAAAGTGCGGGTCAGCCATAATACCCTTAGAGGTAAAGGAAATGCATGGTTCCTTACGCCACTATCATAGTTGGTGAACGTTAGCCACGGCGGTTTGACCATAAGAGGGCAGGGAGGCCCAAGTTACACTCACTCTAAACAACCAACATAGCTTCGCGAGGGCCAGAGTTCGAGCATAACTTTCTTTTATTGGTGCTGGGTGGTCCTGGCTCCTGTTCGGTAGCCATTCCTGACCGAATGCTGCCGTCAAGCTCTCCGCCAGCCAATTCAGGCCCTGCAGCGTGTTTTCCGGACCCGACACTTCAGTGTCGAAATTACGCGATAATATCCTAATCCTACTAATGATATCATCACTGTCTCTCATGAAAGCCGCGCTAGCCGCGTTGCCCAATGTGTCGTAGGTACGCCCATGTCGATCGTACGTCTTGGAAACCAGCCGTAGCGATTTATGTGTTACTTTGTCCAGGGTAGCTCTCAATGAGCTGTCTCGCAGCCTCGAAAAGTAAAGAAGCACATTATATACATCGAGATTATATCGATCTTGGTCGCTGGTAACTTCAAATCCAGTGTCAGGTCGAAACTTGACGCGATTCGGTTCCATTTTACCCTGTTCTAGAAGGCCTTAACCTAATAGTACGACTGATAGTATGAGCAGCAACTAAATGAGAACGGATTGTTCGGACCTAAATAATCTGGTCCCGGGTTAATAATTATTATTGCTTTGATATTTCCGTTTGCGGTTTTCACAAAGAACAGTAATCAGTGAGACTACGATATTTATTAGTGAATATATACAAATTAATCAGAGACCCAGGCTTCTGGTTTTATTTTTGGACCACTTGGTCCTCGCTTAACTATAAGTATTGTCAAAGAGTCACAGTCTGCCCACGGTTGAAGCCACGCGCAGGGCTCTATAATCAAGATAGGCCTCTATTGCGACCCCGTCAAAGGATTTGACATCAATTGAGATCAACGGAGTAGTAATGTATACTCACTCCCTTCCGTCCCTCGAGTCGTAAATCAGTCTATTATCGTTCTTCTATGAATGGGACTTAATCACATGACCTCGCGTACACTGCGGAAGTTATAGAGTTTATCCCATCCTTCTCTGTCTAGCAATGAAATGTCTTTGTGTGCTAATAGACTATCACACATCTAACACATTAGGGATAGAGTAAGTAGATAAGAAGCCATCGGCCGAGGGTACGTGATAGACTAATTCATCACCTTAGACTTTAAAATGTAGCATGAAAATCTTCCAGGGTATCATTCGGGCGAAGATGTTGTATTCCCATATATGCTACCAGCAGTTGTGTGTGAACTCCCTACCTCGTCGTCATTCCGTGAGTGAATATCCTACATCCCCGCTCTCTCTACCTAGCTTCACGAGACGAGCGCGCATATCCTCAGCTCTCTGTCTGATCTTCTCACCGCCGGGTTCTTTCGCTAGACTGCTGAAATCACACCGATCAACCCACTTCCCAATGCCATGTTGCAGGACATTCGTAGCGCGGAACCGACCACCTCCCGCAATGCCGACAGACCCATGCAGACTCATGCGCTCCTTGTTGGCGCTATAGACACCGCGATGTAGGATATTGTTATCGTAGAATACTGGAGTAACTAGAGTTAGCCCCCCACCGCTTTGAGCGTGGTATCACATTCCGGAAACGTAGGAAGCTTCTGAGACAGTCTAGCCTGAAATATAATCTTTTACTACTCACCAACATCACCCGGCTGCAGGTGCACGATCAGTTGGCCGGGCAGGTTAGGCTCGTGAGGCGAGGCATCTCGCTCGGCCGGTGTGCGCACGCGGACTCAAAAAATGAATTAGTGTCTAGAGTTAGACCCGAGATTAGGTGATCTTACTATGAGAGCCCGGAACGACGATAAGTGAATCGTCCGGATAGAGCGGGAGATTCCACTGCATATTCCAGTATTTCTTTGCCTTTTTACCGATTAGACCATTCGTCTCACCCGATGCGATCCCCATCTTCGCCGCCTCCTCTTCCACGGTTGCCGTGCGCTTGATGTCGTCACGGTGCCATTCGAGCTGGAAGTCGGATTCCGGGTGAACGAGCATGTTATATAACTCAAGGACCAAGTCATCGTCCGTGCAATCCTCCACTTCGCCATCCGCTTCATGCGTTAAGAGCGCCTTCGCGACATTTAAAATCCGGTCGTTGAAGTACGACGCAGCGAAGATATCGGCGTCGGACCCGAGCGCCGGGTTCAGTAGGCCCTGTACGCCCCAGATCCCTTCCCTCGGCGGCTCACCGGGCGTTGGCTTCGGCCAGGGAGGGAACTGCTTGCCGACGGTACGTACGTCGGGCCAGTTCCCCGCGCGTGCACGCTCCATCGTCCGGTTCGCGGCGCCGCGGAGAGCCGAGAGTTCCTCGGCGCTGAGTACTTGGTGCTGGATCACGAAGCCATTTTCGGCGAGCGCAGCCCGGAGTGATGACATCTTTTTGCAAATGGTGGACTCGTGAGTTTGTATTAGATAGATGATATAATTTGTATGTTTGAGATGAGGTGTAGGTCTAGTAGTATAAAGGTGGTGTAGCAAGATCGCTAAGTGGGTATTAAATGACCCCTCACGGTGATAGCTAAGACCTTTTCTTGCTATTACACTACCTCAACACCGCCACCAATCCCTACAGTAGTACTGATGTGAGTACTGATGTGTGACGATGGGTGTGAAAACCTAATAATCTATCTCGATACCAATGAGATCCCGGGTTTCTCCTTGTACCTGACCTTACTCACTTTACAGGGAAGCCAACGGGGTAAGGGGTCTCTATATGAACCTTGAGCCTATTTTGATTGTATTCAACATTATGGTATATAAATCTGAGTTATAAAGCTTGGGGGTTTCTATAATTATGGCAATAGTATTTATTTAGTGTATGGGTATCTTGTGGAATGGATGATAAACCGAATCATGATATTGACCTTAAATACCGTCTTACCTACCTAGGTACTTACCGAATCTTTTACCGAATCCTTGACCACGAATCGCAATATACCCCAACCCCTAATCCAAGTAGATGACTTATGAAAAGGACACACTTCCTAGCAGCTAACCTCAAGGTTGTTATAATGAAGACACTCGCGTAAAACATCAAGGTGAACATCTTCAAGGGCGATGTGTCCGGGATCTAGCACTAACCGGGAGTTGTTTAAGGTAGTGGGCTGGGTTCGACTCATAACAGCGCTATTGGGATTCACTAGTTAGCCCTTCTCTGGCATCTCTCTGACATTATCTGTATAGGACAACTAAGCTAACGGCTATTGAAGTAAATGGTGAGTAGGCTTAAGTAGTTACCTAGACAAAGTTAAGTTGGCTCGGTTGCGGGATAGGGGCGAGATGGAAATGGTGGAGTAATAGAATACTATTTGTGGATGGGATAACGTTGGGTGTGATGGCTGCGTGGGTATATCTACTTCACTATGTGGATATTTATAGGCTGAGTACTACATTGCCTCACCCTGGGTTATATCTCTGCTACAGGTTATTTGCGACCGTCCACTGGCGAAGTAGAGTGTGCCCATGCTCCTGGCTTTCCCTTTGCTTCTTTATTTGAATGGTAAGGGTCTAGGCTAGCTGCTGTAGGAGTCGCCTTGCCTCAGGATTTCGTGGATTGTCTATTCTAATATGCTAGGCCAACGTTTTAGAAGAAAAAGGTGTGGCTAGTGGATGCCAATGCCAAGAATTGGGACTTATATATTTCAGTCCGTATGAATTGGTTTGGTTTGGTTTGGTATCATATGAAGATGCACAGATTTAGCGGCTGTCCTCGTTATGTACGAAGAAGGGAGATATAAAACTATATACAATGAATGTACGAGCGGGATACTATATATCCAGTCCCGTTTGAGGGTATCACATTTTGCTCGACCTGAATCACTCTCCTCTGGCCCGAGTCCCCCAACTTTAGGAACTAGCCACTCCTGTATAACATGATGTTGGCAGGGTACACGTTGACGTTGTCCTTCCAGCTAGCTATACTAGAACCGTCCTTTTCGAGCATGCTCACGGAACCGATTGTGTTGAGGCCATAGATGTTGATATTGCTGACGTTTTCAAGCGAGACGATGCGCGACTGGCAGTTCTCACCGGCTTCGACGGTGGAGCAGGCTATGCTCATGTTAGCTCAATCTCTTTGTTTTCACTTTTGATCGTTAATATTATCAACTTACAGGTGTCGTAGTTATTGAAAAACGAGTAGTGGCCGGCACCGTAGATAAAGAAATCTGAAGAGTCGATGATACGCAGACCCCAAGCCTCGGCACAGTTGCCCGAAACGCCACTGCAAGAAGCTGTGAAGTCGGGATCGTTGAGTGACTCTGTGACAGGGAACGGCTCAACGGCATCGGGAATTGGCTGGTAGTAGGGGGTCTCGGTTTGGAACATGCTCACAAAGATGTTCTTAGTGTTGGCAAATTGATAGTTGTACAGATGATTGTGTTCAGCGGCAGTACCGACGAGCCAGAAAGTGCCAACGGTGGACTCGACGTAGAGACCACGGCCAGAAAAGATGGTGATTTGTGTGTTGGTTTTGTCTTCAATATCGTGGTCAGCAGCCCAGAGCCAAGTGTTCTCCATATACAACCCAGTAGCTTTGGGAGTGACGTGCATCATCATGTTAGCACCGATACAATTGGGGTCGATGTCGGCGCTACCAGTCTTCTTGAGGCACTGCTCGATTAGCATCTCGGAACCACGGAAACCACCGACTCTGACGTGAACTTCCCACATGCCGCTAGGGTTCGCTGCGTCGGAGGCCAAATTCCATTCGATAAGTTTAGCACCGGGGGCAGGGCCCGAGTTGCCAACCACAAAATCGATAAGCTCGACTTGGCCGGCGTCACCAGAGTTAGCGCCGACTTGAATTAGTGGCTTCGGGTTATTAATATCACCAAAGAAGTCTCCCGAAGCCATGATGACCGGATAGCCTTCACCGATAATCTTGGCACCAGCAGGAATCTTGAGAGTTCCAGTAACCTTGTAAAGGCCATAGTCGAGGAACAAAACCCTTCCATTGGTGGCGCTGTTAATAGCACTTTGCAAAGCAGCGGTCTGGAATTTGTTAGTAGAACCCAACTAATGAAAAGCAAGATTAACCTACATCGTCAGTGGTACCGTCACCCTTGGCCCCAGAAGAACGGGCGCTCACGAAGTCGGATGCTGCGAGGTCCTCGTATTGAGGCTTAGAGCGAGAGTAATAGCCATTGTTACCAGTTAGGGTTGCCGGGCGCTCGTTTGCTGTGATGTCACCGGAGAATTCCCGGTCGGTGCCAGAAATATATCGATGGCCTTGACCCCAAGCAGCGATAGTCGTCGACCCACCTGCAAGAAGACTACCACTTTCGCCCTCGACGGCAGTAGGAACATTGTCGAGTTTCACATTCTCGAGAATAACACTACCGGCGGTATCGGGTTTGGTAGATCCGGTGTAGCCGGTCTTGACGGCCACTTGAGTGTCCTTGAAGGTACTGTCCATAATAATTGCCGAGCCAACGGCTAGAGTGTTGTCCGCACCAGGCGCGCTAATGTCAATACCAGTGCCGCAATTATTGAACTGTAGATTGATATAGGTCCAGCCCCAGTTCCAGAGCTGAATAATACCTATGATACAATTAGCGAGGCAATACGGTATATTGTGCTATGGGCGAATCTGTGCTTACCAGTCTGGCAGTTGTTGAACACCAAATTGCGCATAGTGTACTGTTGGTTACCCAGCGAAGCACCGGTGGCACCGCCATTGAATGTTAGATCGCTCATAAAGCCACCGGAGCCTAGTATGAATTAGTATCTGTAGTGTCCGTCATAAACAGTAAGGACAACTTACCACTTTCACAGAATAGACCAACATGAACAGTGTTAGCATCCGTGGGCATGTTGAATTCAATGTTGATGAGCGAAGTCGCCTGAGAAGTTGGCCAGTGAATACCGGTAGCAGCTGTACCAGGAGCGATAGCGGTGGTATCGATAACAAAATTCCTCATTTGGCGGTAGAAAACATTGGTTGAAATCCAGTTCAAGTCCTCTCCAAAGTACGGGTTGCCATCGATCAAGCCAAATCCCGCGAAGTTGGAAGTAGCTTTCAAAACAGGGCGGTTGGCTGGGTCACCGATAAGCTGAGTGAAATAAGGAGGCATGATAGACTTCGAGATAACATAGGTTCCGGAAGGAAAGTAGACAACGGCCGGCGTTGTGGTGGTAGAGGCCTACTTGAAGTTAGTACACGACTTCTTGTGTATTTCCTCAAAAGGCAAATAGTTACACAGCCTTGTAAGCAGCGGTTGCCGCCGTCGTTCATTGCAGCAGCAATGGCCTCAGTATCGTCGGTGCTACCATCACCCTTGGCTCCGTAGTCTTTAACGTTGCGGAAAACCTTATATCCATCGCCAGCAAAAGGAGCCACGCCTTGATGCTCTACATCCTCAAGCCAGTAGGCGTTAATGCCTACGGCAAGGCTGGCCACAGCTGTTAAAAAGGTTGAGAAGCGCATATTGGGCTCTGAAGCTCGAAGATGGCTGGCGGGTTGGCTTGAGGAAGGAAAAAAGAAGCATCGGGGTTGGGGGCACGTTTACTTATAGTGAAACGATCGACAGGATCCCGTGCCGGTACCGCGCCAAGGTGTATGTCAGGCTCGGGGGTGGACTGGCTAACAGTGGAATAGCTCCGTCCAAGGGTAGTTGATATTTGTGAGGCCCTGGGGGAAGAAGCGCGCGACGGGAACCAAATGATCATTGTCGATCGATCTAAGACCTTGGCTCTCGGTCGTTTGGCGCGGCGCGTCTGTTGAATACGGCCGAGGGTTGGTTGTACCATCACCGGGGTTCCGGCTATTAGATACAGCATGCAACGATACAGGATAGACTCTAGCCTGGTAGTATGAGTAGACATGCTATTAAATCTCGCGGGTTAGGTAGGAATCCTGCGAAGGCCAACCTTGATCGAATACCATCATCATCCCCGCAGGTAGTATCCATAACCAAAAGTCAGTAATGCCACGCCCCTCCATAGCCATCACTGCCAACTAGCACAGGTAGACTTTCGGAACCTGAAACCGTCGAGAGCATGGGGTCCGATGGGGCCGGGGCGGATGCGTGTACGTACTATAGTAGTGTAGGTAGGTAGTCATCCTTCGCTCTTAACCAGTCCCGTTGCCTGCTTGGGGATGCTCGACAAGGGCAGGTGATGACCAGAAATGGTTGGGACGAATTAGACGCCTCCTGCTGAAACAGGAAACGTTCTCTCAGGCACCATCTATGATGGCGACGATCCCCTCGCGGAGATTGGCTAGTTACGATGCTCTTTCATTCGCAAAGACCCAATGGCCTAGAAACTGTTACAAATGTCATTCGCGCGGTCACTCAAGCAGTCATTCGAGCGATCACCAGGCCAGTGAAGTCTTTTATGCATGTGATACTCGATTCGCGGCATAAGGCCGAAAAGAAGCGTAATTTCGCGAACGTGCACACTCGAGATTCTGTTCATGCGTAATGGACGGATGGGCCTTGGCTGAGGTCTGTGGCCTGTGGTCTGCGAATGTGCTGTTGGAGGGGGCGAAGCTGGATGTGTCTCGTTCGCTACAGGCAAAAGACCATGTCACTACCTATGTTTCATTCTAGATAGGGGTAAGGCGATAGTTGGTAGGCATGTGAAGAAGCGAGGCGCAAAACAATATGCCGCGATGCTAATTGAGGATCCTTCGATCCCTGCCATAGGTAGGTAGTGTAGGTGTATGTAAACTTGTTATCACGGAGATGGAACAGTGGGCGAACGGCAGCCAGGTGTGCTAACCAGGTGGGCAGAAACGGATGAGGCGTCGTGATTGCATGATGATTGGCGGCAATTGCATTGCCTGCTACTATACTCCGTAAGTAAGTACCTAAAACAAAGTACCTACATGTGCACTCACAATAGTGGCACGCTTAACTAGATTAGGTACCTAGGTACTTAGTCTATAGCACGTGTATAGCACACTCCGCACTATTCTACCCGTACTAGGCATGTACTACACTACCTACCTACTAATGCCAAGTTTGCGGGCGGGTATAGACTAGACCACCTACCTACTTGGACCTGTACCTTGGGCGCTTCCGAATGCCAACCGCCATCCAAGGGACAGAATAACCTTAAACCTGCAGACATCAATCTCATCCGGTAGGTGGCAAAACTACCTAGTTGTGTAGGTTGTTCATGCTTCTCCCCAATAGTGAATAGTCCAGCTGGGACGGCCCGATTGACGTTTGGCTCTACGATCGCATTTTGTAGCATTTGCTTGCATTTCTCCCCAAGCTCTCTTCATGGGTCCACCAATCTCTGTGCGAGTTCTTCAAGATCGTTAATTGCGAGGGGCTAAGACGTGGGACTAGACTAGGGTGGATGGGATGTTTGATCTGGCAGGTCTTGTCAGTCTTGTCAGTCTTGTTCGCCAACGATTCGTCCAAGACCGCTCAACCTCATGGTAGCTTGTTTCTTCTAAACACTTTCCCAATTAGGAACCGTTGTTTGAACATGTTTCAGCATTTTAGAGCTTACACTACCATTTCCATTTGTCACACACAGCCGGGACCGATTCATGCTTCTTAGTGTACAAGTGTTGGTGAAACTTTGGCTTAGGTGTTCAAAGTAGTGCAGTGTACATAGTTATTGCAACTAGTATGCTAGTTACTACGTAACATTTCATTTCGACTTGATTCTCCGTTGTTGAGTATGGATAACCGGACTAGTTGTAAAGATAGATCCTTTGGTTACACAGCTGCAAGTCATGCTTAGTGCCTGGCACACCAGATGCATGATGATGATCGATCTTCATTTCGATTTCGACGGCATCCCGAGAAGCAAGCCAGAAGCGAGGGAAGCCAGTAGGATTTTGGGGAGTGGGACTGAGGCTCTTTTTCATGCGGCACTCTCATTCAATTAGGGGCAGTGCGCAATGCTTCATCATGCTTATTTCCTTGTTACTGCACAATCGGCTGATCTAATACACAAACAAGTTGCCTCATGTGGAAAACCACATGGTAAGGACACCGCCCTATTTTGTCGTGGAAAAAAAAGAGGAGCTCACGGGAGAGACATGGTAAAATAAGTACAAGGCATGGCAAAACTCCACCTTATTAGGTTCTTGACAACTCCAATCGCACATCTCTAGCAACGTTTCACTCACTGTACAGTATAGGGGGCCGCGTCATACCAATGAGGATAAGGGGAACATACTTAGTAGGGCGCTGCAAATCATCTAACCTAGTTATCTAGAGCTTAGGGCTGCGAGATATAATGCCACCGCTTTGCTTTACAACTTCTTTACTAGTAAATGTTTATGAGAACGTTTTAAATCTACTTGCAAGATTATCAACTAGCCTAGGCGCTTATCCTCGGAATCCGATCATACAAACGTCCTATCGCAGATACAAAAGCCGAAATGCTAACCTAGCAGTGCGGACTGACACGGCAGATTATCGATACGTATCTAGATAGTCATCACCATTGTACACATTTTGATTTGATTTGATTTCATCGGCGCCATTTAATAGCGTCGGGAGGGAATGCGGCCTGATAGCACCACCCCCGAACACGGGGTTTACGGTCCCGAATCGAGACTCCAGGGCACATCTCTTTTCTGAGTACCTATCTAGTTCGAGAACAGAAAGCGGCGATCAAGATCAAGACAACCTATCGGGTGCCATATTTATGTGTATTGTATTTCACAATGCTCTCGTGAGCTCTCGTGAGATTTGGCGGGTAGTTGGAGTAGAATATCGCCGTTATATATCTCCTTGTCTTGGCAGCGAAGACTGAATTCACCCGCCTCGGCGCCCCCTCCGCGGCCCGTTTACATACCGCCATGTTTACCACTGCCCCGGCACAAGCACAAATTACGCTAACTAACGAGTCTAGTTGGAATTACATGTCGAATGCAGTCATCACAGATCCGCCGGCCAACAACGTTATCTCTAGTCGCAACACCCATCATTTTGCACGCATCATAGATCATATTTTGAGGTAGGCATCTGACTTCTTCATAGACGGTAGCCGTTCTATTTATCCGTTCCGAAGGTGACAGCAAATACTATAACTTAGGTATTGATTCGACTTGCTTCTAGAATTCCCACCAGATGCAAAAGCGGCCTGTCAGAGAATGTCAGTGCATGCAGACGCATATACTATACGGAACGTGACACTCCACAGATGCGCCAGCAATGGGACTCGGCGAGAAAAGGCTCCAACACGTCATTTGCGCGCCATTGAGACGAACGGCTCCCGAATCATCATATGTCGCTTCGCATGCCTCAATATGTAGGTACTCCGCACTCCAACCTTTAGACATATGCTCCAACGACCGGTTACCTCCGCATTCGGGGTTTTCATATTTTCATGCATGGTCATCTCGTATAGATGCGTGTGCACTATTTAAGTCGAGCGTCGTAGAATGTAAATCAAAATATTATTTATGTGATACACGCGGATCTGTCTGCCAAACTACTAACTCACACTGTATTCTATTCTGGTCTTGCTTCTTCGTTCTTTTCTCGTCTTTTTCTCGTCTTTACGACTGCGTATCTCATAGTTGTTGTATCGTTCCGAAATCATTTGCGATACTGGGTCTGTTGTAACGGCGGCCAAGTAGTCTCATCTAATGACTTCTTATTTTAATAATTATTGATGCCTATTGAGCAGGGGACGAAAGTAGGAGGTAACCTTCCTTAATGCCTTTCTCAACCTGGCCGCGATCCACAATATTTCAAGCTTCGCATTGAAAGCATCTGACTGATCATTGGAGCTCACCTACTCCCTTGGGCAGAAGAAGTATACCCAGTATCCATAACTGAAGATCATTTCTATAAATGATCTCCTCTCTGAATATTAAGGCGCTTACCTGGGGTATTTTCTGTCGTCGCCATACGTGCAGCACCGGCCTTATGTTCAATTGAATACCTGGTGACAAAATACCAGGGGCTACCTTGACCGAAGGACGACGCTTACTTATTTATTACTCGGGCTCGGCCCTGGAACTGAGGTATGTAGCATAATCCGTTGTTCAGCTCGGGACTATGGCCCCCGCGTTGTGGCCTGCCTGCCTGGCTTAAATGAAACCTCGGTGGTCCTGTAGTTGGTCCATGTCATTCTTTGCCGCGAAAAAAGCAGCCCCCTTCCAAGGTAGCTAAGCTTATTACCTCCAAAGCGTGGTTTCTTTTTCTTTTGTGATCGATGGCCCTGTATGGCATGTACATAGTATGGCATGTATGGTATGGTATGGGGTGTCTACCTGGCACTCCACGTCGGCTCGCCTATCCCTCCCCGCATTGGAGAAAAACGGGTCCGGAGAGTGTGGGGTGGCTTTTAGTACGGGATGGGGTTCGAACAAGACAACTGGCCCGTTACTGCTCCCGCAATGACCTTTCTACAGTAGTGTATCTAGACACCAACCCCTCTTCACACGTAGTAGTGACATCTGTATATCTATCTCGATATACCGATGTTTTCTCATCTATTTCCCGTGTTCAAGTGTATGCCTCTATCCAGGGCTCTTAAATGGTGCTACCATTACAGGTGCATGATATATAAGTCTTGTAAGATAGAGGTCATGGTCTCGACCCAAGGTACCTCTAGTAATAAGGTTGGTGGGTACAGTACCTGCTACTCGGTATCCTACCTAGGCACTACATAGCCGAGTTACCAGGGCAGAGCTTGATCATGTACAAGTACCCAAGCAGACCCAAGCAGACCCAAGGTATGGCCTCCACTAGGCGCAACCACCCACCCCTTCCTACAGGTACTGTACAGGCTATGGCCCACGGGTACTGCACGGGCTACAGGCACCTACTCAAACAGCAACATTCCCAGCCTTCTGATTCGACACCAGCTTGTGATTTACCCCGGGTGTTTGTTGCTGTCCACTACCTAAAGTTACCTAAAGTAATCGCTAGCCCCCCCTCCTCCCCAGGTCTGCCCCAGGCTTTCCCAAGTTCCCAGTTCCCATCTCCGCACTTTCCTCTCCTCATTCATCACTAACCCCGAAACCCCATCGCTGCCGCCCTTCCTCCTCGGTCTCTCCATTCTCCTAAGCCTCCTCCCTGCGTCAAGCGATGAGCAAGACTTCCACACACTTACTATTTTTAAATAGCGCGCAATTTGCAATTCAACATATCGTTTCCTTGTTGCATAGTCGAGTCTTCACGCGCGTTCTTTGTGCTCAATTGTCGTCTGCTGTCTTGGTATCCGCCTATCTGGGCCTAACAACAAGTCGGAGAAGTGGCATATGATAAACAAATCTCCACACAATTTTTTTTATTTCTTCTGCTATTTGTATCTGTTCCTCCGCGTTTATGCCCACCAATAAATCGTCAATAAATCACCCATCCACACGTCCCCTTACCGGATAATCATCGCTCAGTCTCTGTGCTACACCCGGAACGTGTCTGTCTGTCGCCTTCTCCTTACCAACGCCGTAGCCTTGCTGGCGCTCTTTGAGGGCTGTCGGACGTTCCAGGCTTTCAGCTCTCTCGTGTTTACCCGCTAGTGGCCCTCGGGCTGACTTCCCCCATCTTCGGTGATCACCAAGCTCGGCGTCATTTTGTCGCGAGACGATCATCATCGGTTAGAGAGCGAGTGAGAAGGAGAGGGGTGTGTTGGCGCTTTGATGCAGTGGGCAGCGGCGATTGTTGTGTCGATAGTTGCCGGACGAGTCCACAGTCAACTAATACGTCCTCTTGCTCCTTTCCCTCCACTACCACCACCCTCATGAATTCATCCATCAATCGTCCACCCCCGCAAGGCATTCCTCTTTCCGGCATAACCTCTTGGCCTTTGTTCTTCAACCCGACCCTTCTCGCCCCACTTCCAGGTGCTGCGTGACTCTTTTCTGCATTACAACCATAATTGGATACAGGGTCTTCGACCCCAGAGCCAATCTTGACTCCTCAGATTGTCTTCCCCAATGCAGTCCCGGCCGTCCATAGAGGGCACGGTTGTCCCCGGCACTACCGACGAGAATGTCGAGGGGAAGCAGCAGAAGCCCAAGACCCTGCCATGCAAGTTTTGCGACAAACGCTTCAGGTAGGATGACCGCAATATTCATCTCCAACTCCCATTTATAATATAGCTCACACGGCAATCCCTCATTTAGGCGTGTGGAGCATGTCCAACGACATGAAAGGACTCATACTAAAGAAAAACCTTTTTCCTGTGGTTGGGCTCGATGCGGAAAGACATTTGGTCGTAGGTCAGTATACTCCGCCTGCCGCTATCATTCTCATTTCTCCTTACCTTTAGCACCTCAGTTGGCCTTGACTAGTCTACGCCACAGAGCCCCCGTGCTCCGCAATACTCCTATTTCCCCCTCAAGTTTTTGCATGGGGATGGCTTCTAACCTTTTCCCATCCCTTTAAACTGTGTCCTAACTGTAACGTTCCTCGTCGCTAAGGGTGATAATGCTTATATGGACATCAGAGATCTCTTAGTCCGGCACGAGAAGCTCGTTCACTTGAATGAAGGCTCCAATAAGGATGGAAGCCGGCCGAGGAAACCGTCTGCGGCTGGTACCGCTACCCAACCACCACTGCCGGGTGAGAATCACGTTGACACGGAGATGATGGGTATGCCACGGGCCCACGCGCCGCATTATCATTCTGATTCCATACCATCGTCAATGGCCGTGCCGGCTCTCCAGACCGACCCGCGGATACCTACGAGAGCGGCCGCCTGCAATCTAGACCTCTTGTCGGATGCCGCAACCCAAATAGCTTCGGCCAACGAAGTCAATTCCCTGCAGCCTATGATGTCGGATCTGCCTCAACCCGCAAATTCCATACCACGCATCAAATCCTATGATGAAGGCATACCATACGGTGATCGTGGGCGTGAGCCAGACACTGGGCCTATGTCGCTAGGCCTCCCTGGTCAGACCGGTCCCTCTTCTGCTTTTGACGATTACAACTTGTTCATGGACGAGTTTGCAACATCCTCGCATTTCCTTCCTCAGGCCTTTGAGGCCGATCAAGGCGTTGGCCTGTGGCCGCGAGGTGCCTTGTCTAAACCATCTTCTCAATTTCCATCAAGGTTTCCTTCACTCGCGCCCGACCCCCGTGACCCAACCGATGGTGCCAACAGGATGCATGATGAGCCTAATAAAACGGCTCCTATGAGGGTATCTGCTATGGATCATACAGTCATCAAGAATAGGCTGGACGAGTTCTCTACTGTCCTTCCTAACGATTTCGTGTTCCCTTCGCGCCATACCCTAACCAGATTCCTCGAAGGTTATGTTAGCGGTTTCCACGAACATCTTCCAATCCTGCATCTCCCCACGATCGCCCCCGCGGATATCGCACCAGAGTTATTGTTAGCAATCCTCGCAGTCGGTGCTCAGTATAGGTTCGAAAGTCACCGGTCAAATGCTTTGTGGTATGCTGCGAGGGCTGTAGCGCTTGAGCAAATTCGCCGTCGCCATAGCCACGAGATCCACAGCTTATTACCAACAGCTGCAGCCTACAGCCCGCATTCCACAAGGCCGTCGCCGAGCCATGGGTTCAGGCATTCATTTAGTTCTATGCAGCAGGAGCGGCCAATGACCCAAGATACTCATCGGGAGCCTTAGTGAGTCTCATTCAAGAGTTACCAACCTTCCATGTTTCAAGGTCTCGTCTAACATTTCATATAGTTCTCCAAATACTCCACAATCTCGTATGGAAACAATACAAGCACTTTTATTGCTCTTCGCTGTTGGTCTATGGGGTGCGAAAGCCATTCTTCATGAGGCTATGTCCTTACAGAGCCTTCTTGCTCTGTTAGTACGAGAAGAGGGGTTTTTATCCGAATCAACACAAACAGCCGATTGGGAAGCTTGGATTCGCATAGAAGGCGGTAATCGTACTAAGCTCATCACTTACTGTTTCTTTAATTTATGCAGTATTGCCTACAACATGCCCCCTTTATTACTTACTTCGGAACTTAATTTATACTTGCCTCATTCATCAAAGCTATGGAGGGCTGAGACGGCATGGCAGTGGCAAGAAGCTCGCCACTCCTTCCCAAGCATGGACATTTCGCTTCAAGATGCATTCGCTCGATTATTCAGTCGTCCTCCTCAAGGGCCACCTGCTTACATGTCCTCACTTGGCAACTATATCCTTATTCATGCATTGCTGCAACACATCTTTCTACTCAAACAGACCTCATTTACTTCTGTGTCTTCTTTCGAAGCTCCTCGTGGTCTGCGACCAGACGACGTCGAGGAATGCCTACAAGCCTTGCGCATTTGGCAGATGAGTTTTGAGCAGCACCAAACGCGGGTCGCAGAAGTCAACCCACAAGGTGCTCCGGACTCTTTCCCTGGGGGGCCGGTTGCTTACAACTCAACAGCGTTGTGGAGATTGGCCTCGATCCGATTGTATACTGATCTGAGCCCTAGCAGGACTCTCGAGACGCGAGACGCGAGCCAAATAGCTCAGGCTTTTCACGATGCACCGTACTTGATCCGGAGCGCGCGCTCAAACAGGGCCGTCCTTCAGGCAATTCATGCATTGTCTATGCTCGTTAAGCTAGGTGTTAATTATGTCGCAAGACGAAAGTCATCAGAATGGAGCATGCAGCACTCCCGTAAGTCCCGTTAGGTCTTGGTTCATGTGAATGCCTTGTATTGATATATTTCTAGTGTGTAATCTCGAATGTGCCATCCTTCTCTCGAAATGGCTTCTGACTCTGGCATCAATTTGCCCAACCGACGCCCCTCCATCCCACGATGAAAGGAGCCTCCTCGAAATGCTACGTCACATGTTGGACGAGACTGAATTTGCAGTCCCAATTGATCCATCCCTTTCCGGAGGCGGACCGGGTCATCCGTCGTCAAACATGGATACGACGATAAATGACAATAATAAGCTACGGCAACTAGCTGCCGCTGTAATTCGACTCTGGGCCGAGACATTCAAAGGATCGCATATATTTGATATTGTTAAGGTCATTGGTATCGGCCTAGAAGGTTACGCCGATCTACTAGAAAAACCACGAGACAGGACACCACTAGGCAGGATAGGAACCAATTCACGGCTTGGCTAAGGCAAAGAGCAATATTCCCGCGTTTTCTTTTGAAATGGAATTAACTAGGTTAGTATCACGATTAGCGAGGTGTTGTGGCTTGTTGTCCAATTTGTGACGTATTCCGCTCGGATCGGCCTCGGACGAATATACCAAGAGACGTGAAAAATGCTCTTTTTTTTTTGGAAAAAAAAAAAAAAATAACGTTGTGGATGAACCACTCTACTTGATATGACAAATACTCACATTTGCCCATCATTCCAGAGTCAATGGTCGTAGCAACACGATCTCGCGTCGTGTTGTCTAAAACCTTGATAGTGGGACCACTTTCACCTAAATTGCTTGTACTACCATGCATCTATCATCACACATCAGGTACTTCATAATTAGGTGAGGCTTGGTGTTACTTCCATTTTCCTATCTGTCATCGGAGCCTCCATCTAAGCAACTTGCAAGATAGCAGAACTCTGGTCAGCTCATGTACTTCTTGTTACGGGTCTACTATTATTCCAATAGGCGCCATACTGCACGCAGCCTCCATTAGGACCTGTACTCCAACATCTAAATTCAGCCTAAATACAATGGGTCACAACGGGGAACATGAGGGGATAAATTAAGCATTTTCGTGCGTAGTGTTGCAAACATTGTATCGCCATCTAAGTTACCGTTTCGGTATATGTCTTTACGTAATGAATAATATAGGGGTAGCAAACAAAGGAAATTGCTGTTATCAACCTGTTTTGCTTAACCCCAAAGTAGCAGTTTCGCTCCATCCATCCATCTCATCACAAGTAGGTACTGACTTACATGTACCTATGCTATTTGATGAGATAAGCTATAGTATAAGAGTACTATTTAGTTAGGATCACGTGATAGCGTGTGGTGATCTCGTCCCACTTTGCTTAGTTCTCCCCAAAGCGCGCGTCGGCTCTCATCCTTTCAAGAAAACCCGCGTAAGACAAGGCTAAGTGCAACACCGTCTCATAGCATAGAAATGCCTCCAAAAAAACGTAATTTGGCCCAAGTGGAAATCGACAAGTCTGGATCCCGTCGCCGGTCGACTCGCCTCAGTTCTACTAGCAAGAAAAGCTCATATTTCGAGGATGACGTAAATGACTCTGGCAGCGATGGACCACCGCGCAAAACAACAAAAACCACCGCTAATACGTCGCGCTCTAGACTGAGATCTGAAGTTGGTCACTCGGATGATGAAGATCAATATCTGGACGATTATATAGATGACGAAGAGGATGAAGATGGTGATGTTGATGTTTCTGACGGAGATAGTTCCACGACACCACCTCCACCACCCAGATCCAGTTCTGCGAAGCGTGGACGCGGTCGGCCCCCTAGAAGTTTAACTGCGCACCCCCAAAAGGGAAAACTCCAAGCCCAAACACTCAATAGTGCGGGAAAAGCTGACTCTGCTACAAAGAAGCGTGGACGGCCTACAAACAAGCAGGCATCTCCGAGTGCTAAGCGGGGCAAGCTCGCGACTCGTAATGATAGCGGAGATGAAGATGAAGCTGAGATCCGCGATAGCGACGATGATGAAGACGATGAGCCAAAAGTCACTTTCATCCCACTACCGAAGCTCCGTGACACCAACGGCGTCGAGTACGAGAATACGAAAGTACACCCAAATACCCTCCTTTTCTTAGGTGATTTGAAGGCGAATAATAAGCGGAGTTGGTTGAAGAGTAAGTTGAGATCCTATAAGCTTTTCGCTCCTCTGCACCGTATTAGCCCGTGGGGTCTGTGACTATATATCACCACGCATAGAAGTATGTTTAGGGGAGTAACTAGACATATGGGGCTGACCTATTTTAAAATCTATAGTGCATGACCCGGAGTATCGACGGTCATTGAAAGATTGGGAGTCCTTTGTCGAGACATTAACGGAGAAGATTATCGAGGCTGATGAAACGGTGCCGGAGCTACCGCTCAGAGATGTTATATTTCGCATCTATCGCGACATTCGCTTCAGCAAAGACCAAACCCCGTATAAGGTAAGAGACTTACATCGTTTCCCGCCCTGCAAGGTGAGTTTAGCGCTAATATTGGGAGGGTTAGCCTCATTACTCTGCTGCCTGGTGAGTCGAATATATTTTCGTTAAGCTCTTATTTGAATCACTCATTCCCCTTCAACTCATGGATCGACGGGAATGACGTGCTGTATAACTACCTAGCTAGCGTAGCGTATGGATTCATATCACATCTACTAACATTATGCTCTTTGTCCTACGTCAGGTCGCGCACAGGTCGCAAAGGCCCTTACGCTTGTTACTACGTACACATGGAACCTGGAAACTGCTTAGTAGGCGGTGGGTTGTGGCATCCCGAACCTTCCGCTCTCGCCAAATTGCGAGCCAGCGTCGACGAGCGGCCTCACCGCATCCGACGCGTACTAACAAACCCGGAGTTCGTCCGTATATTTCTTCCCAATGTTGTCGGTAAGAAGGAGGATAAGATTATTAAAGCGTTTGCCGATAAGAACCAGGAGAATGCCCTGAAGACAAAGCCAAAGGTCTGTTTATTATCTATTTTACTTATTTATATGTTCTATCCAGTGGTGAGGTTTGTAAGGATCCTAACAGGACCTCATTCAGTGTGAATAAGCGAGCGAGCAAGTCCGTAAGACTGACATCGAGCTTTTAACAGGGGTTTAATCCAGACCATCGAGACCTCCATCTCTTGAAACTGCGTAATTACACTATTGGTTGCCAGATATCCGAGGAGGACCTTCATAGCGACAATGCACAGGAGAAAATTATGGAGGTCATCCGTGCTATGGTACCATTTGTGAGTGTGCCATGGTTCCCTTTTCAGCACACTTTATTCTTTATACGTCTTCTCCTAGTGAAACGCATTGGACAGGGAGTATCTCGGCTGACACGAATGACCTATATCTCCAGATCACTTTTTTGAATAATGTTGTCATGCCGGACCCAGGTCTGGACAGCGATTCTGAGGAGCAAGAGGACGAGGACGGGGGGGACGAGGAGGATGAGGATCAAGATCCCGACAGCGAAAACGGCGAAGATGAGGAATGAGCCCAGGACCGACCATATCGAGTGTAATGGATGTTTATAGGACAATGCGGCTATTCTAATGTCACTCAGTATATGTCTTATATATATTTCCTTATAGCGTAAGTAATTATCTAAGTCATGTACGTAAAGATCAATCCTTTTTAGCAAGACAAATGGTTGATGTATGAGATGGTCGTTACACCTATCTAGTACTAATTGAGGCAGCACGCAGGAGATACGGCAACGTGAAACCCACTTTGACCTCGTTATTACTCTCTATAGTTCAAATTATACAAATAGATAGTGTACACAATACACTCCCACATAACACAAGCTTAAATTGTCCCTGTTGACAAACTAGGTGGGAGGTCCTGTTTCTGTGTCCCCCAACTACTCTCCTTCGGCCCTAGCACGAATTCCAACACACCGCCCTTGACGAAGAAATCATGCGTGATCCAGTTTCTGGTATACGGCTCGCCATTGAGCTTTGCGCTTTGGATATAAATACCCGTGTACCCGGGGTCGAAATTCGCGTTGCGCAGCGTAGCCGAACCTTTTCCGTCTGGTGTCTTTATGCTTACTTCTCGAAACAATGGGGGCGTCAGCAGGTACACGTCCTGGCCCGCGACAGGGAAGAATCCCATGAACGCAAACGCCGAGAACGCGCCCATTGCGCAGTCATCGTTCCCTGGAATACCGCCGATGGTACTATTGAACAGTGACGGTATGTATTGGTGGACCCAGTATGCGCTTCTCCCCGGACGACCAGCATAGTGGAACTGAAACGTCGCGAGGAAGTTCGGTTCATTCCCCATATACATAATGCCAGAGGAGTGGAAGTAGTCGAGTCTCTCGACAAAAGGCTCTGCTCCCCCCATCAGACTGACTAATGATTCCACTGCAATACTCTAGTCAGTAATTGCTATCTTAGGAATGAGAGACTTTTAATTAAAAGGAGAAGGAATTAGATCCAAGAGATACTCACTATCCTGAGGCACGTAGAAACTATACAGCCAAGGACTCCCCTCGTATGTCGAGTGGCGTGTGTCGAAATAGCAGACATGCTGTTCGTACACTGGACTACAGAGCCGCGCCGTTTGCTCCGAGAAAGTACCGTTCGCAAAACGAGGCTGTAGGAAACCACGAAACGTGGACCCTTGTATTGTACCCGTCGCCCGGTCGCGGTAGTGGTCATCGTACTCGGGATTCCACAGATTTCTCCAGTTATGGCTGCGTTTGAGGTACTTTGCCTCGTCCACCTTGTGACCGAGCTCCCGGGCCATCAGAGCAATAACAAAATCATCGTATGCGTACTCAACCGTACGCGAAATAGAGCGGCTGAGAGGCCCCGTGCCCTTTCTATCGTTATCATCCACGGGAATGTAGCCGAGCTTGTGCCAGCTGTCGATCCCGCCACGACCAGATACTGACCAGTCACTTGGCTCTTCCTCTGCGTCCGACACGACAGCCTCATATCCTAACGACCAGTCTATACCCATCGTCAAATTCTTGATAAGCGCATCGGCTAATACTACATCCGCGTTGGAGCCACCCTGAGTGTATCCTTTGCTAAAACTCATCCGGCAGTCCGGCAGTTTCCCTTCGTGTTTATAAATATCAATCAACGCGCGAACCATTTCTGTCTGCGTCTTAGGGTCGATGATTGTCAACAGGGGATGCTGCGCTCGAAAGGAGTCCCATATACAGTAAAAACTATCATAGTAAGGTTCATCTGACTGCCAGAGTGGATTCTCGCCCGTGTAGTCCTGTGGCAAGATCATCGTGCGATACAAGCCCGACCAAAAGGTCTTCAGCAGATCTGTGTTAAGGCCTGTGTGGTCAGCTTTGATTACGGCCAGCTTCCCCTGCCAGGCCACTTCGGAAGCGGCTACCACTCTCGAGAAGTCAAAGTCGCCGATCTCCCGCTCTGCATTCTGGCATGCCCGGGAAGCCGAGATAAACGACACGCCTACCCGTGCAAGGATTCGATTTTTCGGCGCCTGAGAAAATTGAACCCATGTACCGGCCGATCCTTGAGGAATCCGAACGCCGCCGTACAAATCACCTAAAGCTTGGACGCTGTCCGTGGCGCCGGTGTGAGAGAATGTGCCGGTTCGCCGAATTTCGGCACCGTGAAAGTCAGCACAGAAGTAAGCTTTATACAAGCCCTGGCCAAATGAGGGACGAAAACTACCGCCTCCCTTCATACGCCCCGTGCTCGTATTCACTTCGATATCGCCGCCCGAGCGGCTATTGCTGAGATCAATCAGGTCCAAAAGGATCAAGGGGCTGCTAGGTACACTCTGAGGCATATCTTTACTATCGGGCGTATATGTCACCTCAGCCGCGGACGGAAAATTGAACCGGAAGAGGCTTGTGTGCGCTGTTGATGTCATCTCTGCGTACACCGAATTGCTCAATCCAATGGCAAAATATCCTGGTCTCGCTGTTGCGGAGCCATTGACGCGTGAAATAGCTCGCTCTGCAGTGGCATAATGACACTTTGTGAAGTCATTTTCAAGGCACCCCGGGTGAGCAAAAAGCGGGAAGTTGCCCATAGAAGGGTTCTACAATATGTCAATACATACAGGATCATGTGACGTGCCTACACATTGATACTTACTCCTCCGGTTCCTTATTGATAATAGTCAGTAAGAGGATTAAGTTAAATGGCCAGCATGTGAGAGTGAACGAGGAGGCTTACCAGAGTCGTGGAATTGAGAGAAGCCCGTGATCAGTGAATCATCAGACACGAATCCAGCAGCAGCTTCGCCCCAATTGTTTGTGTCCGCCACAGGCTTGGCCATGCCTGTATTCACCCGTCAGGAGTATTCCGGGGGCACGATTCACGAATACCTGCGCTCACCATAAGGAAGAGTTGCTCCAGGAAAAACATGGCCTTTTAGAATACTCAGTTTCGTCACCAGTATTCGCCAGGACGCGTGAGATGAGGGTCACAAACGCACCTCCATTCACCGTGCCGATGAGAGGATCAACGAACTGCAGGATATCGTCACTGGACTTCTCCACCACTGTCCTGGTGATACCCAGCAATAGTCTTCGAGGTGGATTAAAGCTCTCGATCGGAAGCACTGCCCATACGAGTAAAAAGAACAGAGTGAACATGAGCACCCTGCGCCGCCGAGGGGGAGTCGTTAGAAAAGGGCCCGCCATTATGGTTAGTCGCGCGATTGCCCGCGATTCAAAGGTCGTTGGCCCTCTACCAGGCTTGGTGTGGTTTTAGTTTATGGGATAGCTGAAGAAATCCGAGCGGGTAGGTAGGGATCATTGGCCAGCCAAGCCATCTGTAATCTACGTAGCTTGGCAGAGATCCGAAACCGACCCTACAATTACGAGTTCTCGTGCTGTGAAACACTAAAATAAACAGACAGAAAAAGACCAAGCACGAGGAAAAGAAACCATGGCTTAGGTAAATGTCTTGTGTATTATCTGTCGTGACAAAAACTACATGCCGCACACTAATCAAATAGTCTAGGTATCCGTCCTGGGCAATTTACGGAAGCCGGGTAAAGTCAAGCCTCCTAATACGGCAGGCAAAACCTACCCTACAGTACTGTGCTATTTTTGCATTATACTCTGTCTAGATTATTAAGTAACTAGTTCTAAGATCTAACCGTAAGTAATTACGGGGATCCAAAAGGAGATATTCTGAACGCCCAGCGCCAATTCTGCTCTGAATATTCTTCCTGGGAGTAACTTATAGTTGGTAGTTGCAATTATTGGTCTAAGATAGATACCCGACAAGCCCCGGCCGCTCAAGTGTCCTATCCAGATCTTCCCATATGATTATCGCATTATATCTACTTGTGATAGGACTTGACCCACGCATTCGGATTGGCTCGTGAGAACGCGAATGGTTTCCAAGTTTTGTTGCCAAGCATAGTGGTCTACGAGGAGACCAATCGGCTCATCACCAGCCCGTATTTGGGGTAACATTGAAGGCAATTATCGCACTCGTCATAGTTGTCCCCTAATAGGCATGGTCTTCCTGTTATTACTCAGTTCAATCATAACCATATATCACATCCGGTGGTCTATACTATGCTATCGAGGCCATCGTGTCCATCTCGGATTGCCTCCTTCTAGTGTGCACCAAGAAAAGCGTTAAGTTTGGCCAGTTTCTTGATATCGAACTAATCTGAAAAGTTGACAGAAATGCGACAAGGTAATATAGAGCATTGAAAAGCATTGGTTAGCTTCGGGCTCGTAAATTGAGACCGGTAATAGAACACATTTCTCATAAAGTGCGTATTACCTAACAGCTTTCCCATTGGAGCCCTCAACTAATTTCATTTTAGACGTTGAGACTCATAGATGAGGTGGCATGCGCTTGTTTTCGCCAACTTCGGTATGTTCGAGTGAATCAATTAGGCGATGGAATGAAGATGCGCTAAAGACACCCCTATAGGTTCTTCTTAAGTAAACAATAACTCATCGCGCGTAATTGAAGCGAAGCTTGTGCTCGCACAACTAGCAAAACGTATATGCTAGAGTTTGGGAGCTGTGAGGACTGCGAGGTGGGCTAGTCTGTAGACATCCTTAAAGCTCACTAGCTGGTTGAAGAAACGAATCTTACTGGTTTTTATTTGCACGTCTATATAATGTTGAATGCTCCTCGAGGTGGAATGCGATCGCTACGCAAAGTCGCCGACTAATGTGACACGCCTCCTCGTCAATCCTCCAAGCTGCCGATGTAGAAAGCGCCACGCAAGACAATTCGGTATTATCTGCATCACCTTGCACAATTACCATCACGTTTGTGCTGTCGATGATACACTTGGCTCAATAGTGTCCACAAGACGTTGTGCTCGCTCGTACTGCATGCTGTATCTAGTAGGCTGCGGGTTTACATCGCACAATCGTTTTCTCCCGAGAACCGTCTCGAGATAGCATACGGCTTGGGGATACACCAGGTATTAGGCGACTCCCGGGTTCTACAGGCTACAGGTGGGACATCTCGCCAACACACTGTAAGAATCGTGGCCCGACGTATCTCATTAATTATTTGTCTTGGAAGCTTAACTATTGGTCGTAATTTTCCAGAGAAAGGGTACGGGGAGGCGTTTTTCTTTCTGGAATGTAATATATGGGCTTAACGTAATACGCACCCCGGTCTGTTGTCCAACAAGGAAAAAGCTATAGATCCGATGTGCTTAGATACGGATAAATCGCTGTTGCACTTAACTCCACTCTGTTGCAAGATCGTATAGCAACGCCCTTTCGACTCGCCATGGCGAATGAACTAGTAGTAGACGATACGATGCGAATATAGAAAATCTAATCGAAAACGAACGTGATGAGAGGCACGAATGTCTTACCCTGACTTTCTCAGTGAATAAGCTGGAATTTTACTTACCCACCTCTAAATAGTGAACATAAGATAGCGTCAAGTTTGCAAATATCCAAATTCGGGTGATAGAGAAGTGATAAATCAAAAGCCTCAATCGTAAGCTGTCTCGGTAGTATTCAATGCCAAGCCCTAGAATGCCACTTCCCCGACTCCTGAACGGGTCATGAGCCTCATTAGGCGGGGATGAGCCGATCTCTTGTCGATTTAGGAAGCTCGGACTATTAGCACATAGACCTAGGTCTAACTTAGGTGTCTCGTGGTTTAGTTGGGGGGCAGAACAAGCACCAGAGCGTGGTCGGATTAAGAGTTTCCGGGGATTCCCCGCACGCATGGGATCCCCTCGGCTCTATCGAATGTGGTGATACCCTGCGCGGTCTGCAATTTCCCATGAGGAGACGTCATATGGTTGATGGTGCCGCCACACAGCAGGAAAGAGCTTGAGAGAAACGACCGGCCCAGACCAGGGGAGAAGCTAACCGTGCAGACAGATGATCCGCCGTTTTCTGGGGAAAGAAGACCTATCTAAAAATTAATTAAAGGAAGCGGTTAGTATTCGCATGCTTGGATACAAGTGCCTGTATAAATATAGTGAAGAAAAGAATTTCACGATTTTTTCTTTTTTTTTTTCTTTTTTTTTTAAAAAAAAAAAAAAAAAAAAAGGTTTCCAGTTCGAGGTCCTCTATTGTTTCGTTAGTTCTCGCCCTACCCATCGTTCCAAGGGACTCTTTATGAGACACGTATAGCAATAGCATAATCAACTACATCAAGAATGATGATGCGATTCTGGACTTTGCTGCTGAGTTCTCCTGCAGCTACCTCATATGCTATTAGTGGTAGAGCGGCATGCCCTAGCTATAGTCAATATGCGACTCAAATTCACCAACCATTGTCTGCGGGGAAATACCAATTATCGTCTATGCGGCCCGAACAAACCTGTAGAAAGTTTACGGTGCCGGAGGTTGAAAACGCCATTGATGACATGAAGAGTCTCGTGAAAGACCCTGACCTCTTCCGTCTCTTCGAAAATACGTTTCCCAACACATTGGATACCACGATTTCCTGGAAGGGGTTTGCGAATAATGGTACTGAAGAAGAGGTGAGGGGTTGATTAGGCTTCGTGATACTCGACAACTGAACTGGGTTAACCACCGTCGATAGCTCACATTTGTGACGACTGGGGATATTATTGCGATGTGGCTCCGTGACTCTGCGAACCAGTTGCGAAGCTACAAGTCATTCCTCAAGACCAATACCTCAACCGACTCCCTTGCCTCATTGTTCCGCGGCGCCATTAACCTGCAGGCGCGATACATAATCCAGAATCCGTACTGCAATGCGTTCCAGGCGCCGCCCGAATCCGGTCTTCCGCCGGAGCATAACTCGGCTTCTGACACCGACGTAGTTACCCCTAAATACTCTTCAGACTTCGTCTTCGAGTGCAAGTACGAGCTCGATTCAATATCTGCATTCCTCCAGCTGTCGTGGGATTACTACGAGAAGACTCAAGACGCCAAGTTCTTCGGGAAGTTCAAGTGGATCGAGGCGGTCAAGACTATCTTGGACGTTGCCGACAGTTTGCTTGTCGGCACATATGCCGACGACGGATCCGTCAATACATCGCCTTATACTTTCCAGCGCACGACTACGCGGGTGACTGAGACGCTTAGTAATGACGGCATTGGTAACCCAGTGAAGAGCGGCACCGGACTGGTTCGGAGTGCATTCCGCCCTTCGGATGATAGTACCATTTACCAACTCTTCATCCCCGCAAATATGCAGTTTTCAAGCTACTTGGGCAAGTGCGCCGATATAATGAGAATTCACGACGGCGATCTCGCTAAGAAGATGAGCAAGTTCGCGAAAAGTGTCCGGGACGGCATTAACAAGTACGGTAAAGTGAAGCACGCCACATTCGGCGAAATTTACGCCTTTGAGATTGATGGGTTTGGTTCAAGCAACCTGATGGATGATGCAAACGTCCCTAGTCTTCTCAGTGCCCCGATTCTGGATTTCCTCGACGCCTCGGACAAGACGTATCAGAACACACGTAAATTTGTATTGTCCACGTGGAACCCCTATTACATGCATGGTCCGGTCATCAATGGGTAAGCCTCACCCCATGGTGAAATGCTAGATATTACTCAGAGTTTCTAATGATCGAATTCAGCACTGGAGGACCACACGTCGGGCCTGGTAAAGCTTGGCCTATGTCTGTTATCACAGCCCTCTTGACCTCTAACGATGATAGCGAGATCGTAGCGGGCTTGCACACACTTATCTCATCGACGGCTGGGTTTGGGCTGATCCACGAGTCCGTTGACACGTTCGATGCCAGCAAATGGACTCGGCAATGGTTTTCGTGGGCGAATGGTTTGTTTGGTGAAATGCTACTCGGCCTCAAGGATAGGAAGCCGGACGTGCTTGCAACGAGCTTCCAGTAGCTCTCGGGCCGATGGGATAGGGGAGGCTATATCCGGCTGGCTGTTAGCAATTTGTCGTATAATTCCCGGCCGTGGGAGACGTGGTAGAAATATAATCTAAAGCGAGCCATCGAAGCCGGTGGAGATGGCTAGTTGTTTTTGGGTGCTTGTATCAAGCTTTGGACTTGACCTTGTTAGCTGCCCAAGTACGCTACTGCGCTCCTATCTACCTAGGCAGTGAGGGATGGGGATCGTAGGACTCTATCGCAAGCGACGACAAAGCGTATTTACCTACCTTGATAAAGCTATCATCGCACCACGTATGGCGGGTCCTACGGGCCTAACCAGAGGATCCCGGGAACCGATCAGATGAGTCGAAATGGATGCAACCCTACTTACAGCCTACTGATGTGCGTGGAGAGTGGGGTTGTGACGTGGCCAATCAGAACATACTACGCTGTATATATGAAGGTAGTATCTGCAGCACCTACTCAACGTAGTACTTTATCTAACTTTCAACTCACCTATTATAAGTACGTAGTTGAAGAGGAGGCTAGTCAGACATACTGTGTGGTTTTCGGGTTGTAACGGGATCTCGAAAAAAGGGTCATCTCATCGCTTGATGCTTGCTACGTTGGAACATGGGCGATGCATTGCGCATTCCAAGCCAATCAGACCTGTGGTCGCTATCAGGGGGATAGCACAAGTCGCCGTACTATGTAGATGTGACTGTGAGGAGTGTGTGATTGTGAGTGTGCCTGTGTGTTTGTGGGGAAGCTCTGGCTGCAGGAGAAGGGGCCAAGACATACGAGTGCACTTGAACCTATCAAATATATATGCATATATATCGGCAATCTAGGCCTACACATGTCTGACTCTTTCTTGTCTGCTGGGGGTCCTGTTGTGCATGTGTACTTCAAGTGTGTTAAGTGTAAGTGAGCTAGTTGTGAAGTGCGTTGGTTCTGTTCACAGACGATCAATTGGCTAGCTACATACATTTCCAATAGGGATATACCCGATATACAGCATTTATCGTACATCCAGTGCCTACTAGGAACTTAGGAACCTAGATAGCTATGTACCTAAGTCAAGGCAATTCATTATTTACTACATATGTATGTACATAGTACGTGAAGGGACAAGGACTAGGCAGGTAGCGGAGTCCTCATGTTTCATCCGGATACCATACCGTTTGTTATTCTTGATCTCATAGGCTCTTGGTACTGCCCTGGGTAGATCTGGCAGAGAGAGAGAGAGCTTTGGGGAACCTAGGATGGTTTTTAGATGTGTGACCATGATAATCGACATGTTGTGTGCATTATTTATCTATCATTGGACAATGACCTGCACTAAGCATTTTATTGTTGAAGTACCTTTGCTTGCCTACCTACTACCTCCGGGGTAGGCATCTAACCTACGATACCAGGCTAACCACCCTGCCACCCTACCACCCTACCACCCTTTCCAACTGCTACTACCTACATAGTAGTATAACCTTGCCGCTTGCTGCCTCCTCCTCCCCCTTCTCCTCCTCTATATTCCATGATGTACGCTACCTAATGTAGGTATATAGTAGGTGCCTAGGTGCAGCATAACTGTCTGTACCTTAGCTTATGTTTTTAGCTAGGCACAAGTACATGTTATGGGCGTGTGGGTGGTAGTGTGTAGTGGTAGCCTCCCGGAGGAACACACTGCATGGTACCTTAAAACTAAGGAGGTATAGTGCGGTGTAGAGGTCCCACTCGGACAGAGCTCTACGTACCCTATGCGGTCTACTACACTATGTAGATAATTGGTTGATTAGCTACCTACCTATACTACTATACAGCTACTACTATGGATGTACATAGTACCATGCACACTGGGCTGTCTCTCGGTTGGTAGCAGCAACTGACAATTCGTCATAGGCCGAGCCCATTGTCTTATCGCTCCTGATACTTCCTGATACCTCCGTCTGATACCGTCAGATACCGTCAGATACCATCCCGAAGAGGTACCTCCCAGATGGTATCTCTCGGTATCCATCCACCCATCCATCCATCCATCCATCCATCGATAATCCATCCACCCATTTATCTTTCTATCTGGTACAGTATCTCTTGATGTATCTGCAGTGCCTATGACTAGGTAGTCTATCTATTGTAATGGTGTACCTAGGTAGATGGAAGGGAATAGTTAATGAAACATAACGTTGTTTCTCGCTACCCAATCCCGGTCCTCTTCGTGGTTAGTGCGCGCGGACCGATGACGGATTGCATAGGGCCGTCACAACATCACGAGGAGCCAACCATCTGACTGGGAGCATCCCAGGGCCCAGCTCGCCGAGCTCTCTCTTTCTCTCTCTCGATATTGTCTCCATATTCGCTTCGACATCACCTCAATACTATTCTACGCCATCTTTCTCGCCTCTCTAGTCTATTCGCCTTCTCCACTAGATTGTGCACTTCTTAGCCCCCATTCAATTCCATTCCTAACTGACGTCTCCAAGCTTGTTCGCATCCATCCTCACCACCATCATCACTATCACCATTATCACCGTAAACGACTACGACCACGACGCTTACCTAGCTTGACCATCATAACGCCAACATGTCATACATTGCCTAGCTTGGCATCCCGTCCCTGCAGCCATCCGCATACAGTTAGCAGAGCCGCCTTAAACACCACCGTTAACCGTCGACTCTGGCCATCCAGCGTCTGCCTGCTTTCTTGTCTAACTAATTGTGCGAATTATTCGTCGCCGATGGTCCTCTGGTCCTCCTTTCGAGTCTTCGTTAAGTTTTGCGCTACCTACCTATCAACGTCGTGAACAATGGATGCTAAGGTCCGGTGGCATCACATCGAAATCCCCAAATCCATCTAATGCACCTATCGCTCGCACGCACTGAATCGGTTTCGTCATACCACTGTCCCCTTCACGACGAGAACCTTGTCGGTCGCTGCTACGATAACTACGGCAGTTAACAGATTTCGTACCAACTTGCTATTCGACCCTGATTAATATAATAGCCTACTCACCATCTTTAATTGCATGCCCCCTCCGAGATTATAAGATGCATCAGACGCCACGCTCTACACTCCGTGCTTCTTCCCCAGCATCTTCTCCCCAGACAAACCCTACAAGAACAAACAATCAGAGGGATTCCACGAGCCCTGCTGGCCAACCGGGTTTGGTATATGGTGCCAGATCTCACGAAAGTTCCACCCGAATGGCAATGGGGGCGGGAACTATCGTGCCCCCGTTTCGGGATTCCATCAAGAAGTTAGACCAAATCATCCAGGTTAGTTGTCTCCCATGCATGCGTACATCCCTAGCATAGCGCTGATAAATAACCCTATAGAATGTCTATTCGAAAGCTTGGACTCTGATTCTGCAGGAGCGAATGCAGGTGACTCATATTCTTGTGGGCAAGACGCATGAAAGAAGGACAAGCAAATGGGTAAGTGGCAAGCAAGAACATGATAATTGCCGAGTACCTTGTTTGGCTAAACCGTAGCTCGACAACAGTTTCAGCTCGATACCGACGATATCGACGATTTTCGGGAGGAGTTCCGTGTATGGAAAACATGCGGTAGTTTCGAGAATCGGCCCCCTCCACTGATTATTGAAACATATCTCGACACGTCCCGGTTAAAAAACGGGCAGACTTTGGTGGCTCTGGATGAGAATGGGAAAGGCTGGGATGTTGTAGAAGCTATCAATTCGTCAGACCAGTCGAGCGATAGCAGTACCGGGCGTCAGGGCAAACCCGTCACTCGTGTCGTTTTAGAGCGATGGCGGATTGAATTGAAAGGTGCTCCAGCTGATGACCCTGAAGACTTCGGTCCCCTACTCCCCACGGTGTATAAGAAGGCTATTGTCCTAATGCGGTCTATATCCACCGCGACGGGAATATTGCCTGCCTGGAAATTAGCCAGGAATTCTAGGACAAAAGGCAGCCACCCCGCCTTGACGACTCACTGCCGGGTGTCCTCTGGTGACTCAAACGCCTTTGGATCTGACACACTGAGGACACCCTTATTTGAAGGTAGAGGTGATGTAACTACCGACTACATGTTTGGTGATCTTGAGGTACCTGTGGGCCGCTTCTACGTCTCGGTTTGCTACCGGAACCAATGTGCTTTTCAAGTTGTTGAGACTGAGTCGCTTCTGAGTTCTCGCATAGGGATGGCGATTTCTGATGACATGTTCAAGCCGTCTTTACCGCGCCGAACTCGAAGTCGCCACGAGTCACTGGCACACGACGTCGGATCCTTGCCATATGAACGTCGTGTTCACAACATCACCGAAAACCAGCAACGGTATGGAAGCTTATCAACCTTCCACGGCGAGGGACCCGTGGGCACAAGCCCGATATCTGCTCTCAGAGCGGTAAAGGCACCAGGCTCAGACACTACATCACCACCTGATTCTAGACCCGCTAGCTTGGAGACCCCGGCCTATTCGTTGCCTATTTCTAGTATAGCAAGGCGATCCTCTCTTCGCGCAACGGAAAACTCAAGTAGACGTCCATCCGTTTCGTTCCAGTCGTCACCCTTTAAGCATGGGTCGCTGTCTGGCTCTCCCGGTCCGCGTGTGCAGGATCAAGATATTCCACCGTCGCCTCGGGCATCCGGGGTGCATGTGGCTACGCATGTGCGCAATAGGTCTTCGTTGACAGCTGGGATGCCTGCCTCATTACGAGGCGCCCCGCTACAAAATACTGGCGACAATTCTGTTGCCGGATCACCGAGACCAACTAATACAAACCGGTTTAGTAGTAGCTTCACCCATCGCCGTAGCCGCCCTTCGATTAGTGGCACTAGTAAGGGTGAGGATGATCAGATGAGTAGCGGCAAACAAAGTCTCTCGTCTTCGGTTGCTCAGCCAGGTTCCGGCCTACTCAACGAAGCCGGCGCTGGAGGTAGCTCGGGCTCCTTTCAGACAGATGACGATAGTATCCAAGACTTCTTGAAAGCTCTTGAAAATAAACGAACCCTTCAGAGTTTCGAGTCGTCTAAGAAGGGCGAGTCGGCAACTAAGAGAACGGCAGCTCAGCTCTCGAAATTTTATCTCATGCGTGAGTCTAATAATGCACTCACCGAGTCCTTGAACTCTTCTATGCAACTACAAAGGTCATCGAGCACGTCTAGTCGACAATTGACTAATGTGCCAGGTATGTCGACTTCTTCGTCACCTGGGAAACCTCTATCGCCTCATACACCACACACACCTGCTATCCCCTCCCGTCTTAGTGAGAACTCGAGCGTGGATTATGCGGCGCCGGTGCGGGCGGCATCGCGGCCACATCACGATGGGGATGTTCCAGAGGGCCCTGCGGCGAGTGCACCAGTGACATTTGAGAGAACTACAGCCATTGACATACCTTTGTCACCACGACCTTACCTTCACGCCCGACGGTCGAGTTCCGTTGCCCATCCGCCTCGTGTACAATCAGATGACGACGATGGGGAGGCCAAGCGTAGCCTTAGCCTGGGAGCAGAAGACCGCGAGCTTCCTAGTCTCAGCACATTAGCTAGGCGAGCGACTGCCGAAGTAGATGATGCGACAGAATCGCCGGCTCTCCAACCACCGGCTGACATAAGAGCGGCCGGATCCGTGGATATGGAAGGGCAAGCATCGTTTTCTGTCGAACGCGAAGTACGCCCGCCGGGGGGTTTCTTTGGTGGTCTCTCTGGGTCACCATATGGCAGGCGCTACGGAAGCATTGCTGGACAAGGTGCTACGCCGCCTCCTTCTGGCAGTGGTAGCCTTGTGGGATCCTATACACGGTACGGGCGTGGGTATTCACGTGGTGGTGGTGCCAGTGGGCCGGGCGGCGGTTCCATGGAGGAAACGGAGGACGAGCCACTCCTTTTTGACATGTCAGAAATTAACCGTGACCAGTCACGGCGAAGTCTCGAAGAAAATCAAGACGGTTTCAGGACTACCGGTTCTGGTAGAGAGCGAGGTAGCTACGAATCGAGCCACAGAAACCGTCGCTGGTGAGCTCGGGATGCGGAATGTCCGCGAGCCTTACTTTATAAATCTTCATCTAGGTCACCTACATCGGGCTCCTGAATGGCCAGCGAGAGACCTAAAGGTGACTAAAGAACCCCCTCCCCTCATTCCCTGTTCCTTCCCGGATGCATCTGTTTGGGGAATCATAAGTACAAATTGGCACTATTTGGATCTCACTGGGGGATCAATCGGTGGATCAATCGGGACGGCGTTCATCGAGATGTGTCAAGGTAACTTCAAAGGTACGGTGGTATGATGCTATTCTTGATGCGCTCGATGAAGACTACCGGCGTTCCGGAGGGGGCATTTTTGCATCAGTGTTATTAATTATCTACATTATCACCCTCTGGGCTCTTGATCAGTCGGGCAAGTGTTCATAGACAGCTGAGAGCTGTGTTAGACAAGTACAGCATATCTGTGTTTCCTCGAGGACGCGATTGTAAATGCACTTAGAATATAGCCAGCTATTATTCGGATATCGAACGAGTGTCAACCTCATGTAGATGCCTCCTTGAAGAAAACGGAAGCTTGATATTGGGCATCATCGTGTTGCATTGCATAGCCCCCGACCGCGAGTCGATGCTGTGGTAGGCATGGATGGTACATGGGGCATGGTATGGGACCTACTAGGTACCTACAGTATAATCCTCCTTAAAGTGCGCTGTTAGCGTGCTATGACACCGCCCCAGCGGGCAGAACAGCGGGCTTCTAGCTAGGCTAACACACCACATCCCCACATTCTTCCTCCCAAGGTACCTAGATTTGGTAGGGAGATACCTAATCAAGCGGGATTCTAGGCTACCAAATTTCCAGTATAGGTTAGCCCAGCTGCCCTAGGTGCCCTGATTACCTTCCTTTGGGTACCGCCTCAGCGCCTCCGCCTAGAGCAATGCGCGGCAACGTCGTCACCACATCTCCACCAAACCCCATCATGATATCCCGTATTTCCTAGCTTCTACATCCTTCTCTAGATGCTTAAGTTGGCCTATCTCGGTCACTGCAACACACGACATCTGCGCGCTCTCGAGATAGATACTACACATATTTGGATCCCTCTCGACAGCGTAGTCAACTCGTCTCGTCATAATGTTTCGTGGCGCTGCGAGCAGCCCTTACGATGAAGGCATCGGTAACGTCATCCCCCCCCAGATCACCTACATCCATAGCATCCCTTTCAGGCCCGCTTACTTCTTATTGCTACAGTCAAGGCAACCGACGAGAACCTTACAAGCGAAGACTGGGGCGCCATCATCGATCTCTGCGACAAGGTGTCGAGCGATTCAAATGGACCTAACCAAGTTATACAAGGCCTGATCAAACGACTGGCGCATCGGAATGCCAACGTCCAGCTGTACACACTCGAGGTGCGTCAATAGTGTCATTGAATCCACCCTATATTTTATAAAGAGATCTCAGGGCTAATCAATTTCTCATCAGCTCGCAAATGCGCTCTCCCAGAACTGTGGCAAGCCCATGCACCGCGAGCTCGCCAGTCGCTCCTTTACAGATGCCCTTCTCAAGCTTGCCAACGACCGCAACACACACCAACAAGTCAAGGCCAAGATTCTAGAGCGTACCAAGGAGTGGTCTGACATGTTCAGCAACGATGCCGATCTCGGGATAATGTACGATGCTTACTACCGTCTGAAGCAGAGCAACCCAACCTTACAACCTCCTTCGGCCCCGCAAAAGACTGGTCTTACTGAACTCGATCGTCAGAAGGAGGAGGATGAGCTCCAGATGGCCCTCAAACTATCTTTGCAAGAGGAAGAGAGGAAGAAGAAATCCACCGAGAATACTTCCTCCACGCCCGGCCCCAGTTCCGGCGCAGGCCACGGTCAAGGAGCCGCCGGCACGACCTCCAGGACGACCTCGCCAATACCGTCACATCCTACTGGCACTACTGCGGCCACTGTATCGCGTGTCCGCGCGCTTTACGACTTCGTGCCTTCAGAACCTGGTGAACTAGAGTTTAGGAAGGGAGACGTCATCGCTGTGCTAGAGTCCGTCTACAAAGACTGGTGGCGCGGCTCGCTAAAAGGCCAGACTGGAATTTTCCCCCTCAACTACGTCGAAAAGCTCACAGACCCAACGCCGGACGAATTGCAACGAGAGGCACAGATGGAGGCTGAGGTGTTCGCTGAGATCAAAAATGTAGAGAAGCTACTCACACTGCTAAGCACATCTAACACAGCACCACGAGAGGAGGATAACGAGGAGATCTCTGTAAGAGTTTTATCCGATTTAGAACCTACGCGAGATATTGCTAACATGCCTAGAAATTATATAACCAAACCGTGGCGATTAGGCCCAAGCTAATCAAGTTAATCGAAAAATATTCTCAGAAGAAGGACGATTTTACACAACTAAATGAAAAGTTTATCAAGGCAAGGAGGGACTACGAGTCATTATTGGAGTCGTCGATGTCTCAGCCTCCACCACATAACTATCACCACTACACGGCAGGACCCCCTGTGCCTCAAGGCTACGGCGCCCCAGCTGGTCCAGCTGGCCCAGGCTACGCGCCTCAGGGTCCGGCTCCGGGCACACAAGATCCTCAGAGGTACTATACCCCTGGGCCCCAGGGGCCACCGCCACAAGGTATGTCCAGTCAGACTGGTTTTCCTTAGATCACTTACTCATTTGTAGAGCACAATCAATACCAGGCTACGTCACCGCCGCCTAACTTTCAACGACCAAATGCCGGGCCCGCGCCATTCTATCTCCAAGGCGCAGAAGTGCCTCCTCAAGGCGGCCCACCTCCGGCACAGCAGTACCCTCCACGGGACCAACCATCACGAATAGCCGCAGGCAAACAACCAGCACCTCCACATACCTCTAGCCCGCCACCTCCCCAACAGGCGTATCAACCCTACACGCCAGCCCAACATCTTGCAGGGCAGCGGCCACAAAGTACATATGGTAACCCTCAAGAACTATCAACGCCAGCATACGACTCACCTGTTGCAACCCACAATAACGCAAGTGCTCCGGATCCGTATTCGGCATCCGCCTATTCCCAAGACGATATGTATAGCAGCCCAACTGCTCCTGCACCATCAGCTTCCCCTCCCCGACCATCAGGACCCCCTCAGAGCGTTGCTACACCCCTTGCTCTCGCATCTCACCCGAGCCAACCGCAATACACAGCCTACACCCCTCGTCCTCTTCAACACCAAAGCTCATTTGACGCGCCGCCACAACCTCTTCCACCCCAACCAACGGTCGCCGCGCCACCAATCCCGCATGGCCACGCCCCCGACATGACCACTCCACTACCCCTACAGCCTGGAGGTCCGCACTACGATTCACGGCAATCGCTACCTAGCCAGACACTTTCTCATTCTCAACAGCCTCAGCAGCCGCAATATAAGGCCTACATACCGCCAGCCGCAAGCGGTGAGCCTAGCGCCCCCCACGATTACTATAGACAAGGCGCTGCATACTGAGGAGATAAGGAGAAGGCGGGAGGTATCAGGGCCGGCGAATCTTGATGGAGTGTAGGGAAAGGCAACAACAAATAAGACAGAGTTGCAAATCAACATATTAGGAACCATTGTGTGCCCGTCCAGCACGTTAGGAGGGATAGGTCTCCATAGAATTTCCAGAAGAGAAGGCGACTATGGAGTTGAAGTTTGGCAATGGGCAAGCATTCAAGACAGTTGCAAAGTATAGCAACGAGAAGGAAGGATATAAAGGGGGATTACGAACAGGTAAATAAATCAATCAAGGGTGAAGTCATCGCTCTCAATCGGTCTATCGCGTTGTGTTTCGTTGGAATTCGATATAATAGCATGGACATTTTGGGTTGATTTGGACCGGTGGTTTCTGTATCATACCTAGGTATCATGTCATATTGTGTCATTTCATAGCAGGCTAGCTTCGTTTATACCAGGCAGATGAGTTATTGTGGCGATCATGTATTGTTTATTCACTACTTGTGGGATAGAGATACTTATGTTAGGTGCCCACGGGCATCTATATAGCGTCCATTTAGTATAATATGCACTTACTTTCCTTATCAAGTCGCTGGCTTTCGATATATAGGTAGCTTGGCCATCCTGTCTTCACGCAGCACGCTGCAGCCGTTATTCGTACACAACCTAGTAGACATGGAACTAAATACGTAAATCCTGGGTATATATTGGACAGATTTCTAACTCGTTATAGCTTGGTATCTTAAGTATTCCGGTGTAATTAGTATACCATGGAAAGAACAAGAATAAATGATCCCCTAATGCAGGCCGCGAGCACCAAGATTCGGCCAGCTGTGGATAGGTCGAGGTCTAGATTCAAGAGTGTATGCATACTTCATACGGGTGGCCAATCATTCATTGCGGGCTGGACATGGGATGAATTGGACGGATTCGACCGCATTGACGTGCTGTCCACGAAACCAACTAACATGTCAACTCATAGAATGGAATCGTATGTTTTGTTTTTCTATAAAAAAAAGGGAAAAATCATGTTCTCTGCGCACGATTCCTCCTCGGGCTGGGCGTGGTACGGTCTATGGTCGCGCATGCCGCGGCCTGCTGTGTTCCTTGTGTGCGAGTGGCTTAAATTTCGACCGAAGTATAGTATACAAGCCTCGTGCTAGCACCGGGAACCGGCTGACGAGCCGGGCCGAGCCGGTCGGGGTCGCGAAACACTGGTTGGTTGATTCATTCATTCGTTTGTTTGTTCGTTCGTTCGTTTCCGGCGCGGCATTTTTCAACCCTGTCTGTCTTTTAATCTAACTAGGAATTCCGGATTGATCATAAGACACGGAGAAGAAAAAGGGTAGCAGGTGCATGAGGTGCCAAGTATTGGGGGAAGATACCGGGGTCGCCATGCGAGGGTCGTTGGATCGCAGCATTGTAACCCATACATACTACCATTCTTATCGGTGCCGGTGTATAGGGCTGAAGTGCCATCTCGAACCAAGAGAGACGGCTAGGACGGCCAAAGTCTCGGGGAATTGATTCGAATCACGAATGCCATCTTTGAAGGTGTCAAAAGGTCGCTTGACTATTCAATGGCTCTCAGAATAACGTGGACTAAATGCCCTGCAGGTCTACAAAGTATTGGCTTGGCTTCCGGGGACTACGAAAGTCAACTTTCCGTACTTGTTGCGGTCAGTATGTCTTATATTGAAGGAAGGGCTGAATTATAAAGCCCGAGACATTGAATATTAAAGACTGAGACGTAGGTGTAATGAAACTAGATCGGTGTCACGGCATGGAGTTAAACAAGGTGTGTGGTGGTAGTTGTTTTTCCAACCTTCATTTTTCTGTATATGATAGATAGATGGGTAATTTAGGGGTTACAATCCATTCACCTGAGGGGTATTAGATAGTCAACATACAAGATAAAACTGATGGTATGCACATCTCTGTGTTCGCCGCTGAGGATAAGATTCAGTGCTAATTTGATCGAATCTCGTGATAGTCGACCTAGTAGTCAACAGTAGGCGCCCGTCCCGGCCAAACGCGGCGTGTATTCTGTTCTCTCCTTGACGATACCTTTAGAAAGTACTGTTTGCTAGTTCGTAAATATATAATAAAAAGTGTTGTAGATATACCACCCCTTATGTCGTGTAGCATATCCGATATCGTTGTAGATCAGTTGTTAGTTCGCTGTCTGTAGGAAGAGGAGGATGCGCCTTAAGGTTTCTTAAGTCAAAGAGTTTCGTTCCAATAGGTCGATCGCCTGTCTGATCAATTTTTCGTCTTCGTCCAATTCTATGCATCGATGAAGCCATGGCTGTTCGATTTTATGGGGGAAGCCTTTCTTCTTCCGTGCCACAGCGCAAAAGCTGCCCCAGTATTCATGAAACTGCTTCGCTACTTCCTGAGCAGCATTGATGTTGTTATTGCGAGTATAAAAACTTTGCAAAGCAGATATTGCATCAATGGTTTGTAAATGAGATGACCCATATGTAGTCTCGCAGGCATGGACGAGCTTATGGCCGATCCGCGTCGCTTCCTCGATGTTTCCTTTCTTGTCGTTGATTTCGAACAATATCCAAAGACACTTGCACAGTAGGTGGTCGAATTCGTTGGGGTCTGGTTTTCCTGGTTGATCTATCCATTCTAGAATCTGTCTTGTCATGACATCCGCTTCGTCAAGTCTGCCCTTTTCAAGCAATAAGCAGACCATTCGAAATTTGGCCTCCTGGAGTAGAAATTGGCTTGAAACAGAGTTTGATAAAAGACTCATCATAGCTTGCAGCGCGTCTCTCGCAAAGGGATAAGAAAGAACCCCGCTGCACTGAAGTTGGATGAAAACGAAAGCCATCTGGACTAAACTAGTCTCATCCGCCTGTAGCAGACCAGTTTGTTCTTGCCAAACGCTTAGGTACGATTCAAATAACGCTGCCGCACACCGCTGGAGCCCCTGAAGGCCGGTCATATTGATTCGCGACCAAACAGCGTGAAAAGGGTGGTTGGGTGGCAATACAATCGATGTGAGACTCGAGGCATATTTTATGAAAAGATTACCTAGATCGATATTTTTAGATCCAAGTAACAAGGCAGCTTTGTAAGTAGCCAGCCAAAAGAACGGATCGGGGTTCGCTAGGTGAGATTTATATTCCTCCATGCAAATATCAAGTAAAACAAACCCCTCTTCGGTTCGGTTATGGGCGATGAGGCCTTGAGACGTTGCCAAATAATGCGCCCAAGTGAAGGCATCAGGCACTGGATCTGTGTTTGAAACTTGCCATGCTCTAGACTCGACCGAGCTAATGATGTAGCCCCTAAGTATCTGCATACATTGTAACGGGGCCCTGAAATCTGCAGGGTCTTCGGGTTGCGGACTGGGTGAAGGCGTTCGGCAAACGATATGAGACGATGTTGTGGCCTCGGATGGTGAGGCAGCCAGGTCTCTTTCTACCATGAAAATCTGTTCCGAGACTTGCGCGGGAGCGCGATATCTACGTACAGCAACATGTTAATCCCAGACCTAACCTTCCTATGATTGCCAGTTCCAAATCTTAGGTAGTTCAACACACACACACACACACATACACATACACACAAAAACAAATATAAACTAGATAGCTTGTTCCCAACCCAACCAGTAGGGTTACTTAGGGTTGACTTTGTGTATACGTACCGATATCGTTGGAGACGCTCAGGGCTGACCTTGCGGCCCCGTATGTAAACGACGGAGGACTTTCCAGCTTTTGTTCGAGCTGATTGCTGGCGAAATATCTCCACGGCATCTTCAGCCTTGATCTTCTTTTCGATCTCCCATTGCTGAAAACGCGCCTTGTACATACGCACACTTGACAAGAACAGGTTAACATTTGAAGTGTGCGACGAGGGGTGGCAGGCCCGATAGTCGAGAGCCCGGTTGCCCTACTCACGTTGCAAAAAAGTTATGTGTCTCTTCCATAATCTGCATGGTCTGCTTCAAAGTTTTATTTTGATCTCTATAGAGAGCCGTGATCAAGGGCCGGTGATTGGCCCAGTCATTTGCGGTGGCCCAGCCATCGCCGAGACGGTTGGTTCCCATATTGACGAGAGAGAAAAGAAAGAGTATCAGACTTTCTGGTGGTACTAATAGGGACCGAGAGATGGCGATGTGACGTTACTGTGGAGGCTGAAGACAAACCGCAACATCAGTTCGCGTAGACGGTATGATATGTATGTGTGTATATCCGGCCGTATGTATGTCTGTATGTATCATCTCAATAGCGAAGCAGAGGGAGCTACTATTAGCTAAAAGACGGAGGGTGGTACGTGTGTAATAATTGTATTGACCATGAATTCATATTGGGACTAACATAGGATCGGCGAAGGAACGCATCGAAAGCTGTATATGTAAGGAGGTAATGCAACAGAATCGGGACGAGCTGGATTTGTGTTTCAGAGATGCTGGCCACACAACAGCCAATCTACGGCTAGTCGCAGCGGCTCCGGGAGGAGAATTATCTACTACTATGTACGTATCGCCCATCCAATAAATGTGTAAGCTGGTAGGGCGCAGGGGGGGAGACAGCAGACAAGGGGACACAGACCCGGCCAAGCCCAGCGACAAGCAGGCAGTGCTGCACAGGACCTCACAGGACAAGGTATCTAGGTAGTAAAGCCAGGAGTAATAAGCTCACAACTTGAAGCTTGTCATGGTACACTACTAATTCACATACGTACGGAGTACCACGGTACCGAACAGTACCAGTACAGTATCATCGGAAACCGGGAGGGCTACATTAGGTGTACTACATAGTAGGTAGTGTATGCTATGTAGGTAAAGACAGTATTGATTGCAAGGGTATCCGTACCTGGGCAGCCCAGGTTGTCCTGATGGAGTGTGTATGTGTGTATGTGTGTATTGAAATAATATTCATCTTTTGGATTGTACCTAGGTATTAGTCCGAGATCTTTGTCCAACTATCGAACCGGTAGTGTATACACTCTATATAATTGGATATATTTTTATCCCAGAGGGAAGTTCGGGATTTGACTGCCAGTTAGCTGAACCGAGACATTCCTTATGGATGGGTCACCAACCGAATGGTGAATGGTGTACACTAACATATCTTACATGTAGGACGGGGACATACCTCGGTCTGCGTTGGGATTGGCCTAGACAGAGATAAATGTAGAGACGGAGATGAGGACTTGGATTGGCTGCTTTTTTCATTTTCATGTTCATTTTTTATTTTGCTGGGCGGGCAATTCGTGCATATATCCCGGCGATACTGGTCGCCGTGTGATGCCTGCTGAAAACATATACCATGTCGTGTGCAGGCCTCGTTTCTGCACCAAACCGCCAATGATGAGGCGCCTGTCAAGTTGATCCCGACAAATATAAATAGCGATAATCAATTATATTGTATTAGTGAACATCTGGTGGCGTTGGTCAACCTCGTGCGTTTTTCCCCTCGCAAGACGGTACCTATTCAAGAGAGAGCGGTCTGAAATCGGAATCACGGCGAACCACGCGCGTTCCCATTCTGAGTAGTTCCCATGGATTGGAAAATTGTGGTTAGCCTGTACCTACCTGGGCACTTGATCTGGCTGGCAGATCGACCAGTGCAACCAGAATGCATTTATCTGTGTCTATGCATCGTGTACCCGGCGTAGCATGCCATACCTAGGAACAAATCCTAGGAACAAATCACACGGTCGTAGATGAGAAGAACAATACTTCCATGGCTTCCATGGCAGATGCACAGTAGAGCAAGGTGCCTGGGAGAAAGGTTGAGCAAATGGCAGGGTGTGGAGTCACGCAGCAGGCACATCATGCAGGTAGAATAGTGTACCTAGGTACAAGTACGTAACATACTACTACTAAGTATGTACACTGCAAAAACTGAAGACATCGCATTGCCTGTAAGGGTAGGTGCTACCTCGGTGGCCACGCAGAGGGATGTACATGTAGAATACATGGTTAGGCAGTAAGCAAGCACACATATAGGAGAAATCGGGGAAACCGGATGAATGCAACAGTACCGTAGCTGCATCCAACATCATGGTACATGTGCATGATGTACCCTACTTACATACATAGTACATGCTACCTACTTAGTACATAGTAGGTACTTGGTGTGCAAATATTCGAACGTGTTTTGAAAGTACTCTGTAAACACATATAGATTATATGTAGATGGATGCTTTTTGAGACACATCATAGGTGAGCTAAAAGCAAAAACCAATAGTGCTGTTAGGAATCGAAAGATAAACCATAATACCTCCTGCCTAACCCCGGATACTTCTTCACCTTTGGGTGGATAGGCACACTAGGTACACTAGGCACACTAATAGGTCAAATACTGCAACACTACTCCGTACCCGGGTACATTGTAGTGCGGTTGGGCAGAAGCAACAGTGCCGTCCCAAACTCCCAACGGTTGCCACATTGGCGGTAACAAAACCATCTTATCTACTTGTACTATGTAGGTATCTAGTGTAGTCCCTCTTAACCACACTAGAGCGCCACACTTCATCTGTGGCTTACGCGAAACCGTTGGCCGGACAAATTGTGTCATCGCTACTATAAACATATCCCAATTAGAGCAAACACTTAGGTAGTAAAAATAATATAGGACAACAAACAACCTGCTTTCAACAATAATGTCGCCATGCCAATAACTTCTGGAGATATTGGAGATATAACATACCCAATGTGTACCTGCTCATAAGCTAAGCTAGCTCATGCGGTAGGTTGTCCCAACCTTCAAATGCTGGGTGTCCGCCCAACTTACACTAACAAGAGGGGCGACTACAGAAAGCCTGGCGACAGTTTTAGTTTTCAGCCAAAGAATAATCTCACATCTCCTAGCCTACCAACCTACCACATATCCCAGCGTACTCGCCGTGGCCTGACGGGACAGAGCCACCTCGACAAAGCACCGTGCGAAACCCTCCCCGAATCCTATATTGTCCCGAAGAGTCGACTCGTTGTCACCATGGTACAAGAACAGGCACCACCCAAGGCGCCTTTACGTTACTGGGGAACCAACGAATCTAATGACGGCTCCAGCAACCAGCCCGTCGTCTCAAAAAAAGAAGGACCCGAGGTTAAGGCCACTTCAAATACCCCAGGTTTCTCAAATCCTACGGACACGTTCTCTCTCCCGCGCCCTGCCGTGAAGGAAAGAGTCTTCTCTGGGAATCGTAGCATGGAAGATAAGTACGCCAATCTATTCGTTCAACCAAAGAACCGCCCGGAACATCATCGTCCACAGCGGATTAAAGGCCCGCTCCAACCTACTTTCCGGGATAAGAAGCCTCCCTTGGATCCTATGTTTCCTTCAGCACCTAGCACAATAGGTTCGGCCGGTAATCCTATAAAAGTACCCGATGATGGCCCCGCCTTCAGCTACAGTCAACCGGGCGTATTCTCTGAGTATGTAGATCCAAAGAAAGCAGCCGCCGATATTAAGGCTCTCTTGGAGGGCTCTCTGGAGGACGATGACGAAGAGCCTCCCAAGGACGGTGCTATCGAAGACAAATCTCGCATTGAAGGGCTCAACGTTCGACTCCTCCCTCATCAGATTGAGGGTGTCGAATGGATGAGGAATCGAGAGCTTGGTCCTGTTAAAAAGGGCAAAGTACCCAAAGGCGGTCTTCTAGCCGACGATATGGGTCTCGGGAAAACATTACAGTCTATTTCGCTTATCCTCACGAACCCAAAACCAGCCGATAAGCACCCGGGAGTTGAGAAGACCACTCTAGTGGTCGCCCCGTTGGCGTTGATCCGTCAATGGGAAGCTGAATTAAAGGAAAAGGTCGAGAATTCTCACAGGATGAAGGTCCTTGTCCACCACGGGCCTCAGCGCACTAAACGCTTTGAGGATCTGCGCCGATATGATGTCGTCATCACTACCTATCAGATTCTTGTCTCAGAGCACAATAGTTGCAATAGCAGTGTAAAAGCGGGATGCTTTGGCTTACATTGGTATCGGGTCATTCTTGACGAAGCACATACGATCAAGAATAGGAATGCCAAAGCTACCAAGGCTTGCTACGAATTACGAAGTGTATATCGATGGTGTCTAAGTGGCACGCCATTACAGAATAACTTAGACGAGTTACAAAGCCTAGTCAAGTTTCTACGGATCAAGCCGTATGACGATTTACGCGAGTGGAAGGATCATTTTGAGGTGCCAATGAAGAACGGCAAGGGCCACATCGCCATTCAGCGACTACACAGCGTGCTACAATGCTTCATGAAGCGGAGGACCAAGGATATATTGAAAGAAGATGGAGCTCTTAGTACAGGGCCCAGCGCCGGCACTGGCGATAAGGACGAGAAGAACGCAACATCCAGCTTCAAGGTTACAGAACGCAAAGTAGTAGCTATCGCTGCCCAGTTCGCGCCTGCCGAGCGGCGATTCTACGACCGCTTAGAACAGCGAACAGATAAAAGCCTAGAAGCGATGATGCGTGCTAAAGTTAGTTATACCACCGCTCTAGTACTTTTGTTACGGCTTAGACAAGCATGTAACCACCCAAAATTGGTCGAAGGAAAGCTAGAAAAGGATAAGGACGCTCTTTCGGAAGAGACTCGGCCAAAGAAGAGCGACGCTGATGTTGACGCCCTTGCCGACTTACTTGGTGGCCTCGACGTCGAAACTAAGCATTGCGAGATATGCGGTTGGGACCTTAGCGGAGAACAGCGCCAGTCGGGAACCGACAAATGCAAGGCATGTTTTGCAGACCTTGAGTATTTCAAACATAACGAAGAGGGTGGTGATTTAAAGGCACCCAAAATGAGAACTAAACGGAAGAAGAAAGTCAAGAAGGTTATAAAGAAGGAGCCAGTAATAGACGAAGTCGAAACCAAGACGTTCATCAAACGAAAGCCTAGGAATCGACGTGCCATTATTGATAGTGATGACGAAGAAGGGGAAGGCGAATGGATTGTTTCTGGTGATGAGCAAGGGTCACTTCGCTTAGGCAAAGCCGGCGGTACTGACGATGAGAATGCCGAAGGCGAAGGTGAGACTATTAATACGCAAGACTCTGAAGAAGACGAGTCACAGGAAGGCAGCTGCTTAGACAGCTTTATCGTAAATGATGGCGAAGATACGAAGCCGGAAGATTTGAAAAAGGCCATTGAAGCCTCAGATTCAGATGATGACGACCTCGAGTCAATTTCAGCTATGCACGCTCGGCTGTCGCAAAGGCCCTCCCAGGCAACCGACCAAACAGATGAGAGCGATGCCGACTCGGAATCTAATGACGGATCCGACCCTGCGAGTGACGAAGGTATATCTGAATCCGAACTACATGACGATTCCGGTTCCGATTCTGATTCTGATGCTTCTCTTCAATACGGACGCCAGAAAGTGCCACATGTCCTTGCCTCAGCCAAAATCCGCCAATTGGTATCAATCTTAAATAAGGAGGTCCAAGAGCACAAATTCATCGTCTTCTCGCAATTCACATCAATGCTGGATCTCGTCGAGCCTTTTCTCCGCAAGGAGGGCCTCAAGTATGTCCGTTATGACGGGGGGATGAAGAATGACGCGCGCGAGGCATCGCTGCATAGTCTTCGCAACGATAAGAATACACGCGTATTACTCTGCTCGCTCCGATGCGGAGCACTAGGTCTCAACCTTACTGCCGCCTCGCGCGTTGTCATTCTCGAACCGTTCTGGAACCCTTTCGTCGAAGAACAGGCAATCGATCGTGTGCATCGCCTCACACAAACTGTGGACGTCATCGTCTATAAGCTCACAGTCGAGAACACCGTCGAAGAACGAATTCTCGAGCTTCAGGAAAAGAAAAGGCTCCTTGCCGCAACAGCAATTGAGGGCGGCGCCAAGAAGGAGTCGCTCAAGCTTGGCTTAAACGAGATGCTTGCTCTCTTCAAACATATGGGTAGTAGTAGCCAGCGGAATGACGACAATAGCAGCAAATACGGTGATAATTCGCCAGCTGGTAATAGCGCTGTCATAACCGATGTCACATCGATTATGCAGAGCATGCGGATCAATAAGCCGAAGTCGCAACGTAATGAAAGTGATGTTTATGGGCGCCGGTGGTAAATTCTCCCAGGCCGGCTCTTGTTGGTTCTAAAAGGCGTTATTTCATGGGTTGAGGTGAGGCAAGGAGTTATGGTGTACAGGTGCGGCGGCTACAAGCAGTTGACCGTGTGAAATGGCGTCTAAGAGGGTTCCTTGGGATAGAAGGGGTCTTGGTCTTCATTTTCACTCTCAAAGACAGGCAAAAAGGATGAGGTGCGCACGCTCACGTATGGCGATAGATAAGTCGGGATGTATTTTCTCCCTTAGACTATATACACTACTTGTATCGCATTGATCATCTACAATTTTGCTCAAGATTATGAGGCTAGACTTAGACTGGTTGCTTGTAACCTAATGTGCTAGAAAGCAATACGTCTCTTTCGGTCGGTTCCTCCGTCGTCTGGATAACGAGAGATCTAACCTATAATCACGCCCATTTTATGAATGAAATGTGCTTTACACAATTCTTGGTAGAATTATAAGACCTTGACCATGAATAGTCATGAAGTTAATGATTTACATTGGGAGGGCCCAAGCCGCATTCTATAGGACAGACAAGAACGGCTCGGTAAAACGGAACGCTAACACCAAGAGTCTACAACTTGGGTTTTGCGAGTCTCAGCTTCGACGTCAACGTCTCCTCGGCCTCCTTCTCGATTCTCTTTACGAGGACGTCACAGGTAGGGACATCATGGATCAAGCCAATGACCTGGCCCGCGGTCCATACGCCGTAATCCGGATCGCCGTTGACGAAAACTTGGCGCCCACGCTTACCGCTGACGTAGGGCGCGATTTCCGCGAACTCGCCAGTCTTGCTATCTCGTTCGATTTTGACAACGGCATCTGTGACCTTGTTGCGATACAAGCGTGTTGTGTTGGTCCAGCGGCGCATGACCAGTGCTGTATCCGTCTCCTGGGCCTGGACGATTTCCTCCTTGATCTTCTGGTGGATCGGCGCTTCTACCGTGCACATAAAGCGTGTTCCCATATTGATACCCTCTGCGCCTAGGCAAAGCGCAGCTGCGAGTCCTTGCCCATCGGCAAAGCCGCCTGATGCGATGAAAGGCACCTTGAGTGTCTGCCGGGCTTTGCTGAGCAGAATGAAATTGGTGATATCAGATTCACCAACGTGGCTAGTGGTTTACTCATATTAATATACCAAACAAAATATGTTCTGGAATGGAGATAAATTAGTGAACTCACCCAGCACACTCAAAACCGTCAATGGATAAGAAATCCACACCAAGCTTAATTGCACTTTGTGCGTGGCGGATTGTGGTACATTTGTGCAGAACGATTATACCAGCCTTCTTAAGCTTTGTGATGACAGGGCCAGGGCTGTTGCCAGCAGTCTCGACGATCTTGACGCCCTCATCAATGACAGCCTGGGCATAGGCGCCGTAGTCCGGTGGCTGGAGAGTCGGCAGCAGGGTGATATTAACGCCGAATGGGTACTTAGTCATGGTCCGCGTTTTCCGGATCTCCTTGCGGAGGTCGTCGGGAGTAGGCTGCGTGAGTGCGGTCAGGATACCCAGGCCACCAGCATTAGAAACGGCGGATGCAAGCTCAGCATATCCGACGTACTGCATGCCACCCTGAACCACGGGGATCCTAATCCCTAGGCGGCGAGTGAGCTCCGTGTCAAAAGGCATGTTGGGTATATTGGTAGCCCCTCCCCCTCTTCTTCTCAGCCTGTTTCTTTCGTCCTTCTCTCCTCTTTTCTAGTAAACGTCTTTAACGCGTTACGCCTACAGCGAATTAGCGAATAGAGAGGCAGTCCTGAAATCGACTATTGAGCAAGTAATATATGCAATATACACAAGACGAAAATCTATAAATAATTGATTTACTTATTAGAAAAGGGAAGTTTAATGGTTGGGCAAGCAAGATGCAAGATACGACAACATTGGGACTTTATGAAAGAATGAGTGCGAGAGCTTTGACGGTTGCATGCTCAAGAGACGAAGAGATGCCGAGGTATGTAGGCTGGGGAATATGGGGAACCCAGGCTACACCTACATATGTACCCCTACATGTACACTACCTAGGTTAATTGAGGTTAGAGTACATAATTGGTCACGAGCAGACCGTTACTAGGCTCCATGTGGTGGGTTCTCCTTACTACTACCTAGTATACTTCCCCAGCAGGCGGGCATGCTGACCAGCGTGACCCCAGTAAGTGTACAGCCCGGATTCCTCGGGGCTCGCTTGTTATGTTTATCCGATAAGCAGGCATCTTATCTATCTCGAGGTCTCCCACTGACCACCCCAGTCCTTCCCTTCCCTCTGACGACATCGCTAGGTGTCTCAAAACATAGAGGGGTTTTACGGTCGGATCCCGAGCTCAAGTCCTTCGTAAAGCACCGTGTATCACACTGTAACACACCAACCTTTACAGCCCCATCGCATGTGATGGAGCCCAGTAGAAATACGAACATTCACGATACATCTACAGTATAATCTACACTGTATCATCATCACTCGGGCTATAGTGATTCCAAATCAAACAACTGGAACGAAACTGTCATCACCTCCTCTACATCTCAGCTTCGCCACCACGGATCTCCTTTATTTAAACCGTCTATAGTCTGCTTTCATCCAGGTAGTTGTTCTCATCTCAAACGCGTAGCCTCTCCTAAAGCCCGCTCATGCGATTACCATCTTTTGCCACTCTACTCCCAACATTTTACGTCTTCTCCAATTTGACGAGGGTCCGGGCATCCGCACCAGTTCATCAGGCATTGCGTCAGAATTCAGCATACTCGGGATACCTAGCAGCCATGCCCTTCGGGAGTCTCTTTGGCTCGAGCTCCTCCGCTAGCAAGATGACCTACCCCGACCAGAGAACCCCCGACGAGTGGCGCGCCGTCTTGAGCAAGGGTGGGTGGTTTCGCTCTGTCTCGGTCACTTACTAGGTACTAATCGTGCATACTAGAACAATTCCGTATCCTCCGAGAGAAGGGCACGGAGGCTCCTGGCTCTCACAAATTTGACAAATTTTTCTCTGGATCCGGCGTTTACACTTGCGCCGGGTGCAATGCCCCCCTATACAAGGCAAACCACAAATTCAAGTCGGGTTGTGGCTGGCCAGCTTACTTTGATAATATCCCCGGTGCCGTGACCCGTCATGAAGACCGCTCTTGGGGCATGTCGCGTACCGAGATTGTTTGCACAAACTGTGGTGGCCACTTGGGTCACGTCTTCAAGGGCGAGGGTTATCCAACTCCCACCGACGAAAGGCATTGTGTCAATGGTGTTAGTCTAAACTTCTCCCCGGATGACCCAGTCGTGAAGAAACCGGAGGAGGACGCCAAAGCAACTAAAGCTTAAACCATACACGGAATCATAGTTAGCCGTACTAGAGTTCAGCATTAGTGTGAATCTCTAGGGCCGGGGAGTGCGAGCAAACATCTTAGGTATTATATATTACCCATGTTTTTTCTTGAACTCAATCCTTTCGATCTACGCTATGTAATTATTTTGGTGGGAAATCAGGAGGGTATGTTACCTGTGTCATGTTGCTTAGCTAGGAGGGCTTTTCATCCATTTCAAGCGACTCAAGGTATTCTCCATATCTATTACTCGAAACTACTCCAATATATAGTAGCGCGCGTCTTGGTCACCATATTTCTTCTCAAACAGGAAATTTCCTTCTAGCACATTAACGCCGCGGTAGGCCTGGCCTTTGTTGTTGCGCGGGGGAAAGATGTCTAAGTAAGACCTAAGCAAATGTATTTACTGAGTCTACTACTAGGTACTTGTATATTATTTTGCATGGGCATTAATTTTAGTCATCAAACAGTATTAATACATAGTCATATAATCTACAAACACTCGATTGCAATACACCCCTACTCCGTAACGCCCACTACTAAACCTACCAACAGGCCGATACAAAGGTTCTATTACTCCCCAGTCACCGACTCGTCTTTCCCAATATACACACGCCTCACAGCTCCTACTAGAATAATCACTGCTTCTGAGAACAGTGCTTCTTTCTCACATAGTTGTCCTAGACGGTAAAAGAATTCTCAGCTTGTAGTATCAAATTGTGTTAGGATAGTATTGTTCAACAGATTGAATCGACAGCTTTGCGCTCTCCAGCACGTGATAGTGCATATACTCTAGTAGGTCTGCCTTATTGCACATGTATCAGTGCAGTAGATGCTTCATATGCCTACTAGGTGTATAAGGCTTGCCTATTACTAGGAGGTAGGGTAGAATACTACGATACCTAGAGCTACCCACCCAGACAGCTTCTCGCGTATTCTTCACTACAAAGCGCCCATTGGTGGGCTCCTATAGTCGAAACTTAAACCGTAATACGCTCTTCTTCTTGCTCCTACCCATAAACAAAACTAAGCTGAGTCCATCCCACTTCCCTTCCCTCTCCCACTTCTCTCCATACCATCGAAATTCCAGGATACATGACTACCCACCCCTCTTACTGCACGTGTACCAAATACTGTACAAAACGCTGCACAGAACCATCGCCGATAACAAACCACTCTTGTTATTAAGGCCTCTTCTCCATTGAGAACACCACGTCTGTGTTGCTAGTAGCTATACTGTCAAATATCTCTACTAGTAGCTTGTCCAAATTCGATCTGCTAGCCACAAATCTTACACTTATTACTTATCACTTTCATCGCCGTCGTATCCAGAAGCATCTCCTGCCGACTCTTAGCACCTATATTACTCACAATAATCAAAGGCCGTGTCATTCTAAGTCAAGATGTCGCCACGAAAACCTATCCCTGCTCGAGGAAAATCAACAGGTGAACGACGAAGCCCGAGTCTACAGGCATTGCAACAACAAGCTTCCCCTATCCTTCGTACTAGCACCTCTCCTGGCTCCGGTTCATCTGTTTCCCCCCCTCAGAAAGGACGAAATGGCGAAGAGACAACACAAAAAGGCGACCGGATGAAATATGTTCGTCGCAATATCAATCGCCGTAAAACACAATACGGTGATAGCAATTCCCCTCCCACCACTCCATGCCCTCAATCTCAGCCAGAGACCGCCTACACCAGTTCTTCTCCTGCTTCGGGCTCTGGATCGAGCAAGTATTCGAAATTGGTCATGAAGGTCTACATGGGTGGGAGGCTTCACTCGATTTTCGACCATGCCACCAAGAAATATGTCTACCATGCCAAGCAGGACCGTGAGAAGAACTATCACATCACCTACCGCCAGGGTTTGTGCACCGCAATCCACAACTCAAGCAATGTCCCAGTGTACGTCAGCCGGAAATGCCAGGAATCATAGGGGATTATGGCTATGGATGACTGTATTGCGGCGAGAACGACTCCGATGGCGACTCGAATGGAAACTCCAGTGACGACTCCGATGATGGCTACCACGCTGGTTGCTGTATCAACGTGACGACGTGATGGGCATACAGCATAACGATCTACGGCACATTATCATCGCGACACCCATCATTTATTCAACCACGCACTGTTTTCCCCGTTCGACCTATCCATTTTCTACTTCTAACTTTTAATTTCAGCCTTTCCATGGCTTTCCCCCCCTTCGTCCCGGGTTTTCTGGCTTTCGACATATTCACCAGGGAAGGCACTGTTATTTCCATTTGAGGCTACAGCTGCCTCTACCATTTTGTACGGGCACTAACTACATACATGACGGCGACTTCAAAATAAAACCAAAAAAAAAAAAAGAGAAAGAAAAAAGAAAAAAAAACAATTGAAAAGAGAAGACCGTCATTAAAAATAATAGGACAAACACCCGCTAGGATGTTAACTTCCTATTATTTCCCAGATCTACGTATACAGATAGAGTTGGTATAATGCCCATGCCCTCATTTGGTTCGCCCTAGAATCAATGTTGGCGTCCTTTTTTTCCTCCTTTGTCCCGTTACGTCCACTGCTGCTGCTGGTTATTGGTTTGGTTGGATTTTGGATTTTGGAGTGTCCAGACTTGGGTGTACCGGAATTTCATTATGTATCCTAGCAGCTATAAAATAGTATTATTCTCAGGATAGAGTAATACAAGCATCCTCTGCTGCCTAATTATGAAGTCTCCTACCATGAAGGTGGCTCGCTGTTGGAGCAGGCATTACAACTACTTCGTGCGTGCATTGTGTTGTTGATACTCGTCGTTTTTAGTAGCCAATCAGAACCGAAGACGATGTTTACCCTATGGAATTGTGGAGCCGAAAGCAACCTCCTTCCGTCGCCCACCTACACCAAAGGGCTCCCACCGTTCTTCCTCTTCGTTTCTAATTATTTTCTCGTCCGATTCGAGCCTAAATTAGGAGTCCGTGAAAAAACCTTGAGTATTACTATTAGAGTATATCCTAACATTTCAAACCCTCAAGCACCTAGATTGACGACGTTTTCATAATATGTAAAGCTAGCAGTCTCGTTAATCGGTACCTTCTACTGATGCCGCTTTGCTAGATATCGAGGGTAAGCGAGAAAAAAGGACACTACATCGAACCTTGAAAAAATTGCTATATACCTACAAGTTTGTAAGTTTCGGTCTTACTTTCCAAAAGCTTTGGTGCCTTCCCATTCTTCTAGGCTGTTACGACTACTTAGAGCCCATAGTAGCAGAGGATGATAGATGGGATTGCCCGAAAGACATCTGTAAGTTGAGTCATCGAGGTACCATCTAGACAGCGAATATGACACCATGCACGATTTGATATGACAGGCATACTTTAAGCGTCGCCAGCAAAACCTAAACTTTGTCCCTGCAGGGTGCTGTCGGGACGAACCTTGCTGTGGCTATATACTCCCACGAGTGTGTCACGTGGGACCAAGAATTGACGAGGGCCTGTTGAGAGCACCGGATATGAGCTCTCCATATCGCTAAACTAAAAAGACAAAAGGATATTTGGCTCCGGAGAAATGAATAATGGTAAATTAGCAAGGTCTTCAAGAAACGCAGTCCTACCCCTACGCGTGCACATAAATAAACTCAACACTAGATACGGTGACGTGGCGAGTGCCAGACCTTAGAGCAAAGTATGATGGATATTTGTCGTGACATAAAGGGCCTAATAACAAATAATACTGGCTGTTCTTAGTACAAAATATATAAACCACCTTGTTTGCTCGATAAGGTGTGGCGATTTCGGCGAGGAGGGACCTATATACGCAACACTTATCCCAACTAGATACACTGATTTCACCATATAAAAATTTTTTCAAGTCTGTTTCGCACCGTCACGCATCAACTAGGATGGCAAGGCATTGGACAAGGACGTAAGTTGCATTGGGAATGAAAAGGCTATAGTTGTTGAGAAGCTAGCGTAATATCATAAGGCCTCTTCCTCGTCCTCTAAGGCGTTGTTACACTTCCAATACTACTAGGGTCACATTCACTATCTACCTGCTACTAGAGCTTGTTCTCTACCGAGACGTACCACGTACTGCCCGCCAAACCTTCTAGAACAGAGAGGTTGTGACGTGTATAGCACTGCCGGGCTTGTTAGCGATAAGGCTCTTTGAACAATAGCAACAAGCGATTGATTCCTCACACCCCTATCCCCTTACCCTCAAGTTTCTTACAACTACGACCAAACCGCCTATCCAGCTGTCTGAGAATATTAAACTACAGTAAAGAAGAAAAAAAGGGTACGGAAAAGTAGACAACGTGTGCCATCAGTATCGCGTTTCATTTTAGTTTCCATGACTAATTGCACTGCTACTCTCTTCTTGATGAGCGCTACAAACGTGCGCTTCCGATACTATATACCTCTCAAATGTTCATTCGTACTATTTCCCTGGTGAATTTACATGAGCGTCGGACCTGCTCGGCGATAAGCTTCATAATACGCATATAATAGTTGTCGACGGCCAAGAGCTCGACTTGACTACTATATACTCTTGGTAATGTTACGGGACGGTGTTATAGTTAGCTACTTAAGATAATATGGCTGATGCACGGAGTATCAAAATACGAAAGAGTAGTTTATATGCAAGCATCGATGTATTGAGGAAGCTGTGTACGGACCAACGCGCAAAAACCTATCATGATTCTTTTTTCCATAAACGCCATAGATGCCCCTCCCGGCATCTCTTCTTCCCCGTCTCTCCCTGGTGCGGATCACAAAATTTGGTAGTTGTAATGCTCTTGGTGATTGTTTCTTCTGTTCAAGAGCCAAGTGTTCCGGTTCTCCCTCATCTGTTGCTGTCGGACACTGCGTGGTACCGCACGCTGCACTTCCTTTTTCTTTTGATCACTTACTCCTGTCATGCCGCGACCACCGTTTGCCCGTGTAACCACGGCTCCGTATTTGCCACGGTCTTGTCGACGAATGACTTGTCCATTTTTGCTTGTATCTTCGTCATCGTCCGAGGCACCTGCAGCCTCAATCGCCAATTTTTCAGCTCGCTCTTCGGGCGTTGGGTAATGTTGAAGGTTCTGTCGGTAGTATTTTGCTAGAGACCGATGTCCAACAGCACGGCCAGAGGGCAGATGCAACTCAGTTTCATCATAGAAAATAGCTCGATGCTTGTGAGCGTGGGAATGCCAACCGTCTTTTTGGTGATGATGCCGAGGGTCATGGGATGAATGATGGGGATGTTTTTCAAGCCGCTCAAACTGCCGGTATGAGTTGTCAACCGGAATGGATTGAAGATCCTCTGAGTCGCAGGATGAGGCCGAGCTATCTGTTTCCCAGCCTTCCTCCTCTCCCGTGATTTCATCGCCATTTTCTCCAACAGCCCTTGACGGCCGCTTGGCCCCAAGCTTGGCGCCTCCGTTGGGTTTATCATCTACAGACTCATCGTCTGACTCCTCCCCATCTGAGTAAGTGCTTCTAAAGTCATAGAAGTCACCAATCATGAGTTGCTCCTCCTCGGTTGTAAAGGGAATCATACAATGCCCTTTGTCGCGCATGTGCGTTTGCACAGCAGCAACGGTATTCTTCAATTTGCCACAATAGAGACACTCGTGATACTCCTGAATGCGTTGCTGGAGGGATGTAATCAAGCCATCAAGATCGATCAAGTACTGCTTCTCTGGAATGAACATGCCATGTATACGTTCCATGTGGAGGATATTTAAGGGGAGCGTGGGAGAATCATAATTGCAAAATAAGCAATTTTTCAACGTGGCCGCGGGAACAGGGGTTTCTGTCCTAGAAGTAGCTTCGCCGGTCTCTTCTGAAACGACCTTTTCTTCCCGAACGGGCTTTTCTTCCTGGTGTTCGGAGTCAACCGAAGGAGCGGGGTGCGAGGGCCTCTTAACGGGAGAGGGGCGTCCTTTCAGACTGGTCTTTTGCAGACCCTCAACAACCTCGTTGAACTCATCCTCGGCATCCGAATCTACTTCTTCCGAGGGGGTCGGTATTGGGTCTCCGAGAGAGAAAGTGGAGCTCATGACAGAGCTAGCATCATCAACGGTGCCTCCTCGTTTTGATAGAGCTGCCTGTTTTACTTTATGTTTTTGGCTGCCGATATGGTTTCTGAACGAGTTCTCACTATAATACGTTCGTTGACAGACTTCGCACAGCTGCTGAAAGCTAGCACGATCGGCCTCAGCGGCAGTGGTAGCCCGGGCTTGGAGGACCTTCTCGGTGAAGACCTCGGACGAGATAGGAGGTAGAGATGCGACACGGCGCTTGAGGTTGTATCGACTACAGGAAAAGAGGAGAATATTAGCACAATACAAGGGGTACAAGAATAGTTGGTGGATTTGTGAGAAGGCCACCTACTGCCAATCGCTCTTCATATGGCCTTTTTGAGTGTCTGCATATCGGAAGGCTACTTGACATGTATTGCAGGTGTATTGGTGAGACGACGGAGCGGGATCTGGCTGGGCTTGGAAGGCGGCGTTTGAGGGCCGATTGCTTGCTACGGTGGTAGCCATGTTTCCTCGGCACGCCCAAATTGAGCTGGCTTCGTAGGAGATGCGAGCTGTATTTTCGTCGGAAACGTCTGGGTAGTCTCAAGTCCGCGCTGCTACACTGAGACTAGGTAGGGTATGTATATATTCGGGGTTTCCGGGACGGAGGTCCTAGGGGAGTGTAAACTAAGCGCACAAACGACGGGAATTGGTGCAAAGTGTAGGCCGCAGTCGGTGGTGTGTGTATTACGAGGCAGATGCGCGATAGGGAAAGGCGGTATGAATGCACCAGCAATTTACGGCGAGGGTTTTCTTTAGGTGGTGGGTAGATAGGTATTTTTTTTTTTTTTCTCGGAATTTCTGGATGGAGGGGTCGAAGGCAAAATGGAAGTGGGATGGAAACAGTGGGATGGAATCGCAGAGTGGATGATTGAATAATCAATCAATCAATCGATCTGGTGTCCTCTCTCTATCTAGCGCAGTGGGGCGGATGTGTCTGGGGCGGGCCCTGGGTCAAGCCTGGGTCAAGCCTGGGTCAAGCCTGTGATTCTAGCTTATTTCTCACCGTTTGCGCCTCTTTTCGCATCGTTTCGCAACGAGATGACAGGGAAAATTCATCCTTGGCCGCCTACCAACCAACCCAGTACCCTACGTACATCTAGCGTAGTGCGGTGCGGTCAAACCCCTACATTACTTATTGTAAGTATACTATAGGTAGGAGATACTGTACGTCACAATTCGGGGGAGGGGGTTCCCGTCAGGGCTGAAGCTGGCTGGTCTAGGTATACTACCACACTACACGCAGGTAGGTACTGACATGATCTACTACTTATATACACTAGTATATAATCAGCAGTCACTTTTGCAACATCAATGTATTCTATATACACCTTGCCCCTCTGTTACCCTTTGGATATAGCTGCATTTACACTATATATGACCGAGATTCTGGGTTCTGGCTGGGTATGGCAAAGTACTTGAGTATGTATGTAGAATACGATCAAGCATGATGTACATACAGTGCAAACTGATTCTGTATGTACCGTGTGCAATTTCAACGGCAGTCCCGGCTGCAGCCGCCTCATCTAGAATTCCATCTACTAAGCTAGCACGGGCAGAACGGCAGAACGGCAGAACACGGGCGGGCACTGACACTGTCCAAGGATATGGCCACCCGCCTAACATACCCGTAGCAGGAGCAAGCAGCAAGCAGCAGCAAGCAGCAGCGAGTGTACAACACGCATACTTGCCTGGTAGAGCAGGTACATCCCGTCCCCTACATACGCTACACTACAGCACAGGTACGGAGTACACACGACACAGTACATTATACATTTACGATAGAACATCAGGGACTGGAACCTGAGGGACTGGAACCTCAGAGACTGATTGATGAGTTATCACCTCTCCAACTTCAACAACTTCTTGTTACCATTCTTGCATTTGCTCATTTGCTCATTTGCCCATTTGCCCATTTTGCCCCCCCTGGCTTGATGCCCTTCCTTCCCAACTTCTTCAAGCAGCACCCTCTCACTCACTCACACACACTCTCTCTCCGTCTCTCTGTGTCTGTGTCACCCTTCAAGTTCTTGTAGATTCTTCTTTTTTTACCCTCGATTCCCTCTTTACCTCCTTCACACGCTCCCTATCCATTTCTCCCCCCCCCTCTCTCTCTCCTCTCTCGGTATATGCCGCCGCCATCTACTAGCACCTAGTCTGCCACCCGGGCACCCTGAATCCATGGAGACTGTAAATTAAACCTTAGCGACTCCAACACATCGCCCCTAGCCTAGCCCGGCCTTGTATTAACCAACGCCCGCTCGAGCCTTCCTCCCCCCCTTCCCTGTATCTCGTCGCGGCACGGCACATGAGCCGGGTATCCTGTCGCGCCGCATGTCATGACGATAGAATCAAATCGCCCGGTCCATAATGGTCGTGGCTGCAACATTCTCGACGATGATATCCTCGCCGCCCTGTGGGAAAATGCCCCATTCCCTAAACTTCCCCTCGATGCTCCGCCTGAGATTAGAGAGCTAGTTGTCAATGTTGAGAACCCTAAGCGGGTTTATACCATACACCGCGCTTCTCGCCGTCATAACCTCCAAGTCCTCATCGACCGGTATGTCTTTCCGCTCTTGAAGCAGTCCTTCCTGGCCTGTCTTTCCCGAGGCTGACCTCTAGCCTAGTTTCGTTTTTCAACTGCGCTATGGATGTGGCAACGGTTCTTGTTCGACCACAACGTGCTTTACTTATCGAAAGAGGGTAGCCGGGAAGTCGCCCATTCGCCGATATAATCCCAATAGCGCAAGAACACTCGCCGTTTATCTTGCTAGTCAAGACAACCCCGACAGCCGATTATGCCCATACCTTCAACAACCATCTAGTAGACCATCCGATGCCATATTACCACTCCATTTTGTCCCGAAGCAACCTCCTTCTACGAAAGAGAGGGTTAAGGCGCGTTTGCCTTCCACCAAAACTCATGGCCTCAACTTGGGGTCCTCGCCGGTTCGACAAACATCTTCCCACGGTGGCCAGGAGCAGCATGGCCAGGAAAATGATACTCAGTCACCACATAAAGTGGCGCAAACCACGTCGCATTCTACTGCCAGCTGCCCTGTACCCGTGAGAATCTCCGAGAGGCCGATTGGGAAAAAGGACTACCGCTCCTTTGCTGCCGCGGTCTTTGGTACTGTTGCGTTCAAGATGCTTGAATGGTTAGCACCAAACAACATAGACGCTCTATCAGATAAAATGGAAACGTCCCGTTTAGCCAAGTCGAGCGCAAAATCTCAAGAAAGTTTGTCATCCGAGGACGCAAGTGAACAGTTAGTCGCATCAGGCGTTGGACCACGCGATGGTTCGGGTGGAGATATTCCAATTGGGAGGAGAGTTAACGGCTACACTGGGTCCTATCCGGGGATAGCCACCGTTGTGAATACAACGGAGCTTCAGTCCAACCCCTCCGTCGAGAGACCATCCGACGAAGCAACTACTCGGCCACAACCTAGGAAGAAACCAAGCGCGAAGATTCGTACGTCATCTGGATCTCAGCCTTCCAAGGTAGTTGTGGAACCAATAACGGACTCGGCAGATGAGATACTCTTTGGTCCTACCGAAAAAATTTCTAAAACTACCGTTCGACCTTCAACTCATCGTTCTACATCACAACCACGTAGCGAAGATTCATCGGACAGTAACGCAGATGGCCGATCATCTAGGCAGGCTGATCATGAGTATGAAGAGAGTAATCGCCTGGGACAGATAGACGGCCTTGAAGACGTTTCTAGTGGTGGGTTGGATACCCCGTCGATATCGCTACGGAGTGAATATTCTTGCGATGACGCTTTACTAGAGCCCGCATCTGAACTAGATGGCTACCTACCTCAGTCATTATCACACCTTAGCCCCGAAGCGGTCAACTTCCTTTGCGATGTCTTACAGGAGGATGCTACAACCGAACGGCATATGCTAGAACCATCAATTATCAGTGACTCTCTTCGACGCCATACAAGTCGACGTAAATTATGGAAAAGAAAACGAAAAGGCCATCTCCCGTATTCGGAGAATCTCAAATACGAATGGAAACTCTTCGCCGAGCAGAGCATATTCCATGTTTTGAGCGATCCACGAGCCTTACTTGAATCTTTTGCCACTCATGACGGGGTCGTCGATTCACAAACAGTATGGTATTGTATGCTTCGCTTAACTAGAGCAGCTCCGCATCTCGTGTTTGATAGTCTGTGGATTGCTATGGCGAGTCTATTCGCCCCTCCAAGATCATTACAAACTTCTCGGTCTCCCACGGCAAAGGTATTCGCGACTTCTCAGAGTTCATTCTCCAATGCTGAAACGGCTTCCCTTATGTCAATCTGTTTTCATGCCCTGATTGCCGCAGCACCCTTAGTGACAGACTCTCGGCAGCTTCTTGATATGTCTCGTATTAGGTCTCGCGGCATGTTACTAACCGGCGCTGGTGCTGTGGCCGAGCAACGCGCTCGATTGTCCCTTCAGTACGAAGATGCATTTACTGATGATTTGGCTTTGAGGCTAGCAAGAAGACTACTGATGGCGATCCTCACTAGACGCTACTTCGATGAGCTTATGGAATTGGATCTGGAGTTACTTGATAGTGCTAAGGAACCGGATGTGTTAGAGACCTTGCTATCTCAGCTCGAGCCATCTACTCACTCTTCGATGCGGTTTTCCAAGTCTGAAAGAAGCATTCACGAAAAACGAGTTCCAATTCTGCTACTGGATTGGGCAAGGGCAGTCATGATTCAAGAATGGACGGGGAAGCCTGGGGTTCCTGGAGACGGCGCTTTTGGCGGTGCTCTCACGTTAATGGCGGCCATGTGTAAGCTACCATTTGTCAAATTTTTACGCTATACTAACAAATTTCCCAACAGATCGAAAACGCCAGGCTCTTCTCTTAGGCGACGCTCACTTCCGCTTTGAGTTTTTCGGCGATAGGTTAGACTCGGTCGAGATGCCGGTTTCTTGGCTATCTTTTACCTCCACAAAACAAAAAGTCCACCTCCTAGACTACCCCTTCATCTTCAAGCCGGCTTCTTTAGTGACATATTTTCGCTCCATTAATTTCTCAATGATGAGTCATTCTTATGAAGAAGCTACATCATTACAATTACGAATCAGAATGATTACGGAGCCGGGTAGTTTGGTCACTGATGCTCACCAACGAAGTGCACTTGAAGATCTATTAAGGACGCCAGCCTCCAAGTTTCTCATCTTGAATATACGGCGTGATGAGATATTATCAGACGCCTTCGATCAGCTTTGGCGGCGAGAAGAGCGGGAACTAATGCGGCCCCTGAAGATCCACCTCGGCGAGGATAATGGAGAGGAAGGATATGACTATGGGGGGGTTCAACAGGAATTCTTTCGCCTTGCCATTGCCGAAGCTCTAGATCCGGCTTACGGTGCCTTCACAATAGACGATCGAACAAGGATGACATGGTTTCAACCAGGTTCCTTGCAACCCGAATGGAAATTCGAGCTGATCGGTCTTCTTTTATCGCTAGCCGTTTACAACGGCTTGACTTTACCTGTCACATTCCCAAAAGCCCTTTACTACAAGCTTCTAAACGAACCTGTCACAGAACTTCATCATATCGCTGACGGCTGGCCTGACCATGCTAATGGTCTTACGAAATTGCTCGAATGGAATGAAAATGATGGTGCCGTGGAAGATATTTTTGTTTTGACGTACGAATTCTCTACCACGATGCTAGGCCAGCCCGTTAGTCGTCAAATGGACCCGTTGCGGCGAGAATCGTGGCCACAACCTTCCTCGCACCCTAGCACACAGCCCCTCTCGGCAGATAATCCGATAGATGCACTACCCGTGACGGGAGACAATCGTAGCGCATACGTCAGCGACTACATCCGGTATCTGACGGACGTGTCAGTAGCTCCACAGTTTGAAGCCTTTGCCCGCGGCTTTCGTACTTGTTTACATCCTAAATCTCTTACATTGTTGACTCCATCACTCCTACAGTCTATTGTCGAAGGTACGCAAGAAATCGACATTTCTGAGCTTCGACGTGTAACGCGTTACTCGGGCTGGGACGCAAACCATCGAACTATACGCGATTTCTGGTCTGTGGTTAAGAAATTCGATGACCGCATGCGGCGTAAACTACTCGAGTTCGTAACATCTAGCGACCGTCTCCCGGTTGGAGGGGCTGGGAACATCCAGTTCGTCATCCAGAAAAATGGAGAGGAAGAGGGGGAAGCAGCCCGCCTGCCTACGGCATACACATGTTACGGGCATCTCCTCCTCCCTGAATACCGTGACAAAGAAGTCCTGCGAGAAAGATTGTCAATGGCAGTAGAGAACGCAGAGGGATTCGGATTTGCATAAATAGGAAAACAGTCAAAATTATACATGGATGTGGATAGGAATCTCTATAAAATAGAAAGAGGTCGCATTAACAGGCATCAAAGGAGTGCCCTCAAGGGGCACAAGACTCCGTCCGTGCAAAGGGCGTTAGGCCAAGTGTCGCGGTTCAGCTGTGACACTATGGGCAGCTTTACCCCATTTACCCTGCTTCGACAGCAACATTTTTCGTACCGTACTTAGGTCTTTGGTTATCTCTTGTGTTTTAGCGTGTAATACAGCTTACAGAAGCCTTTCTTTCTTGGCGGGAACAAAATAGTAGTATGGCGTCGAGGCGTCCAATATAATTAATTTTTTTACCGCCGTGAAATCTAGATAGTTGATACCGCACTGCGTCCATTCATGATTGCTAGAAATATACCCGGAAGAGTTTTGCTCCGGCTGGTATCGTAGTTTTTGTTTTTATATTTGGGCCTCTTTGCCTTTCATACGTCACACATCTGTCTGTCTGCCTGGGTCTTTTGACTCTGCTATCTAGGTGCCTGGGTATGCACGCTCGTTCTATTCGACATTAAGCCCACCGGACTATTACATGTAGGGTAGGGAGGGCGATGCCCCTTTTTTCGATTTTACACCTGGACTATATCTTTTCTTTCTTTCGCCTTGGTTCCCCCGGTTATTCCCTGCGGTGCCTGTGCCTAGAGCGGGAGCCATGCTGGATGTGATCGACCTACTCCGCTTTATTATTCTATATCATAGGATGTAGAGCAGGGTTGGCAGGACATTCCAGATCATCTAGTAATCTTGGTCACCCGAGCCGCTGACAATGACGTTGTTGACCTTGAGGACCATGCGGCAGAGCTGGGTAGCAAGCATGAGCTGCTGCTTCTTGCCGATGAGGGGGTCGATGACGAAGGCCTCCTTCATGTCGTTGGAGCCTTTGTTCATGCAGTCGACGCCGAGCTTGCCACGGCCCTCGGGGCCGGCCTTGACCTGCTGGGACTTGACCTCGGCAAGCGTGGCGATAGGGTTGAGGCCACTATTCTCGGCCAGCGCCATGGGTACCGCATCGAGCGCCTCGGCGAACGCCCGCATTGCGTACTGCTCGAGCCCCGGGGTCTGAACGGCCGCGTCCTCGACAGCTAGGGAGCACGCAATCTCCGCCGAGCCACCGCCGTACACGACACGGTTGTCACGTACTAGGTTGCGGACCACACAGAGAGCGTCGTGTAGTGACCGGCGGGCTTCGTCAATGATCTGTGGGCATAGTCAGCATCATGAATCGCGGTATGATATGCGGGGTGAACTTGGATGATTTGGGCGGGGACTCACCATCTTATTGCTACCCCTGACGAAAACCGTAACTGCCCTAGTGTTGGCGCACTCTTCAATCACGAGCATCTTCTCCCTGGTGGTGCCGAAGGTCATCTCTCGGACGATACCTGCAGTGCCTAACTTCTCTGGCCTCAAATCTTCGAACCTGGGTACTATTCTGCCGTTCGTGGCAATGGCAATAAGCTCGATCTCGGGACCTCCGACCCACCTGACGGCAGGGAGCTCGTTCTGGAGTAGCAGATGGTTCGCTTCATCATCGAAACCCCACTGGCAGATAGCTAGATTCGCACCAGCGTCTTTAATCTGTTGGATCATCTCGATGAACTTCTCTCGCTCATAACTCTGTAGTTTCTTGTACTCTTCGACCGACGCGATATCTAGCTTATGCTTCGTCTTCGGTTTTGGGGGTTCGAAAGCGCATGTGAGAATAGCGATCTTGGCGTCCCGGACTTCTGAGGGCATCTGGGGGTGTGAGAAGTCCTTGTCGACGATAACACCCTTGACGAGAATGGTGTCTTCCAACGCACCGCCTACTTTGCCATCCACTTTTATCAACTCGAAGTCGACATCTTTACGCTCGAGGTCGGCGACGGAGAGAACGGCGTCAACGGCGATGTTGGCGAACTGGTCGTGCGCCTTGGAGACGATCTTGCTTCCTAAACTTGTGCGGGCAACCTTGACTAAGTTTTCTGTGTTTGTCTTGTCGAATTCGATGACATCGGATATACGATCCAATTCAGCCACGGCAATATCACAGGCCTGATCATAACCGTCTGCTATCCGGATGGGGTGGATTCCCTTGTCTATAAGTTCGGCAGCCTGTTCAAGCAGCGCACCGGCGAGGACGACAACGCCGGTTGTACCATCGCCAATCTCGTCGTCTTGTGACTTGGAGAGTTCGACCAGGAGCTTGGCTACGTGGTTCGAGATCTCCATCTGCTGTAAAATAGTGGCTCCGTCGTTGGTCACGGTAATGTCGCCATCGGGGGAAATGAGGATCTTATCGAGGCCGCGGGGCCCGAGCGAGGTCTTGACGATGTTCGCAACGGTTCGGGCGGCGAGGATATGTGACTTCACGGCTTCGTTGCCGTATTGGCGCTTCTTTTTGCCCTGGCTAGTTCCCAAAGGTTAGAGTCCAGACGATGATGGTTGGGGTAGCTGCCTGCCCCCGGGGCTGGGCCTGAGCTTGAGCCTGTGTCTGACGTACTCTCTCACGACGATGAAGGGTCGTCCCTGTTCATCTTTCATAACAGCGGCTATGGTAGATATTAGTTGGTGTGTATAACGGAGAATCGAAGTGTAGATCAAGAAATCGTACCATTTGACAGATCTAGATCTGCGAACACCAAACATTATTAGCATATATTCAGGTAAAACCCAAGGCGCGGGGCAGGGATTGCATACTCATCGCCATGTTGCCGACGTCTACAGCTCTTTCGAGCTTAATTTGGCAGGGGTTTCAAGAGGCAGGCTATGTGCAATATAGAGACTCTACCCGTCACAAAGAAGCGCTGCGATAATACCAAGCTATTTATTACTGCGAGTTGGGTGTTCGTGACGGTTCTGTCCTATCTTGGCTTGTTTGGTGGGTTGTGGATCGAATCTCCCCAAATTCTTAAAATCTGAACAGCTAAAGACGGGTCCCGACCTATCGGAGCCCCACTAATCATTGGTAGCACAACTCTCTCCAATTGGATCTGCACTTACTACCTAAGGTACGTACACCACCTCTATATACATATATGTACCTATAAGTACCCTACGCTCTTTGGCCTTCTGATAGGTATGGAAAGGCAAGTCTTTCCTGGACTAGCACTTGACGACCGTTGATCTGAACCGAGGACTGTTGTGGGATGTTGAGAGACGGTGATCCTAGATAAGTTAGTTTCCTGCGGCTAGCGACGAGTTGATGCCTGGAAACTTGCAGTTGGTCAACCTCGCATTCGCATTTAGATTTAAACCCAATAGAATAACGGCGTTATGTTTGCTTCACGGTTTACTTAATTTATATAGCTTACAAACGAGTTTCAGCGTTATCTATAAGTTTAATAAAACTAACGGTACGATGAGATGCTTCAAAGTAACCTCAAGAGGGCACTGGGCTGCAACTTCAAGGGTAGGCATGTATCTCTCCACGTGGAACTCATCTATACTTCAGCAATTTGAAAATTAGAACCCCCTTCTCTCCCTGTAAATTTGTTACATCATCCACAATATACGGACTCCAAAAGACCTGACCCCGGTAGAATCATATACTGTACACCCCCAACTCCTCGCCAAATGTATTACAATAATTACCTAGGTATGAGATACCTACCTGGGTATTACCTAACTACTATGCACTACTAAGACTGTGCGTTCATGCATTTCTGGATCTGTGTCTTGTAATGATCCCTCAGACCCCGTCTATTTACTTTTTGCGTCGCCGTGACGAGACCCTAAGTGATTATCAGTGCTGTTCGTGTTTGTTTTTTGTGAGAGCTGGGGAAGGTTGCTTACGCTTGCTGGCGTCCACTCGTCTTCAACAATCACGACACCGCCGATCATCTCAAGTCCACTGAGGCCAGCCTTCTTTCCTACGCTTACCAAGTCCTTGTGCACCGCTTCCTCCACCTTCTTGTTGTGGTGCATCTCGTGGTGGTCGACATCGAGGCTCTTAGCCAATTCAGCGAGCGGCTTCTCGTTTGGCGAGATGACGGCAATTGGCCGCGGTTGCGAGCTGTCACCGTGGATCATGAGGTTGTTAACATACACACTACCGCGATAGATGGCCTCGAGCTTTTCCAATGCGATGTACTCGCCGCCTTGCAGTTTCACCAAGTTTTTGACACGATCCACGATTTTGACGTGACCCACAGAGTCGATCTCGCCAATATCACCTGTTCGGAACCATCCGTCTGGCGTGTATGCCTTCTCCGTCTCTTCGGGGTTCTTGAAGTACTCCTTGGCAACAGGGGCGCCACGCAGAAGAATCTCGCCCTGTGGCGGATTCGATGATGTGCTATAACCAAGGTCCGGAAGACTAACGAGCTTAAGTTCTACAGAAGGTGGCACAGGGCCGATGGCGCTAGGGGTCCATTGCAATGGGCTACCCAAGGACTTATAGTTTTGAGGGTCAGTGATTGTCATATTGAGTGGTTCTAGGGCTTACTTACGCCGTTTGAGCATGTCTCAGTCAAGCCATAACCGGTAACCATGGGTGCCAATACTATACTCATGAATTGTAGTGTGCCCTCAGAGATGCCGCTGCCACCGTTGAAGAGAAAACGCACGCGACCTCCAGTCAGTTGTCGAACTGTTTTGAAAACCAATGCATCCAGTATGAAGCCACCAGGTAACCCCGTCGAAACCAGCAGCGATTTTAAGTTGTACGCGCCCCAGAAAAGATTTCTTGTCAGAACACCACTCGAGTTCACTCGGCCCTCAATGCCCTTCCTAATTGTCTCCCAGATCTGCGGGACACCAACCATGACCGTCGGTGCAAGCTCGCGCATATCTCCGGCGCAGTTGCGCATCGAGGTATCAGCTAAGGTGCGGGGAGAACCATAACCTAGAGTCCCTCCTATGAAAATGACAATGTTCTCTACGCACATTTCTAGGATATGCGCAAGGGGCAAGTAAGCGAGAACTACTTCTTTAGAATTGATAGTCTCAGCGATAACTTCATATAAACCTGTGACGCCAGCAACCAAGCCCTCGTGTGTAATAGGGACACCCTTGGGAGTTCCCGAAGATCCACTGGTATACATTATGCAGCACAGGTCCGTCGGCTTCGGTGGAACCGCCGGGACCGGATTCTCGGCGCCGAGAGCGACTAAATCAGAATATGATAGTATTGTTAGCTCCGAGTGTGATGATTTGAATTCCGCCAACTCATTATCCGATATGGGCATGTTTGTAGAGTCGTTGTAGATGAGATATTTGACATGTTTCGCATTCTTGAGGGGACGGCTCGCGGTCTTTAAAAGATGGGGATCAGTGTACATAGCCTTGGCTTCAGTCTGAGTGAGCGAGTACTCGACAGCATCTGGGCCGAGGGTATCATAGGCGGTAGCGATTGTGATGGACTGCGAGGAGCACCCGTGTGACATGCACAACCAATTCGCGCTACCTCACATATTAGTAACCAGCCAAGTGAATCGTCAGTTGGGCAGCAAGACTTGTCGAGGCAACTAATTACCTTGTCGAGGCGAAAATATGTATCTTGTCGCCAGGCTCCAAGCCTAGCCTTCTCAGACCGGCGCCAACGTTGAGCGCGCGTGTCTCATACTCCTTATAGGTAAGAAAGTGGTAGGGAGACAGCTCAAAATAGGACCACTTCTTCTCAACCTCGGTTTTGACACCATCAACCACCTTGGGCACCTTCTTGGTCTCGATATGGGTCTTGACGAGGGTACGAGAGCCGATGGCGGCCTTGTCGCCGTGTTTCTTCGCAGTCGTCGTAAATAGATCATAAACGGTGCCTATTTCAGGAGAAGGGCGCGTAATGAGGCTATCCTTAGCCTTGATATGCCGGTATGGTCTCGTTTCGCCTTCGATCTCAGGAGCGCTCGGGTCTTGGACCGAGTAAGGGGGTTTCTGCACCATGTGCAAGGGTAGAACACCCTCATATTGAGTTGAAAGGGTCATAGCTAAGTGTCGATGGCGTAACGATATAGGAGTTCGTTATCGCGTGTGCTGCGTGCTGTGACGTAAATACTGGTTTTTCAGGCCAGAAAAGAGGTAAGAAGTATGTAGGCAGGCAAGCCGGGTACGAGTGTACGAGTACCTCTTAAGGTCTAGGTAGTAGGTACTTCGTAGTATAGTGTACATAGCTACATGCAGTAGTGACAGGCATTCCCTAGCTCCCCCCGCAACAGGTAGTAGCCGAGAGACCCTAGCTCCCTATTGAACCATCCCAGATCATTGATCATCGAGGCTTACCTGAGCAGAATGTGGAGATATTAGCCCTCGGGAATGGGTACCTATTCATGTATAAAGTACCTGCAGTCTGCAGCCTGCATTTTTTTCTCTTTGGTTTTTTATCCGTGTAAACGTCCAGGTACCTCGGCACTGCAACATATAACTCTCCTATCGAGCCGAGGCGTATTGTTGTTTGTTTATGGAACTCAGATATCTATATAGATGTCTATATAGATGTAGGTTTAAGTGGCACCTGATTCAGTACTTGATCTTTCGACATCAAAATCACTCGTAGAAAATACGACGGGCTCTGGGAGGCTCAGTTTCCCTCGTCAACTTATTTGAAGCGAGGTAGTGTTCACTACAATGTTGTACACTACCATGTACATAAGGTAGGCACACTAGGTTCAATGTTAGGTAGCATGCACAATAGGTAGCATGCAAGGTACCAGTGTCAACCGTCTCCACTCCGCGACTCTGCCATCGTCCCATCTGCTTCCCGTCTGCTTCCGCCTGTACTGATAATGCACATGTGAATCACACAATCCATTTTGACTACGATACATATATTACAAGAATGACACTAATAAAATTCTGAGCGACACGACATATTTTGCTTGTCTTCATCATGTCATTGCTGCTCTCAACATGGCCATCTTCCCAACTACCTAGCCCGATATTATTGTTGCCCCCCCATGACCATCCTTTGTCCTTCCCTTTTATCCCCCCCCCCACAGATGAACTCGCTAGACATACCCTGTCGTCAGGATATACCAAAAAGTAGATGCATTAGTAAACTTGCTGTGTGCGGCACCATAGCGTACTGAGTTTCCTGTAAATGCCCCTGTCGCTGTCTGAATACACTTCTCCCTATGCTCCGATGCCTGCGTGTAGTGCTATTTATGCATTCCACCAACCCCTTTGTGACTCTATATTTCCTATATATTTATCCTGTCCTATGCTTCCACTTCTAGACTCCCCAATTAAAATATCATCTAGCCGACAACGTCTGAATAAGTATTTGTCTCATTACTTCTTGTCCCCTTTCTCCTGCCGCCTGTAGAATAATTGTACTGGCGTGAGACCTGTTTGACAAGTCTGGAGAGTCTTCTGGAGCTCGGTCTCTTCGTGACCCGTCGTAACAAGAGAGTCGTTTAGAAATGTCCATGTGCCATTATCTGCTTTTATGTGACAAGTATAGTGGCCGGAGTTGAGCCTTTCCCCCGAGTGGGCGACTACGGCAAATAAGACATAACGAGGTTGGCAATCGAATCCCTCAGCTGCGTCGCCACCAAGTGTCTTGGCTATTTCCCGCCGTGTCTGGGAGTCAAGAGCGTAGGGCCTTAGGTTGAGTTCATCAAAAGGGAACCGAAAGTGGCTCAAGTGCTTTTTTGTACTTGTCTGGTTCGTCCGCTGCAGTTGCACTCGGAGCAGTGGGGGTAGGCGCACAATCTGATTCCTGAATGTCTTGCTCCTTGCCTTGCACTTGTCGCATTCTGAATCACGCTGTTCTTCTGCGTAATGCGTCCGGAGGGCATTCTCTACGCCGCCGTTATTGTGTGCGGGCACCGGGACCGCGAGTCTTTCAGCTTCCGAGCACACAAAGTTTCTTACCTTGCAGTTATTGCAAGTATATGTCTGAAGCTCCAACAAATACCAGTACCGACTAATGATACTGTTATTGACGCGTTTGCGCCATTGATCTGCGACGTATCCTGCGGGTTGAGTGGTATCCAATTGCAAGGTATTATTCATCGCCCACTTAATGCGAGTTTCGATCTCAAGCTGACCAAACAGGAAGGTAATAAATTCATCGGAATCGTGTTGATTACTATCCCCGAATCGCAGTATACTTCCATCTGGGACTCTGTATCCGTGATGAATGGTTCTTAGATAATGCTAATTACTAGTGAGCGATCGGCAGTTAGATTAAAGGCTTAGTGGAATAATACCATGAGTGTTTCAGCTTTCATAATTGGAATACTTCTTTGGCTGAGCCATTGGAAAAGGTTGCCGATTATCCTACATAGTAACTGATTGAAAGCGGGATCAAGGCTCGACACATCTGGGCGATATTTTATTGGCCATTGAGCGTCTAAGAACTCTCTCACAAACTCTTGGGATGCTAGGAGTGCCTGGAGAGAGGCATTAGCATAGCACCAGTTTCCAGGGTTCATCAGCCCAGTGGGCTTGCCCGGGGCATTGGCCGCGGTGGCTATCATAGCAAGGCCGCTAGATGGTAACTGTTCATCCGCGGATTCGAGCCCGCTGTATCTCGTTCTAGCAACGGAAGGCTTCGGACGGACGGGCGGCATAGGAGTCATATCCTTCAAAAAATCTTCCCCCCCTGAACTAGTGCTCTGAGCTGAGAAGTCATCTTTCTCGTCAGCTATCATAGACTCGGGTTCCCTTATGCTTGGAAATCGACGCATGAAGTCCTCTTGAGACTTAGCATAGTCGAATTCTCCATTCTCATCTCGTCCAATCATAGCCTCAAATGTGTCTACCTCCTCCGGTTTCAACGTTCTGTTTCTAAGACGTTGGCGCGTAAGAACAGAAGCTAAAGTCGCAGAACTAGGAATCTGCTGGGTTTTAGACGTCTGGAGAGACTGCTTGCCCATTTCATCAACCCAAGCATTCAAGCCTCCCACCAGGAGCTTCGGCGCAGAGGCCAATTGTTCGAAGCTGTAATGAACGAGAGCTTGGCGGAGATTAAATAGAACCATTTCATTTATATTGTTAGTGATTTTTGGAGGAATAGATTTAGAATCTTGGTCATAGAAGACAATCAAGTCAAACTCATCACGCCGCTCAAGTGCGAGTTTTTCATTTGTAGGGGCAAGAATCATGCTATCAACTATCTCGCTTGCCGAGATATTCTGGCGTGAAAGGATGGTAGGGTCGAGGCAAATTGTATTCTGCGAAAAGATGTGCCCTTCGTCAAATAGTTGGCGGTCACGAACATCAATGATAAGTAATCTAGTATTGGCACCCGCACTCGCCTCTTTCATGAAACGTAAAAGTTCTGCTACCGTGATGAGTTCTCCCTCAGAAATATGAGAACTATTTGTTGTTGATGCTTGCGAATCTCCATACGTATGTGCAGTCGCAAATTGTTCCCCATTGAACGTTCTGAAAATACTCTCCATAGAGGTACGTGAAGAAGTGCTAGGAGCCGAGATGACAGAATTGGTCCTGCTGAACATGCCACGGGGTGTGCTTGAAGGTAAATTTGCAGCCTCGCTTGTCACTGTGCCTCTAGCAGGGCTATAGATCGCATCGGGGACTTTGGGCATCGAGGGTAAGGAACTGTCAACGGAAAGAGGGAATCGGTGAGGAGGCATGGCTCTAGGGCCAGTAGGCTTCGCCAGTGGTAATGGACTAGTATTATTTCGAGACTCTTGAGGGCCACGAAGTTTCGCAAAACGAGCCACTAGATCCGGCGAGGCGTTGCCTGGTACTGGTTTAATCGATTTGCCATGTAGTGCCTGGGGTTTTGGATGTACAACAGGCCTCGCTTTGTGTCCGGGGCTAGAGCCGTTGTAGGAATGAGGATCAGTGTGTGTAGAGTGGTCATTCGTAGAAGTATTTACGGAATTACTCTCTATGCGGCTAGAGATAGTGTCGTGGCTATCGATCGAATTCTGCGATGGCGGGCTGGATGGTACACTGGGTAAGTCCAAGAGTATGTTTTCAGAAGACTTGATAACATGTTTCTTCGGTTGTACACCACTCCTCAGGTTATCTTCCTTAATCGCTTTTTTAATGCTCTCGTAAGCAACCCCGTTGTTGGTGATCTTGACCTTGAGAGCATGATATAGGCGGCTCAGGTCCCCACGATCTGACTTGAGAGAGGGATAGTCTTTGTGTTTAGGCACTTTGTCCACGGCGATGGTAAATGCTTTGATATATTCCTGCAATGCCAAGTCAGGCCGGCCAAAGTCTCTAAAGGTGATAGCTTGTCGCATGTGCGCATCGCCAGCGTCGAGAACCTTTCGCAAAGTCGCGTGAGGGTCAAGGTCGACGCTGACCGACACAATGTCGTCTATGTGGCGAAAAGGTGCTTTGCCCGAACTGGAGCTCCCACCATAAGCAGCGCTTCCAATAGGCCCTTTCCCAGCTGGTTCGCTTGCGTGATTGCGGGTGTTCGACGTCATTGTGCTGCTGCTGGGATGTATAACCGTCCCCGAGTACGCGACAGGACTCATATCGGGATCAAATCGCAAGTCAGGTTCATAACGCAGGACTTATCTTGGGAGTAAGAGGGGCTGACGATGGCGGTAACGCTTCGAGCTGAGGGTGGAAAGGACGGGAGGCTGAAAGCTGCGATGGCATGAAGGTGAGCTAGATTAGTATGGGACGGGGGAGCGGGTGGCGTATAGAAGGTGAGGACCTTATGTACCGGTATTGTTCCGAGGACGGAGGATGGAATGAGAGGGCATTCTTTCAAGACAATTAGCGACTGTGAACGGCTAGATGGTAGAGCATATGACGCAAACGGAAGAGTCTCAAAGAAGTGTAGAACAAAAAGGCGCGACGCCGCAGGCTAACGGTAAATGTATAGGGGTATATAAGAAGAACAATAGTCTGACGTGGCGGTCTATGTTGAATAGGGTGAACAGCATGTGAGCAAAGGTAGAACGAGGTTAGAAGACGCAACAACAGGTATATATCTATTAGGTAAGTCTAGGTTTATCATGGCTGTCAGGTCAATTACCTACCTGTGTAGGTAGACAGTCTACATCTCAAATGTCTAAGGTTACTGTACGCACGAGGTTTGAATGCTTACTTAAGCCTAATGTGGGCCAGGATTGTCCTCGGCTCCCTGAAGAGGTACCTATTAAGTATGTAATAGGTGTACCCATTTAGGAGGGACCTAAATACTTACGTATTTAGGATAGGAGGAGGGTCATATACAGAATACACAGAACATCATGCATGTCCCTGGCTTCAAGTTACATAGTAGATGGTTAATGAAGCTAAGGGACTCGACATAATAGAATAATAGTAACGCCCTAATCTCCATCATACCTGACTTTAGGTATCTCAGGTACCTCCCATTTCTACGAGGTGGGTACCTGTAGAGTTAGATGTAGGCAGCTGTGGCCACTAGAACGGAGCAGCAGTAGTGGTATTAAAACTCGTCCAGCGAGTGCCTAGCCAGAAAATATGTAAAATGAATGAAGGTGAAGAATATGGCCTATGGCCCCCCAGTCATGCTTTTATACCCTTGCAAACGCCGCGCCCCACACAGCTAAGATACTTATGGGATAGGTATATACCTACATTTCATATATGTACGTAATCGGTAGCCGTAGTGTACATGTACATTATGTATATAGTACTAGTAGTAGCCTGTAGGTGTAGGTACGTGCAAAGTATGTAGTTGAGTTAGTAGTGTACCTACCTCGAAGTGGGAATTACTACATAGTAGTACACTGAGCCATGCCGCTTTTAGCCCGATCCTAGCCTGAGCTATCAGTCAAATGACTGACTGAGGAAAGACTGAGCCGAGCCTGAGCAAAAGCAGCAAGTACCTATACTAAGCCCGATCTAGCAAAACTTAGAATCCCATAAGAAGTACCTAGGTATAGACAACACTCCACTCCAGTTACATCAACAGGCTACCTCGTTATTTGGTAGGTAGCTTGCATCAACGACGCCTCATCCTTTAGCAATCAACGACTATTAACGAATGTCTAGGTTGGATTTTATCACCACCCAAGCCCGTTCTACGGATAATACAGCAACCTAGCCTTTTCTCATAACCCAAGCTTTACCGTCCTCACAACGCCGTCGCTTAATCCTGGTTTTTACATCGCGCGCAATCCCCGATCGGACAGACTACCCGCAAGATGATGGGAGGTTGGTGGTCGTCCTCGGCCAACAGCGCCCTGGATGAGCAAATCGACAAGGCCACTGGCAGTAGTCTGTATGGGCCTTGTCCGCATAATAACATGCTTCTAGCATGTAGGTACACGGCTAATTCGCTCTCCTCACAGTGAAGATATCCCCCTCAATCTCGAGATATCCGACGTCATACGCTCCAAGACTGTCCAGCCCAAGGAAGCCATGCGCTCGCTCAAGCGTCGCATAGGCAATAAGAACCCCAATACGCAGCTAAGTGCCTTAAATGTATGTGCCTCATATATAGACCCCAAATCATAAATTGTGGTCGTCTCGCTAACTCCACCCTAGCTCACCGACACATGCGTTAAGAACGGCGGATCACATTTCCTCATCGAGATCGCTTCCCGGGAGTTCATGGACAACCTCGTTTCTCTACTACATGCTGTTGGCCCCGCCGCCGTGAATCAAGACGTCCGAGCCAAGATGCTCGAGTTAATACAATCTTGGGCTGCTGCAACCGAAGGCCGTTACGATTTACAATACATCAACGAAATCTATCGGACGCTTCAGAAGGAAGGGTATCACTTCCCTCCTCGAGTCACCGTTGCGAGCAGTATGATAGATAGTAGTTCCGTCAGTCCTGCCGTCTCCGTTCTTTTTTTGACTTAGCCCATGAAGCTTACCTGTTTGATATAGCCTCCTGAATGGACCGATTCAGATGTGTGCATGCGGTGCCGGACCTCTTTTACATTCACCAACCGAAAACATCATTGCCGCAACTGTGGTAATTGCTTTGATCAACAGTGCTCCTCGAAGACCCTTGCCTTGCCTCACCTAGGTATCATGCAAGCTGTCCGGGTTGATGACGGCTGCTACGCTAGGCTGACCGATCGATCTAGCAAAGGAGCTTCTACGGTAGACCCTATTTCGCCTACAGTCTCATCCTTCCCCCATAAAAACAGGAGTACATCCATCATGCAACCCCGGAACGCTCGAGTCGATGATGCGTTCGACGAAGATCTTAAAAAGGCACTCGCAATGAGTCTCGAAGAGGTTCAGAGTCATTCGCGAGGGTATGTCCCTCCCTCTAACAACAAACCATCAACTACACAACCGAGTGCCAAAAGCGCGCCATCTGCTGCCGAGGCCGAGGAAGAAGATGAGGATCTGAAGGCTGCTATAGCTGCGTCACTCGCTGACATGGAAGAACAAAAGCAGCGGCATGCTGCCGCTCTAAAGCAACAAACGAGCAGTTCGGATAACGTTTCAGCAACTAGTTTCATTCTCCCCAAAAACGACTATGAACTTAGCCAGGTCGAGGCAGAAAATATCAACCTATTTGCCACTCTAGTGGATAGACTACAAACACAACCGCCCGGCACCATTCTAAGAGAGCCACAAATACAGGAACTTTATGATTCGATTGGCACACTGAGACCTAAACTTGCGCGCACGTACGGGGAAACTATGAGCAAGCATGGTAAGTTTTAACCACAGTTAGGAGTTTTGCTGCTGCCGCTAACCCATCATACACAGATACCCTACTAGATTTGCACGCTAAGTTGTCTACGGTTGTGCGATACTATGACAGAATGCTAGAGGAACGTCTTTCCAAGACATATAGCCAACATAGCCTTGGGGACTACAATCTTCCTAACTTGAGACAGACCTCCAGCCCCTATCCGGTTTTAGGTCCCGCGGCTAGTAACCCTTCTACGGGAGTAGAAAACTTCTATACTGGCGAGCCGCCGCAAAACTTTGGTCATTCAGCTACAGCCCACACCTATGCGCCACAGCCGCAATATGCAAATTACGACAAGCGTTCATCAGTTTCGATGCCGTCTAATAGCCAATACCCATCACACACAGCGCAAAGGAACGAAAGCTACCATAAGCAGATTCCTTCGGCCCCTGTTCATTATCCTAATCAGCCAAGTTTCGTTCCGCCGGAACATACACCTACTCCTTCTCAGTCTAACCAGTTGTCTCAGCCTTCGCCTCAAACACCGCATAATCAAGCTCGTGAGCCAGCGGCGGCAACATCCGCGGATTCAAATGCAGCATACTATTATAACGCCTCGCTGTCCGCCGACGGGCGTGCACCAAGCGGATCCCTAGATACTACGCCCACTCCCTACCCTAACCTGCACCAAACCTCAAATTTCAATATGCAATCTGTTCCTCCAACACCCGCTTCTGTTAACGTGCAGCCCGCCCAACCGCCCACCCAATCATTACCGCAATCCCAACAATACCAACAGGCGACTCAACCAAATTCTCACCATTATTGGCAACCGCAACAAAATGCAGGGCAACCGGGCCATGCCTACCAGGCGGGAGTTCCTGGATATGCAGGATTCAGCCAGGACTCATTTCCCTCAGCTCCACACCATGCACCTCAGCACCCTGCCGTGGAGGAAAGCTTGATTGATTTATGAGGCGCGCGAATATTCCAGGCTAGATCTATTGGCGGGTTATTTTCCTTTCATATTTAGCCATTGGTTTCATGAACGGTTGCTCCAAGGTGTACCATACATCAGGCGTTCTAGGACGCTGCCGCATATGAAATTGTCATGAGTCGACGGGAAGGCAAGGTACCTAGAGGCTACTCGAAGTGGATCGTGGTACACGTTACCAAGGTAGTATGTTATGTGTATTAGGTTTTAGAGCGTGTTGTCACAGATATCGAACTTGATCGAACGGTGATCCGAAATTATCTAGTCTAGGCCTACCTAGTAATAGATGAACCTTGTATTTATGTTGGCCACCGCTTAGTTGCATACGCACAACTCGAGCAGCCAAGGTGTGTTTGAAAATAAAAAGTTACGTTTATTCTTCATAGCTTCGAAGCTAAAGTATTTATATTGTCGTTAATTCAATCCTTGGGTGCTCTTTGCAAAGTAGTTGTGTTTTCTACGAAGGTTAAATAATAATTGATCATCAAGTCCGAGTATTTAAGTATGTACCTACGTAGCCAAGGCGATTTAATCCACCCCCACCTATCCTCCTTCCCTCGTTGCCCCTCCTTTCAGCTATTGTCCCACAGGTTACGTAAGGCCTCTCTGCCCTTGCCCCGCCAAAAGCCAACAGCCAACAGCCTACATCATTTCACTAGGCAGCTTGCTTTATACCACTACACACACACAAGCGATATGGTTCATCCGCTACCGCCATGTCACGACATCAAGCATATCGAAACTACGACTACGAGAACGATCTCGAAGAATACGAAGGTGTAGGATATTCCGATGACGAAGATGAGCTAGGTCCCGAGGATCGAGGTACGACTGATTTAGGCTAACACCCTATCTCTATCCTCCCTCGCCTATGTCTAACACACTACATAGCCCAGATGATCGCCGGTACAACCCAGGTCCGCGCCGCACTAGGGAACGATTCCTCCAAGGTCACGACAAAACAGATTGAAGAAGCCTTGTGGCACTACTACTATGACGTCGAAAAATCCGTTACTTACCTCGCGAGCAAGTACATCTCACAGAAACCTACCAAATCACCCGCTCAGAAAAGTAACAAGTCTGGAGGTAAGTCTACAAGTTTTCATACGGACACATTCGGCACAGGCATCGACTGGCAACACATAGAAGTGTTTGGCTCCTGGTGGTATCACCCCGATAGTCTAGGTGGATTCGAGGGTGGGTTCCAGATTGATCATACTTCAGTCACTCGTCATCTAACGTGAAGGGGTGCAGATCATAAGCAACTCGAGCGCAAACCACACAGTTCTTTGACTGGGTTTTTTCATGATATGCCGTGGCTCGATATCCCCAACGATCGGTGCACTGTTTTCATCGAACCACCCCGTCCGCCTGGGGGCTTATTAGGAGGATCAACCCCTTCGGGGAAAATGTCGAAACTTCAGGCACTTGCCGCCGCTCGTAAAAAAAAGGCGGAAAATCAAAAGTTAGAAAATCAAAAAACGCAATTGCCAGAAACGGACATGGCCTCAGAAATAGCCAAAGACCCAAACAAATCTATCTCCGGTATTCTAGCAGCGAGGCTAGGCGGTCGAGAGGACGTGAAACCCCTCACTATTCGCACAAAAGCCCGGGTCGAGTCCATTCTAGATGAAGTAACCGAGGATGCGAATATCGCGAATGCACGTGCATGCATATCAGATCTTTCAATTACGGCAGATCCATCTCTCAATTCTGTAGAACTCGCCGCCCCCTCCGCCTTTGCCCAAACTCTCCTGGGGCCATCCAGAAGCCGGCCTACACCTGTGCCGAGGAAACGATATCCAATACCATATATGAGCTTGACTTCCCCAGTAGCAGTAGCTGATGCATTTTCAGAACCAAGTCCCGACGACGTGGTCCTCGCTGCACAATCCAAAGGTTCGCTTTTAGCGAAAAAGGCACACGCATAACTATGCTAATATGTTCAAAATTAGCAAGCAATAAAAAACTAGCGGCAAGCACAAATAAAAAGAAAGGGGGGTCCGAGGGAAAGGATGAAGGTGCCATAGACGGAATAAAGGCCTTGAAGGTCGATGACACTCTCTTGCCGAAAAGCAAAAATTTGAACGTGCTGAGTGAGTTTGAAAATGCCAAGAGTAAGAAAAACGCGAGTTTCGTGGTAGTTGGTAAGACAAGAATTTCAAGTACTCGAGTGCTAAAACATGCTAATACCATTAGGTCATGTGGATGCTGGAAAGAGTACTCTTATGGGCCGGCTGCTCCTCGATTTGGGTGTGGTGGATCAAAGAACCATCCAAAGATATCGAAAAGAAGCCGAGAGCATTGGAAAATCATCGTTTGCTCTCGCGTGGGTGTTGGATCAGCGTTCCGAGGAAAGATCCCGAGGAGTCACCATCGACATCGCCACTAATAAGTTCGACACAGACACCACATCATTTACAATATTAGACGCTCCGGGCCATCGCGATTTCATCCCGAATATGATTGCAGGGGCTAGTCAAGCAGACTTTGCAATATTGGTAGTCGACGCAACAAGGGGCGCCTTTGAAGCTGGTCTCAAGGGACAAACTAGAGAGCACTCTCTTCTCTTGCGTAGCATGGGAGTATCGCGAATTATCGTTGCCATTAATAAACTTGACACCGTCACATGGTCACGAGAAAGATTTGATGAAATTTCGCAACAAGTTTCCGGGTTCCTCTCCGCCACGGGGTTTCAGCTCAAGAATGTCAGCTACGTGCCTGTGTCTGGCCTCCATGGCGATAATCTGGTCGTAAAATCATCCGACCCCGCCGCTAGTTGGTATAGTGGAAATACGCTCATTACAGAATTGGAGAGCTCGGAACCAATAGCCAGGGCATTGACTAAGCCATTGAGGATGACTATCTCGGAAGTATTCCGCTCACCACAAAGTCCGCTCACAATATCTGGGCGTATTGACGCCGGGTCACTGCAGGTTGGCGATGCTATTCTAGTCCAACCGAGTGGGGAAAAGGCCTATGTCAAGTCGCTAGAACTAGACTCTGAACGGGTTGATTGGGGTGTTGCTGGGCAGAATATCGTGATTCACCTTAGCAACATTGACCCGATCCACGTGCGTGTGGGTGACATAGTATGCGATCCTAAACAGTCCATCACTTGTATCGATACATTCACCGTCAAAGTGCTTGCGTTTGACATCTTAATGCCAATGCAAGTAGACGTGCACAGGGGCCGTCTCCATGGTGCGGGGCAGATTGTTGAGATAGCTGCTCTTCTAGACAAGGTCAAAGGAACGGTGCTGAAGAAGAAGCCTAAAATCATCAAGCCGGCTGGTGTGGCAAGGATTGTGGTGAGAATGAGCAATAAAGTCCCGTTAGAAGTCGGGCAAAGAGTGATCCTAAGGAGTGGAGGTCAAACTGTTGCGGCTGGCCTGCTAGAATGAGTTTAGAGGGCGCCCGCCGACTTGTTTTGGCGACGGGTGACGACTGGGTATAGGTATTTACACAGCTGAAAGGGAATCTAAGTAGCGGGGTTTTGCAAGGCGTGCGATTCGAAGGAATGCCCCATATGCTCTGGGGCACGGTACTATTTTAGGTTTTATCGTGAAGCAGATTCGAAGTATAGGACAGGGTGGATGGATAGATTGCGGTCCATTTCTATGGAACGCACACAGACTTTACATCTTTCAATGAACAGAAAGTACCAACAATAATCAAGAGAGGTTGCAGCGGTTTTGCGTCGACTAACGAGGTTTGTAAAACAATACTTGATTTGCAGTTAAGTTAGTCGGCGATGGCTCGGTAAGGTTCAATCTACAACCGCGTGACCCTAGAGCTAAGGTAACCTTGCTATTTGTGATGTTTGAAGAAACAGCGACTACGGAGTACAGATCCATCTTACATAGTACATGTAGCAGGGCTTATAGTAATCTGCCTAGCGCGTTGTGACTGGGGATTGAAGGGGTCATTACGGGAAATTCGAACCCCTGTGAGAGAGCACACTAGGATAGGTTAGACAGACTTAAAGAACACTTCTAGCGACAAGGATGCCCCGCACGGGGCTGAGGGGAGACCAAAGACGGGCAAGTTGCAAAAGAGAGACTTGAGATGGGAACTGTGTCCAGAAGGGGTGGCGGCAGACAAAGATGTGGCCACGACTTTTGCGGTGATCTAGGTTAGTTAGTACCGCCAGTACCTAAGCTAGAAACGCAAGAAATGGATGACTCGACTCGACGAAGAAGCCACGTGGATTCTTTGCCAGCTCCGAACAAGTTAGTCAGCTACCTTTATGGTCGTTATGGCCGTTATGATTGATGATTAATATTGCAATTGTTATTGCTCTCGTTCTTGCTCTCGCTATTATTGTCATATTAAGTATTAACATAGCTACGTAGCTAAGGTTGGTTACATGAGAAGTCATATCACGCCGGCAAGGATCTTTTGTCGTGGAGAGGATGGTTACGGGTTATTTGTATACCTACCTAAGAGTATAATGTATACATATATGCATACCTGCACAAGTCATATGGTTCTCGTGTGTGCAAATGCGGTGAATGAGTGACTGCTCGACTTGTTGAAAGCTGGCATTACGAAACTACCCTCTGTGCTTGTCCCTGTGCTTGTCTCTGCAGTTGGCTCTGCTCAGGTGCTCGTTTTACACCTTTTTGGTAGCTACTACGGAGTACCTAGGTACGTACCCAGGGCCCCAAAGGGGCTTAGCTGGCTTGGATAGTGGGTTCTTTACCGCCTCTGGTGGCCCCTCTGGTGGCGCCTTAAGGCCAAGTTGTCCAATGACGCATGATGCACCGGCCTGGCGGCTTGTAGCCCATGGTAGCGTATGGTAGCGTATGCTATAGGCTTCCAATGCGCTGCGAGTTGTTGGTTGCCGGCCCACTTTTATCAAGATATTGAAGATGTGTTCTTTTCATTCTGGCTTCTTCTACCTTCGTCTACCATATAAGGGAAATCCTCAGTCAATTCTCCCTAGCCTTTCTATTTCTTCTTCAATCCACTCCTCCCACTTCTTCCCTCTCCTTAACCACCACGTATAACCATCCCAATCCCCCGGTATCTTGTATGAGAGGACATTAGAGAGGTCACGGCGCTTTGGCTCTGGTGTCTTGATTGAATTCCCTTTCTTATTCTTATCACTCTCTATCTGCGCTCTACCGGATTGACTGATTGCTTGAAATCCGTTTTTCTGCCTCTGTGACAATCGTCGTCGGGTCGTCCACTCACCATGGCTCGACGATCCCAGAGCTACTGGGCAATTGCCTTTGGCATGATTGCCTGGAGCCTTCTCCTCTTCAGCCCGCTTGCCTTCGTTTCTAGCGTAAATGCTCAGGATGTGGATCACGAATATGGAACCGTAATTGGTATTGTGAGTCGAGATCGCAAGCGCCGACACATGGCCCACGAACCTCATCGCTAACTTCCTTTCTCTCTTAGGATCTGGGAACCACATATTCTTGTGTCGGTGTGATGCAAAAAGGCAAAGTCGAAATTCTCGTCAACGACCAAGGAAACCGCATCACCCCCTCATACGTCGCCTTCACCGAAGACGAACGGTTAGTTGGAGATGCCGCCAAACAACAAGCGGCCAACAACCCTCGTAACACTATCTATGACGTCAAGTAAGTTTTTCACCCCAATTCCCGATATTGCACACAATGTCTCTCCCAGTCCAAATGTTTCACTCAAAGCTGTGAGGGATTTGTACCTCTGTTAGTGACTGACTCGCTAACCACAATTTCCATCATAGGCGGTTTATCGGCCGAAAGTGGGATGAGAAGACCCTCCAGAGCGACATCAAGCACTTCCCCTACAAGGTCATTGAGAAGGATGGCAAGCCCGTCGTTCAAGTCGATGTCCACGGCTCACCCAAGAAGTTCACCCCTGAAGAAATCTCCGCCGTCATTCTCGGCAAAATGAAGGAGGTTGCCGAGTCATACCTTGGCAAGAAAGTCACTCACGCCGTCGTCACTGTTCCTGCCTACTTCAACGATAACCAAAGGCAGGCTACCAAGGATGCCGGTATTATTGCTGGTCTCAATGTTCTGCGCATTGTCAACGAGCCTACTGCCGCTGCTATCGCCTACGGTCTGGACAAGAACGATGGCGAGCGTCACATCATTGTGTACGATCTTGGTGGCGGTACTTTCGATGTCTCCCTTCTATCTATCGACCAGGGTGTCTTCGAAGTTTTGGCTACCGCTGGTGATACCCATCTTGGTGGTGAAGATTTCGACCAGAGAATCATCAACTTCTGGGCCAAGTCGTACAACAAGAAGCACTCCGTCGACATCACCAAGGATGCTAAGGCTATGGGTAAGCTGAAGCGTGAGGCTGAAAAGGCCAAGAGAACCCTCTCCTCTCAAAAGACCGCTCGTATCGAGATTGAATCCTTCTTTGAGGGCAAGGATTTCACCGAAACCTTGACCAGAGCTAAGTTCGAAGAGCTCAACATGGATCTTTTCAAGCGAACCCTCAAGCCCGTTACCCAGGTCCTCGACGATGCCAAGATGAAGAAGGGAGAGGTTGATGACATCGTTCTCGTCGGTGGTTCAACCCGTATCCCCAAGGTTCAGGAGCTGCTCGAAGAGTATTTCGGTGGCAAGACTGCTAGCAAGGGTATCAACCCTGATGAGGCTGTTGCTTTTGGTGCCGCTGTCCAGGCCGGTGTTCTTTCCGGTGAGGAGGGTACCGCAGAAGTTGTCCTCATGGACGTCAACCCGTTGACTCTAGGCATTGAAACCACCGGTGGTGTCATGACCAAACTCATTCCCCGTAACACAGCTATCCCTACTCGCAAGAGCCAGATCTTCTCAACTGCTGCGGATAACCAACCCGTTGTCCTGATCCAGGTCTACGAAGGCGAGCGTTCCATGACTAAGGACAACAACTTGCTCGGCAAGTTTGAGTTGACCAACATCCCCCCCGCACCCCGCGGTGTTCCTCAGATTGAGGTTTCTTTTGAGCTCGACGCCAACGGAATCCTAAAGGTGTCTGCTTCGGACAAGGGAACCGGCAAGACCGAGACTATTACCATCACCAACGATAAGGGTCGTCTCACTCAAGACGAGATTGAGCGTATGGTTGCTGAGGCTGAGAAATATGCCGAAGAAGACAAGGCCACTCGTGAGCGTATTGAGGCCCGAAACGGCTTGGAGAACTACGCTTTCAACTTAAAGAACCAGGTTAACGATGAGGACGGCCTTGGTGGCAAGATCGATGAAGAGGACAAGGAAACCGTAAGTTGCATTGATTTATACAACCAGTTACTGGTAGCTAACTTGCGATACAGATACTCGATGCCGTCAAAGAGACCACCGACTGGCTTGATGAGAACGCCGCCACGGCTACCGCAGAAGACTTTGAGGAGCAGAAGGAGAAGCTCTCAGGCGTTGCCTACCCTATCACATCCAAGATGTACCAGGGAGCTGGTGGCTCAGAGGATGATGATGAGCCCAGTGGCCACGACGAGTTGTAATTTTAACCATGACTATTACCTAGACAACTGTTTCTATAGCATACCCCGGCGCATAAAAAATGAAGTTAAATCATATTATTTGACAAAAACCTAAGTGATATATATATTGGATGCGTGGCTGCTCGTTAGCTGTTTGCATTTGCTCCCGAATGGCAGCAGTAGTTATGGCTTGACGCTGGGTTAACAACGGAAGGCGATGAAGACCCCAACGACGAGTAGTTAAGAGTAAGTAACCTGAGTGTTGTGAGTTACTAGAGTTGCGTCGACTATACAACAAACAATTCATCCAAGTCACTCTACTTCAACTAGGTACCAGGATTCTCGGCTAGTGTTACAGTAGCAATGCTTCGTGACAAGGAAGAATGCCTGTTGCAATGGATGGATATCGCGACAACTATCTCTATTGCTCCTACAACCTCAACACCACACCCAAATTTATCCTATACTTTGCATTACCTAATCTAGGATTATACACGGGCGATAGGGGAGAACGCCGTTGCTCTATTCCGCGGTATACTATGGATGGGGACGGTTCAACATTACGAAGTGCACGAATAAGATGGGATACGGGGGTGCGGGTTGTACGGTAGGAACCTGAGCTCTATATTGGTATTAATTCTATTTGAAAAAAAGCCATGCAAGCACTAACTATTCAAGACGGTCCTACTACAGTAGACGTAGCTGTCAGACTTTTTTTTTCAAGGTTGCGAATGACAATGTTGGTCCGTAATAATCTAAAGGCTCGGTGGTGCTCATAGTTTTTGTGGTTCTTCCGTCTCCCGTGGTAGAGAGTCAATGCTCTCTCCTACCTTTAGGCCGAGTTGGCGCACATCCCACCCATTGGCGGTCAAGTATTCGCGGAACTTTTCGTCCTCGAGCGTGATCGTGTCCTGGCCAATCTGGGGCAGGAAGAAGAAGGCGAGGGCTGCTGCCAGGACGCACAAGGAAGAACTGACGAAGAATGGGTATTGGTAGTAGGCGGCGTTGGATGAGTCGCCTCCGGCCGCCTGAATGTAGGGGAAAACGTAGACACCCACGAAGGCGCCGATCTTGCCAATGGCGGCGGCGATTCCGTAGTACTGGCCTCGGACTCCGGTAGCGCAGGTCTTAGCGGCCAAGAGACCGATATTGTTACCGGGACCCAGCTCGCCGAGACTCAAAAAGATACCATAGACGACAACGAAGGCGCCGATGACGCTGGGCTGGGATAGCTTGGCGTAGGTTCCGGCCATGATAAATCCCACAACGGACTGAGTGAGGAAGCCGAGAATCAAGGTGTAGCGGGGCCCTAGACGATCACTGATAGGGGCTCCGAGCACGGTTCCGGGGACGTAGAACAAGTTGAGCACCGTGTTCCATCCAAAAACGGTCGTCAAGGGAGCTTTTGTACCATCGGCGTAATTATTGGCATAGATGTTGGAGATAATGGGGCCAGAGTATATGCCGAAGGCATACGCGGAGAACTAAGGAGCTGTTAAGTTTGTTTGCTATGTAGAACCCTAGAGGAAGACGGTACTCACGTCGTAGATGAACCAAATCAGACTAACGATGAATAGACGGAAGCCGTAATACTTGAGAACTAGTAGATAGGGTGTACGGGCATTCTTCATCGAGTTTCGGGAGAACTCCTCCGGTTCTTTGAGCTTGAAGCGTAGCAAGAGCAAAAGCAGCGGGAAGACGACGCCAATGCCCAGACTTGTTCGCCAGATGGTACCGAAGTATTTGTTCTGGGCCGCGGCGGCGACAACGTATGGAACGAACGCGCCGATGACAAATCCGACATCAATCATGGAATTGGTGAATAGAATAAACCATCGGTTTCGGGAGCCGGACTTTAGTTCGCCGGTAGACTCGGCGCAGCTGACGCTGCCGGCCGGATACTCGCCTAGAGGAAGCGTTAGTGGGGTTGGGGTTTATAGAATCCCATCGTGATTCTTACCTCCAATGCCAATTCCCACCTTGGAATCGAGTCAGTCTTGAGTTGATTGCGTTTTCGTGCGCGAGGGAAAAAACTTACAAAAAATCGCCAAGCAGCAAGAATGTTGAACATGCCAACTGGGTCTCCGTGGTAGTAAGAGCCAGCGGCGAGCGCCGTGAAAACAATGAGAACGATAGTGGAGATTAGAAGCGAGTTGGTACGAGACCATCGATCGGCGGTATATCCGAAGACTAGCTGACCAACGACCTATCACATACGAATCCCGCAAGTTAATCAATTGTTCTATGTCTCTCATGAATCACACAGGTTACTGCATGAGTCTAAGGGGGTATGCAGGAGGAGAGGGGTCTAAGAACGTACCGTTCCGGCGAAAGCGATGGCCGGTACAACCTTGGCGGCCTGCGAAGAGCTGTAAAGGTCATCATATTCGTAGCCGAGTACGGTGTTTACGGAACCGATGACCTATGAAGACGGATGAGATTTTAGCAATCGAAGGTAAGAAGCGGGAATTAGCATGGGTAGAGCAAGAGGATAGAAAATGGCAGGGCAACCGAACGCACGTTGTTGATGTAGCCATCGGAGAAAAGACCAGCGCCGCAAGCTAACACGGGCCAAATAGCTTCAAAGAAAGGCTTCTGGTCGATCGGCGGCGGCCCGCTCGAAGCCTCGGGGTCGCGCGTGTCCTCGGCGACGTGCTGTTCTGCAGGTTTCTTTCTCCCAAACATTTTATTTCTTCTTTTTCCCACTTGCCAACGGCGGGGAGGGACGGGGAGGTGGACGGGTAATTAATTATTAAGACACAATAAGTAGGTATTGATAAACGAAGTGAAGATGAAAGGATCCGTATCCTCAAGTGGGAACAAGATGACGGACGGTAGAGGATATCAGGTCTCTAGGGATAAGGGAAAAGAAGAAGCGTCGTAGAGTACCTAGGCAATCGCTGATCGGGGGTAAGAAGTGCGCGTGAAGCCTTTTTCTACATTTCCTCCAGCTCAGCTACGGTATCTAGCCGTGTACCTCGCTACGTAAGTACCTACCAAAGAGAGATAAGCAACCGTTGGTTTGGGCAAAACCTACCTAACCTACCTAAGGTAAGAGGTAGGCAAGATCCATGTCTAATCTTGCCTGCATGAGCATAAGTTGGGTAGTGTATTTGATGTGTGTAGTGTAATACAGGTACACTACTAGGTATACATCGTGCCTAGGTAGTTTGTCAAGAGATCGAGAACAGCGCCAACAAAGTGTAGTATCGTTTCCGTTAGCACTACCTATATTAACTTTGGTGTCATAACTATAAATAGGACAACCCGTTTATTTATTTATTTTTCTAAGAATTAGGTACTTTGCCCAGCCCAACCCTTCTCCTGAATTAAGAAATGTTTTGAGTTCAAAGTCTTTTCTTTTTTTTTCCTCTTGCACGTGTTTCCCGAATTTTGGAATGACGAATAGCTCCTTTGAGTTTAGAGTGACATGCAACGATCCTACATGGCTGGAAAAGATGGGGATTTGGACAGGGGGGCTTGCAGCGGGATTGCCTATCAAGATGCGCTAGCCCCGCAGGTAACGCAACTTCCAACATATAAGAGGTACCTAGGTCCATGTAGGTACCGCTGTAGGTAGTGTAGGGTCCTCGAAGATAAGGTAGGAGAAGTACAGTGACTGATTTACAGTGACTGATTTAGCATCGATTTAGCACCGAATCAGGTTCGCAGTGTTAGAAGGATTTTAATCAAGAATCGTCTCTCAATATGATCGGATAAGGTTGGTGACGTTGAATCGAAAAAGCCAAGCTTGACGGACCAACCCGCGAAGTGCTCTCGTGACATATGACCATTTCCTGAAGCCTGTGTAACGGTAGCATGCGCATCGAGGTATCTGGCCTATCAAAAGTGTCTAATCGACCTCGTGCTGACTTCTAGCTCGAAAACATGCATCAGATTGTGCGTACAACGATGACAACTTATAGCTTTAATTTTTTTTTTTTTCAATGGATAAAAAGTGGCTGATTGGGGTTCGGTGCTTTGTCCAATGCCGAATAGAGTAGTCAACGACAAGCTTTTTCTCGCTCAAAGCTTACAGTCGCCTTACAGTAGTGGCTATCACAAGCTCACTTCAGCCGCCTTGGCTGCGGTCTTGGGGCTTGGGGCAGTCCTGCTGTGTTTGTATTGATCGATGCCTTCTCGAAGCCAAGGGACGGGGTTCGCATAAGCGCACTACATAATCGCATCGTTTGCACTTTTGTTAACGCCTCGGTTCCATACCTTGATACAGCATACTTGAGATGAGATTGATGAATAGTTACGCTACCACCGCTATCAATTTATACTACTCTGCGAGGGGACGCATTAAACGACCTGAACCAAGCACGTGTACGCTTGTTACCCATGTCTAGGGATCTTGCTGCACAGTAACTTACGCGGGTAGACTCGGTATGGCCGAGACCCTCCGCACTGGGATAAGTTCTGCTACAACCCGAAGCCATGACGTTGTTACAAGTCTCAGTAGTGTATACGTAATACATTGCTCGACAGAATAAACTTGAAACAACCCTCTTGGCGCTCTTTAAAAGAAACGATCCTAATTTCATAGGGTACCTAGATAGGCATTTACAACAACTACTTACACTGAGGTAGGCATGTAGCTAACTGCGGTTTCTGTCGCATTGGTCCATCACATTTGCATGGGAGAAAGGATATGGGCGGCGAATTAACGATAATAACGAACAACGAAGCGAAAGACATGATTATTAACCTCCTGCTCGAATACCACCCTAGTAAACAGGCCGTGTCTGCCCGCTGGGAGATCTTGTCTATTTCGATCTAATGGCTGTGATCGGCCCAGGATCGGCTCTGGGCACCTACTCTATGGGGCGATTTACATCACAAACATTGTTTCACCAGCGCGTTACCCTAGGAAAGACGAATCATACGACATGGGAATATATCCTTAATAATAGCAACAAAATCGCATTGCGGCCCGGGGGCTCAGGGGAAAAGATGTCGATCTTCCGGGGGAGGGGTGTGTGTGTCTCTTTTTCATATAAGATGAATATGGTCTCCATGGCACTAAGTAGGTAGGTACTACATATATCCTCACTCATCAGGTCAACAAGAAAAAGAAAAACATGGCTCTCATCCGCGCAGTCTCGGCGCTCCTGGCCACGGGCCTAGCGGTCTCGGCGACAGGCGTCCTGCTGCCGCTCTACGTCTACCCGTCCGCGGAATACGGCGACGGCGCCGCGAACTGGCAGCCCGCGCTCGCGGCCATCGCGGCATCGCCCAACACGCCGTGGCTGGCGGTCGTGAACCCAGCCAACGGACCGGGTGCGACGGGCGAGCCGGGAAACGGCGACGCCAACTACGTCTCGGGCGTCTCGCAGCTCAACGCGCACGACAACGTGCAGACGATCGGGTACGTGCGCACCGACTACGGCGCCGCGCCCGCCGAGGAGCTCTACGCGAACATCACGACGTGGGCGTCCTGGGCAGCGGGCGGCGTGGGCGTGTCGGGCATCTTCTTCGACGAGGCGAGCGCCGCCGACTTCGACTACCTCAGCGCCGCCATCACGTTCGCGCGGACCGCGTTCGGCGCGCGCCAGATCGTCGCCGCGTGCAACTTCGGCGCGGCCGTCGGTGCCGAGTTCTACGATATCTGCGACGTCGTCGTTGTGTTCGAGAGCTACCTCAACAACCCCGAGTACCCCGCGTACGAGGGGGCCGACACGCTCGATGCCAACACGCCCGATTTCAGCTACAGGTCGCAGGCCGCCGTCATCGTGCACGACTTCGTCGGCTCCGCCGCCGACGGCCAGAGCGCCGATACCGCGCTCCTGAGGAAGTATGTCCAGGAGGCGAAGGAGGACGAGCTGGGCTGGGTGTACTTCTGCTCTGCTGGGTACGAGACCATCACGGCGGCTCCGGCTACGGCGGGGGCCCTGGCTGCTGTGTTTTAAAAACGCTTGAGGTAGAACTATCAGAAATGAAAATTAAAGGGGAAAAAAATTGATTGCCTATGGCTATTATTACAATTCACATGGCGGTGATCATTTGTTGAAAGGCACGGCGGTCCACGACCCAAAATCGACCGCGGAACCTTGGAAAAAAGATTATTTAGAAAGGTTTCTCTAACTTCTAACTTCGCGCGATAAACAGCTGAATGCCAAGAAACAACTCGGCCGCTCCAGCCTTGTTACGAACCATCCCGCTACCTAGATGATCGTGAACATGGCGAATCCCTCCCAGGTTTTGTACAAGACTCGACTTCCCCTATGCCGATTTCGGCCCACACACTCTTTGCGCTCAAACCTCCAACACCCCGTCCCTAATTCATGACATAAGAGACAAGACGTACCTATTTACTTTCGCACGCCTAGAAATAGCATGCCATGCCTGCCTGCTTGGACTAATAGCTGGCCGCGGCAAATTCCAAGGTCAAATGAATGCCGCAACCAACTATGATAAAATGATGACAAGTGCCCGATGTTCCCCAAATACTCCTAATCACCGACCACTCATAAGGCAGATTATCTCCCCCCCTCGGAGTGGGAATATTTCATTTACGCCGTCTTCTTCCACTGGCCGATCACGCCGATCAAACTGCTGACGGTACCAGCGAGGCCGACGAAGCCATCGTCAAATTTGGTCCAGCCAAGTGCCGATGTAGGGATCGTGAGATCGCAGAGATCGGAGAGAAGCTGGAGCCTGCTGGAGTAGCGCTCACTTGATTCGCAAAATTAGCCTCGACCGGGGGTACAATTACTAATCAAAACTAGTGGAAGGGGAAAATAGAAAGGAAGTAAGAGAGGGAAACTCACAGCGCAATTTTCTTGGCCTCTACCACGCCCTCACCCTCCTTCAAATCGAGCTCGGCCTCGCGCTGGCGCAACTGATGCAGCGTGTAAAGCTGCGCAACGACGGAGCAAGCGAGCCCGACGACCCAGAAGCGCTGGGCCTCCCTGCCGGCCCTCGCGGCGCCGTCCCATTTCCTGATATTCAGGGCTGTGGGGACTGTGAGGGCATCGGCGGTTAGGTAACCCGCGTATCCCAGCTGTCGGCCGAGCGCGGCATACTTGAGCACGGGGTCGCCGCTCTTGGCGGTGGTGATGGAGTCGAAGGCTACGGCGGCGGCCTTGACGTGCTCGATGTTCTTTCCCACACGCAGCAGCTTGCGCGCCTGTCCGAACGATTTCTTGATCCCCTCGTACGGCGCGATCTCGGCCCGCGTCGCGTTCGTCCGCAACAGGTACCACGAGTAGAATCGCGCAAAGTACTGCAGGAGGCGCATAACCTTGTCTCGGCCTACCGTCGTCGCCACGAACTTGAGGTAGTGCGACACCGACGGGTGGTAGATGAGTGCGTCGGCGACCATGTTGGGCTGCAGTTCTGGCTCGTCTTTTCTTTTCAGAGTCGCGAAGAGTATCGATATCTGGAGGAAGTATATCGACTGAGGGGTAGATTGTAGATTGAAACGTAGATTGAAACTCCAAACCGTAGGGCCAATCAAGATATTATTATTCTAGAAGGTCGACAATTGTTTGATCGCTTTCCACTACCTGTCGTTGAATAGGCTGCTGCGCGATGTAGTACGAGTTAGGGTATTTGTTCTATTTGTTCGGGGTAGACTCGGGGATGGATGCAAGGGACCGATTGCCGCACCTACACTACAGCAGCATCCAGTTCTCCGGTTAGCAGCAAGACCCGCGCCAAAGGCTCAATTGTCAATTGGCAATACTACGACCACTGACGTTGAGCGTACCTAGTTCGGTGGGGAAGTGGACAACGCCTGGTCGTTGTGAATATGAGGTTTGGAGACACGACAAGAAATCAATGATCAATTCGGAGACGGAGAGATGGGGATAAAGATAGAGATAAAGAGAGAAGATAGTTCTCAAAGTCAAGAAGAGGCTTTGTTGATTACAGCCGGGAGAGCTGCTGGATTAACGGCTGTATTAAAGCCACTGCGCAACGTTGGAGCATGAGAACGTGAGAACGTGGGAACGTGGGACCGTGGAACCTGGGGGTGCCTTAGCACATGCCGAGGTTCATTGCTAGACTGAACTAGCTCGGCCGGGATTTCTGATTTCTGTAAGTGGCGGGCCAACACTCCCCAATTCAGCAGATCGGGTAATATCGCATTAGTATGCCTTTAATTGGACCAGGCACTAAAGTCAGCGATTCATCATCTCACCGTGAGACACTGAGGCTCATTTAAATCTCGAGGCAATCTTTGTGACACAAAATAGGCGCAAAATAGGCATATAATGACCAATTTTCGATATAACACTGTTTATTGAATGAAGTCTATTATGCCCTCGATCTGTATAGATATAGATACACGATGAGATGGCTCATAAATGACATCATACCCCTCCGTTCAGTCCTGGGAGACAGATACATAGTATACACACCTCTGTCATAAGGCCAATGCTGAGGCAGTTCAAGAGTACCATGTTTCCCTCTTGGTGCTTCAAGCATATATATACTTATCACCTGCTGGCTCTCCCACATACCGCAGAGATGACACTCCGGCCGTATGCAGTTAGATTTGGAATTATGCATGTCACTGGGATCAAAGACCACAACGAAGTGTGTAGCATGTGCATAGATCTAATTGAGGTACGCTCTTCTAGCAAACCTCTCGAGTATTCCACAACCGAGACATATAAATCTCGAGGTGGCTGGTTATATGCATATTCAGATCATTCCCAACCAAGCACGCCCATAACAATGTTTTGAGGCCTTGAAAGGCAACATCTCCAGGCACGAACGAGGTGGGAACCAATCATCACAGTTAATTCTTACCTCGGGAAATCTCATATCTGACCTCGACTATCGTAGGTGCTGTACACCTACGGGATACGTCATTTAACCTCGAGGGCGAGGTTGAAATATAAACGAAAACAATGCGTCGGCAGCCATTTCGTGAGAGAGAAAACATCTTCTGCCCGGTGACAAAAGACCATATCCTAGGCCGTCTCCCCAGAACCTTTCGTGTAGCGATGTGCACCGTTGTGGATTCGGCCACCAGCAGGGAGTGTGCAGAATCCGGAACGGTTAAATGGTATGTGCCCGGACTACTTCAATCATATTGGAATAGCACGCTGATTGACTCGCCGTGGTGAATCCGACGGATAGCCTCAGCAAAGATCGGCGAGACGTCCAACACATCCAGCTTTGGACATAACTTCCGATGTTCATCCTGCGGAACCGAGTTGGTGACCACAATCCTATCAATGGCCGAGAGGTTGATGCGCTGTATTGCGTCGCCGCTGAAAACACCATGGGTGATCAGTGCATAGACGACAGTTGCGCGTTCCTTTCTTAACAACTTGGCGGCACGGGTGATGGTATTGGCCGTATCGACGAGATCGTCGATCAAAATACAGACACGATTGGCAACATTGCCAACCAGCATCATGGTAGCATTCTGTCGGTCTGTGATCCTCGTCGGTCGTCGTTCCTGGGGGGTTTGGTTAAGTTTGGGGTCACTCTTAAGTAGGTCTCCATCTTACCTTGTGAATAAGGGCAAATTCCATCCCGAGGCTATCGGCGATAGCGGTAGCCCGCTTGGCGCCGCCTGCATCCGGACTCACAATAACAGCGTCCTTGAAATCCGGAATGTTTTGTTGGATGTAACGTTGGAGGAGGGGGCGACCGTACAAGTTGTCCATGGGGATGTCGAAAAAACCTTGATACTGGGGGTCGTGAAGATCCAATGCAACCACACTATAATATTGGTCAGTTTCCTCCATCTCTACGAGATGTAAATCCACATATACGTTGATATCGAGTGCGAGCATGTCTTGAAGGAGTGGGGGGATGAAATGGCAAACTATCTAAGGGTAAACCGGGTAGTACATACTGATCCGCGCCGGCGCATGTGAGAAGATCTGCTACCAAAGTGCCTGCTTGTGCGACCCATCGCTTGTATCCCGGTTTCGCCTGGAATGTGCTCACGAGAGCGGGATTCTGCATGTCGTGGGTGGTGAAGCTTTGGGTGTGCATCGTCGTGAGGCCAGGGCGAGGAGCCGAAGTTGGGTTCTGGAGCGGGTCACTGCTCGTGGAACTCTCGCCATTAGAACGGGAAGTTCCATTAACGAGCCCATGGCCATTTCCGTTGACGAGAGAGGTTCTACTCATAACTCTCGACAAGTCGGTGTCCTTGTTGAAGCTCGGGGTCTTGTCAATTCCGGGGGCTGGTGTCGCGGGGACGCTTTCGAACGTGTACTTGTCCTTGGGAACCTCGAGGGGAGGCTTCGAAAGTGGAGCGCCAGCCTTGTTATAGGGGAGGTCAGGCTGTCGCGAGTAGGGAAACAAAGGAAGAACTGCAGTAACTCTCTTGGCAGACCCAATCTTGCAAGCAGATATCACTAATTAAGAGGTCAGTGCCGATGCTCCAATTGTATGATCCTTTCGTGTTGGATTACTCACTTATGCAGAGTTCCATGAGGTGGTCATTGACGGATCCTCCACCAGACTGAATGATGAAGACATCTTTGCCACGGACCGAGTCTTTGATCTCACAACGCGTCTCACCGACGGAGAATTTACTCAGGGTGCGGTTGCTAACCGGCAGGCCGAGAATATTGCAGATGTTCTCGGTCAGGACCGGGTGGGAGTTCCCGCCAAGGATGACGATATTGCGGACCATTTTGGAGGCGATATTTGCCGAAACAAAGCAGAGAAGCTACTGATTGAATGGGGAAACAACCACCTGGCGCAAATTGTGGAATGGATGAGAAACCAGAGAGAAGAAAGTTCTGGTCAGGTTCAAGCAGCTACCCAGGTACCTAGCAGGACGGGTTAGGGGAGTTGGATGCGGTATCTCGTGTAGAGTGGCCAATTGCTCGAGAAATCAAGGTCGGCTGGAGAAATGGCAGTTTGCTCCGATGACGGTGAGTGGGCGAAAAGCTGAGGTTCGATCTATTCAGATGGAACGAAGCCGCCAAGATGCTCCTGGGAGAGTGGTGGGGAAAGTGGGAAAGCAATGTGTTACAGAGGGGGAATCATGTTGGAAGACATGCAATGAATCATGGCACTCGAAGGCAGAGCTTTTGTTGGTGTCGGACTGGAGGAAAAAAAATAATCAGGGTTGAGAAGAGAGCGAGGCATTTGGTAGCTACTTTAATGACTAGTGAAGGTAGCGCGGGTGGGCATGGTGGGCATGGTGGGCATGGTGCTGAGAGGGATCCACTTCTTTCCGCGGGGCTTTTTCTACTGGTACGGAGCACTGAGTATACATGGTGTACCTTCGGCAGGCATTCGAGTCGTTTATTCCATGCTACCCACCTTCAGCACGCAGCGAGCGATGTCGTCTGGTCGTGGATGTCGTGTATCCATCTTGTGTTCGAGTGAGACAGCAGAAGGAAAATTTGAAGGAGAGGCAACCCTGTAATTGCCCGTCTATTAGTGGTCCGAAGGCCACAGCTCTGTCCCCTGTCGCCGACGCAGGCGGTACGCAGGCAGTACGCAGGATAACGCCACTCATGCTGTACACTAAGTGATGAGCTGCAGTCAATCCGCCGCAACAACAGTCCACTGCAACTCTCAGCTGTCCCCGCGTCTCCGATCACTGCTAATTTCACCACCTCCATACCTCATACCTCCAGTTCTGCTCCAGGTAGCGACGTATGCAAGTATGTATGTAGCTACCTAAGGTATTGGACCTGTCACATGGAACCGAGAAAAAAAGAAGAAAAAAAGACTGCACTAGCAACGTCAGATTGCGCTCGTACGTTGAACTAAAAACTAAAACACTGATTCCACGCCACCGTGTGACGAAGGCGACATCATCATCATCGGTTATCATGCAGCAGCAGCAGGGAAAAAAAAAGAAAAAAAAAGCTAATCGACATGAGAACGCGCGACAAATCAATCATTTACACGAAAATTACGCAAAATTACGGTGTGCGTCACTATTCTTGTATCGCCATGAACCAAGAAATACAATGTTTGGTACCGCGTCCCGTTGACCTACCTACTGTAGGTAAGGCCAAGGTCGCCAAACCCGGGTAGGGCAGCGCTCACTACAGGGTAAATTTGAGCCGCCTTCTTTTTTCCGGTTAGGCACTTTCTTCTGGTCAGCTGATGACGCGATGGAAAAGCGACGCGCCCCGACACGCCCACACTTATACAGGCGACGTTTCTCGATCATGACCCCAACAGCTCGTTTGATTTGGTAATTTGCTTTTATTGTCCGATTACCTACCTCATCTTCCTATTGTACTCTAACTGTATTGCGTGTCACTGTATTTGTTGCCATCTGCACTGCGGCTTGCAATGCCTGAGATCGCCGAAGGTATGACCCGAGATGTTCATTTGCCACATAACTGATACGGCCCCCACACGTGTATTCTAGTGTGGCCTCATATTCCTAATACACACTAACATCGTGCTTACAAAGTCGCGCGAGTGACACACTTCCTCCGCCAACATCTGGTCGGAAAGCGGATAGGCAACATCATCGCCCAGGATGACAACAGCGTATTCGGTAAAGTCGGAACAAGCGGATCTGCCTTTCAGGCAGCGCTGGCAGGGAAGCGCGTAGTCAGTGCCGGGAGTCAGGGGAAATATTTTTGGCTGGAACTTGACAAGGCGCCGCATCCGGTCATGCATCTCGGTATGACGGGATGGATTCATATTCGCGGGCAGCAGACAGCGTATAACCGGTACGCCGAGAAGATGAACGGCACCGACAAGGAGATCTGGCCGCCTAAATACTGGAAGTTTCACCTGGAAACGGACAGCGACCCGAAAGTGGCTGTAGCGTTCACAGATGCGCGGCGATTTGGACGCATCCGCCTCGTCGACTGTCCAGGCGCTGAGATCAGATTAAACAGTCCACTGGTCGAGAATGGACCGGATCCTGTCGTGGATCGTAAGATATTCACGGAGGAATATCTTAGCCAGAAAATGAAAGGACGACACGTCCCCATCAAGGCTCTGCTGCTCGACCAGGCCATGATCAGCGGCATTGGAAACTGGGTCGGTGACGAGATAATGTATCAAGCAGAGCTCCACCCGGAGCAATATAGCGACGACTTCTCCGACTCCGAAATCGCAAGGTTATACAAAGCGATCTGCTACGTCTGCGACTTGGCGGTTGAGAAGCTCGGTGATTCGGACCAGTTCCCCAAAGACTGGTTATTCAACCACCGCTGGGGCAAAGGCAAGAAGGACGCCGCAACGACGCTACCGAATGGCGAGAAAATCATATTCGTGAAGGTGGGCGGGCGCACAAGCTGTGTGGTGCCTAGTAAACAGAAGAAGACCAGCCGCGTGGCGGCAGGCGTCAAGGAAGAGGATCCCGAACCCAAACCAGAGACGAAGAAGAATACGGGTAAAAACAGTCGCTTTTTCGACGGGGATGAGGTTAAAGATGGCGACCAACAAGCTGAGCCGAAAGTACGCCCCGCGAAGAAAGCGAAAACCATCACTCAGGAGGCCATCAAAGAGGAAGACGACGAGATCACGTCTATGGATAGAGAAGATTCGAAGCCAAAAAGGGCCGTTCAGAGGACCAGGAGGAAACCAGCGGATGTTCCCTCCCCTTCCAATGTAGGTAGGAGGCGATCGACCAGACTCCGTAACGCTATATCTTGATGAGCTACCTATAGAGGAGGAGCCTACTCTATGCCACATAGGTACACTATTAGGATACTGCTATGATAATATTAGAATAATATGACGGTGATATTGAGACAAGAAGCAAGGATTGTAACCTTTTTTTCTTCTTTTCTTTGAATGCAGTCGTGGCTGTGAACAAGACGGCGGTTTCAATTACTATACTGTCGAAGTGAAGCATAATAGCATGTGCAACGAGGTCCTGATTTCGGACAAAGTCCTGATTTCGGACAAAGTAAGCCAGTCACCCTTCTATAGAATACGGATGCACCGAGTAAAGATGGACGAGACGAATATCGTTCTGCTCTTTTTAGAATTTCTCACGAGGGGGGTATCGAATAGTCCGGAAGTATATATATAGTAAATATAGGTCGTCGAATTGCATGTACAAGAAGGTTTTCCCCCATCACTCCTACGAGCGAATGCCGCGTTGAGCCATAAATCATGTTAACCTACCACTTGCGCGGTAGCCGCCCAATGAAAGCGAGCGAAAACTCTCCATATTCAGCAGCAGCACCCACGGTTGACCGAGCCCTGCTCGATGGATTCATGCGCTTTACTCAATAGACATTCGCATTAGGCCATCGTTGGTATCACTCATCCCCTGGAATCCCACGCGGCCTTTGGCTGCGCTGATAGGCCGTCCCGCATTGGGAGCATTGTTGTTGCTACCACCCGAGCTTCCGTTCTCGCTGGGCGTGCCGGAAGCCTTGTCTCCGCCATGGTTGCTCCCGGGCCGCGAGCCCCAGGGCATGTTATCTCGTTGTAACGGGCTCTGCATGATCGGTGAATTGTGCACGCTCATTCCCGGGCTAACTGCTCGTCTCTTGAAGACGTGCGGGTCAAAGTCATCCTCTCTCCGACGTTTACTATTAATGCGCCGTGTAATCTCCGCCGCGGTTGGTGGGACGCTGCCCCCTTGCGACGGTGTCGCTGAAGCGGTTGCTTGTGGTGTTTCTGACTTTTGGCTATCGCTGCCATGACTGAGTCCTCCCAACCCCGGTCCAAATAAACCGGCATTACCGGAGCCTGTTGACATGGACGGCGAATCCATATTAATATCCTCACTGATGCCAGAAGAGGAGCCCCTCGGTAAAATCACAGGGGGCGGCGGTGTTGTCCTCGTGCCATTGATGCTACCCGTTTCAGAGAAAGTGTCCCAAAAGTTTTTGCCCTTGGAATTCTTCATGACCTGTTGTTTGAAGCTGCTGGATAATGTCGAGTCCGACATTAGGTCATCATCGGGTATCTCGTCGAACGGTTCTTGAGTAGTACAAAACTTGGGAGATGACTGTGCTGTAGGTACGTTGGATGTTTCGAAAGGGAGTGCTGGTGGCCCTGGAGGTATTCGGGGTTCCAGATCCATGTCACTTTCTCGCACTTGGCGGATTACCTCTGCTTCCCTACGGACCTCGGAATCGATAGGGGTGACTTCTTCCGCAAGTGCTGCGCGGATTCGGGCGAAGCCTTTCGTTTTTGGCTATTTGTACATTAATACATTGGGATGCGAGGGGACGTAAGGGAACATCAGGGTGGGATGCATACTAAAAGATTTCCTCTCCGGGTAACGGCCCTCTTGATCACACCTCTAACGCCATCTCTCCCGGATATAATAGGTGACGAGTCTCCAGTCTCCATGGGCCTTTCGTCATTTTCACTCCCGGAAATGTGTAACTGATTGGCTGCCCAACTGATACTCTCTCGTCGTGGGTGGTTCATCGGGATATCTCTCATTTCCTTCATTAAATTATTACTAGGAGGAGACCTAGACAACGTCACAGGCGATGCTGCGTTGAAACCTAGAGATGCCAGGCCTCGTGGCTTCTTCTTGGGTAGTTTCCGCGGCCGAATTCGGAAACTCGAAAGACTGTTGATCGCAGGAGACCCACCGGGCAACCAAGGAACGGGATGGATGCTCTGGTTGTGTGCAGCGCTCTTGGCAACCTGGGGCGTATTGAGGATGGCATCTTCCATCTCATCGTCCATATCGTCTTCGCCCGAGCTCGAGGAGGAATCAGACGGTATGGGATTCGTGCTGCCTAGGGAGCTAGAAATGTACATGCGTTCATGATTGCCCATCATTGACCGCAATGACGTAGTTGACTGATCTGCTTCATATTCACCAGTACCTCTCCGAGGTATACTCATCGCGCGCCCCCCTATAGTTGGTGACGAATCCGGCGACGACTGTTCCGCTAGCATAGAGTGATGCAGACTTGTAGCAGCACGGGAAAAGTCCAAACCTCGAGATCGCCGTGGTAGAATATTGGTGGGTGAGGCATAGATCTGGGAATGGTCGAGCTTCGGGGACAAAGGAGCCGGTTTCATATACGACTGCTGGGCCGGGGAGTTGGCCTCTCGCTGCGGCACATGAAGCGACAGGCCGTGTATAGGGAACTCGGGGCGCCGGGGAGTCACTGGAGCAACGGGCTCCTCATTCCTCTCCCTCCCCAATGCGCTGTCGTCCTTGGATGTTCGTCTTGAGGCCTCAACAATAAAAGGCGAAGGTGACAATTGAGAACCATCGCCATCGGACAGGCTCCTCGTCTTAGAGAGGAACGGCGCACCTTGGGCGATGCCGGCGCTTATGTTCCCGCCTCTGATATCCTCATCCATGACGGCGAATTCATTATCGTCGGTTGCCGCTGCCATTCAATTAGATATGTCCCTCCTCCTCCTGTAAATGTTGCCTGTTCGATCGCGGACGAGTTTGCGTCGCGAAAACACTGGGGATAGGCTAGCAATGTCGTGTCGAAACAGTCGTTGGTGCTGATGCTGGTAGTGGTGCTAGGTAGATGGTTATGATAGCCGAGGCAAAAGGGTTGTTAGGACAAAGTTGTATCAGCTCTTGGAGAGGCTTCTTTCGTTAAAATATGGATTAATTCCGGACACAAGCTGTTCGGTCTGAACCATGCTATCCGGCTACGATTGGATCATGGCGTGCCGCCGTAGGGATAAATAGACATGGGTAGATATGGGCAGACATGGGCAGACATGGGGAAGAATGAATAGAGAGCAACTGAGACGCATGTACCTATGGAATTGTGACGTCGCCGCACGCGTTGAAAGCGCGCGGTTCCCGAGTACTAAGAGGCCGCTACTCAGAGGCGGGTGTCTGAATGGCTACAGGGACCTTTAATAGACCCATCAATGGGCCATCAATGGGCCATCAATGGGCCATCAATGGTGCAGCACTGCACCCAATGCCACCCCACACTCTATTTCGTCCATCCCTCTCATCCATCTGCCTAGGCTCCCTGGTCCAGTCGCCGTCACGTCAGCCCCTACCAGAACCCCTACCTACAAACCCTACAAACATTCCAGAACCCCAGCTACTATGTACATGTACTACTATGGTTGAAGTTCAGTAAAACGTACCTGGTCGGGTAGCCTTGGCAGATTTTCAGTGGGTCCAAAGTACTCGGCTTTTGTGGAGTGTAAAACCTACCAGAAACCTGTCTGCAAAGCTGCCATAAGACGCGGTTATATGTACGTTGTTTTTTATATGCTATTTCTTAAAAAAAAAAATTTAAAAAATTACTAAATAAATATTTTTAAAATAATATTTTATTATATATTAAAAAAAATTATAGTATTAAACAAGATACTTTTGATTTATTAAGATATTGCTAAAAATACCTGACTAGGTACGTTTTACTGAACATCATATTTCTTATCTACGTCCGTAGCTCCATAATACTGCTTATCTTACGTCCGCGGCTCCACAATACCTAACTAGGCACGTTTTATACCCCTACACACTAGTACACTACCTAATGTACATACCATGTACTATGTAGAACGACTCCAAGTCCTCAAAGATCCGGTTTACTCTGTAGTCCTGCCATAAACCTTCCTAGGTACATACATGTAACTACCTCCTACCAATGAAATAAAAAGCATCCCTGTCCCAATGGTAACAGCGAGTGCTTCCTGCCGTAGATATATACCAGATACCTTCGATCTGCAAATGTGAAGGTAACCCTAGCGAGTGACCGGCTGCGTGGGTTGATATGTAGGTAGTGTATTGAATAAATTATGTTTCTCTGAGCTCCATATATCGGCTCCGCTTTCGCCAATAGTTTTTCTCGATTAATGAGAGTTAGCTCGACGGAGTAGTGTAGCCAGCCTACCTAATGGTTTCATACCTTGTACAAAGAGGGAAAAAGGGTCTAACAGGACTAATGTCTCTCTCCTTTATTTTATATCACGAAATATGAGAACATTCCATGGCTAAACCACCATAGTGCCCTCAGGTTTCGGCCCTGTGTTCGACCAAGCTGACGGGTTGTTTTATTCCAGGTGGTATCACGAAGTGTGCTATAGGTTTCAAAACGCGGTGCTTCACTGGGGGTCGTCTTCATTGGGTATCTTCTGGAGGCATGTCCCACCTCCTGATTGGTTTTCCGTTGTGTCTTCTTTTACCCAGGCTTGTACCTCCATCCCCAACGAAGTGGAGAACCCATTCCCAGACCTTCCTGGTCTTCGCGAGCTGAGGATGAGCCCTTCTAGTCGAAGTAACATCTCTCATGGTGTATATGCCCCCCGTATCGTCCTTGTTTACCCGTCTCCGGTGAAGCAAGTCTATTTTTGTCTGGCCTTTCCTCAGACTGTGCCCATGAACTTTCTTCATAAACACGCTCAAGGCGACGTTTCGTAGGAGAACAACGTCTTGTCGCCTCAGGCTGCGTACCAATGCATTGGCCTCACTTGGTTCAGATGACATCCAGAATGTGACACTGAAGCCGGATTTCGTTTCGTCTGCGACCAACAGCTCGACCAGTGATTTTGTCGTGCCCCAACGTGTCCTCACCGTGCGTGGTTCTGCTATCGATATGATGCCAACAATAAGGTTTACCGTCATGGTCTGGGGCGATATCGAAAGTAAGTATTTAGCATCCGGTAAATCTTCCAAATCACTCAGATGTCTAACTTCACCCTCTCGCAAACCGCGAACTTCAGCAGCGGTGCCGTCCAGCCGAGTGGATCCTTCATCATCGTAGAGATCATCTGTAATATCGAAAGACGAATCTTCTGTAGTGAAGCTCCGAGAGGGAAGCTGTGACGAAGGGACATCTCCGTGGATAGCCACGGAATGATCATAAAACTTGTCAATGGTCTGTTGGTCTAGTGTGTCTTCTGATATACCAGACGTCGTATCAAACGATCTTGACAAGGTAGTAAAGAAGCCCGGACTACCCGGGTAAAGATGGGCGATAGCATGAGTTTGAGAAAAGCCAGTTGGCAATCGCTCTCGATGCAAAGGTATTGATCGCCATACAGCTGTGTCAGGTGTGGAAAGAAAACTTGTCTCTCTCAAACCTGAATCTGGCGATGCCTCAAGGTGGGCAAAGCTCGCAATTGGATCGAGGAAGTGACTCAGCAAGTCAGGCGTGCTCCAATCAAGGGTATGCCCTTCTGGGGCACCTGCAAAAATCATAACTTTCCTCGGCATCTTGACTTGTATACTCCGAACGGGATAAACATGGTGTGTGGAAAGGTAGGAAGGATTATTATAGGTAAGTAAAATAGAGCAGGGAATGAATCTACATGGGCGTATAGAGGCATACGTACCTAACCTAGGTACTTAAGCTATGTAGGATGTAGGCAGCAAGAAGGCATTTTGGTGTGGTGTAGGTAGGGATTTACACTTTATTTCAAAAGAGCTTCCCTTTAAGAGGCTTGCTTCAGTTACCTTAGGAGGTAGGTAGTGTTGCCAGGGGCACCTGATGACAGTATAGTACTATGTACACTGCTCTATAGAGATAAGGTATTGGGCTGCTGACGAGTAATGCTAGGCGTCCGAGAGCCCCGCACTCAATTACAAGGTATATGGTACTAAGTCCAAGTGGTTTGTTGATGCGGGCAAGCGTTGGGTCCAATCACATGGAAATATATCCTTGGGGTTTGTTTACATGGACGAGACCAGGGCGGGCGACCAGTTGGCTGTCGCAAAACTGCTTGCAAGCATTTAGCAAGCATTTAGCATTGACTTGAAATCAACACATTGGCTGATTCCCACCCTAAACAACCCATCTATATTGCACAGACACTGCACCACGCCCTTTTAACCTGCTGATACAAACATTGCCACTATGTCCCAGGAAACTGGGCTCTGGAGTGTCCGTCGACCACGAGAGGTATGAGTCCAGAAATCCCCATGCGCCCATCCAATCGGCGTTGTCGCATTGAATCCACTTACTTACTGGACCCGTCGCGCGCGACACATGCAGACTCTAGGCGGCATCAGTCTCAACACCTCCCTTCCACAGCCCTCATCCGCCATGAAGAGGTCCAGTTCGACCAGTGGAAATGGCGGTTTCGCATACAACGGCGGCCACGCGCGGTCTATGTCGGGATCTAGGCACTCCCTCGCCCTCGCCCGCCCGAGCCAGCCCATCTTTAAACGCTCCTCCTCGGGCACCAACCTTGCCGACCTAGGCCTGTCCTCCGTCAAACGCGCCTCTTTCCAGAACAACCCCGGCTCTGCCCTCAAGGCATTTCAACCGAGCAGCCTACCCTCACGACACTCGGAAAATGAACGCAGGAGCAGCGTCTACCGCGGCCGGACGTCGACGGCTGGCCCCGCGAGCCATCAGAGCTTCTTTCAGCAGGCACCTCAGGCTGCCGGAGTCCCACGAGACCCACGACCTCTCAAGGACCGATCATTTCAGGCACGGATTGGCCAAGAGCTGCTAGATTACCTGTCACAAAACAATTTCGAGATGGATATGAAACATTCGCTTTCGCATAATATCATTAAATCCCCTACCCAGAAAGATTTTAACTACATGTTTCAATGGCTATACCATCGCATCGACCCGAGCTATCGCTTCTTAAAAAATATCGACCAAGAAGTGCCTCCAATCCTAAAACAATTGCGCTACCCATACGAGAAAAGCATGACCAAATCCCATATTGCCGCTGTTGGTGGCCAGAACTGGAGTACATTCTTAGGTTTGCTTCACTGGATGATGCAACTGGCCCAGATGCTCGATGGATACGTATCACACCGGTATGACGATGCCTGCATAGAAAGTGGCATCGATGTTACTGGTGATCATATCATCTTCGATTTTCTAGGCACGGCATACCGAGACTGGTTAGCCATGGACGAAGATGCCGCGGATGAAGATGCAGAAAGGGTGTTAAAGCCGCATATAGATGCTATGGCTCAAGCATTTGAACGATCGAGATCGAAATATCTATCCGAATTAGAAATGCTTGAAGCGGAGAATGCTCGCCTCTTGAGAGAAATCGAAGACCTTGAAAAGTCGACGCCAGATCCAAGGGTTTTAGATGATCATTACAAAATTATGGAGGAAGATAAAGCCAAATTCGAAGAGTACAACTCTTTAGCTCAATCAAGGTCTGATAAATACGAGAATCGCATACAGGTGCTACAAGAAGAATTAGACAAGCTCATCCAAGAGCTGAAAGATGCGGATGATGAGCGTCGTGCATTGCAAAAAGCAGTCGACGACCAAGGGATTGGCATGCAGGATATCGACCGCATGACCTCGGAACGTGAGAGACTGCAAAAGGGAATCGAAGCGGCGACTCAAAGGCTTGACGAGGGCAAGAGGCGGGTAGCAGAAAAGGAACTGGAAGCGAGCCGCAAGCTTGATGAGCTTGAGAGGCTCGTAGACAAGTACAATACTCTTGCCTATCAGATTGGCCTCATTCCAGCATCTGCTGTGAATGCCAAAGGGCAGGACTACGAGCTCGCCGTGACTGTAAACGAATCCGATTTCACAGGGTCTATCGTCAAGGGTTCGTATTCCAGCGGGACAGGGACTGAGCGTCTATTGGCGGATCCAGTGACAGGCTACCAACCCGCCCATATCCTCAACCTAGACTTGCGCGGACAAGTTAAGAGCAGTTTCTTAGCGCTACGAAGGGAAATTTCGGAGAGGAGGACCGAGGCTATGGATGCGATGATGAAAGATCACGAACTCCTCGATGGCATTAAGGAAGCAATTGAAGATAAACGCAACGAAGTAGAGGCTCTAGAGCATAGGGTCAGAGCAGCCGAGGAAGAATATGAGAAGACGAAGGAGGTACGTGAACCAGATAAAGTAACACGACGCATATTTGATTGATAGCTAACCATACGACATGACAGGTGACAACAACCCAGAAGCTTGCTTCTGATGCACAGATTGAAAAAATGGAAAAGGAACTTGCCAAGATGCGAGCTCAGCTTACAGAGTCAGTGCAGTTGTTGGAGCAAAGGGAGATGAATACAAATATCGAGTAAGTCTGGCTAGGAGCCCCGTGCCGCATCACAATACTAACTTATTCGCCCTAGATATGAACAATTGACGCTCCGAGCGAATGCGCTGCGGGAAGAGCTGCATACGGAGATCGAGAGGATGCTAAACGACGTGATCAAATTTAAAGTTCACATACAGAAAAACCTCGAGGACTATGAGGAGTTCGCCAGGGATGAGCTCGAGAAGGAACTCGGTGGTGGCGAGATGAGAGATGATACCCCTGAGGACGAATTGTGATGAGTGTTTGTATTACCTGGGTTTCACGATGGTTGGGAGGAGTTCTCTGTTGGGTCACGTTATGATGGTGCGTCCGAATTGACGAGGGAAACCCCCGGCGGCTAGCTGTTCCGGTGTTCTTGTTTGCGAATACAATTAAATGACTTTTTTATCATCATGATACCCATATACCTATCCAAGTATCTATGCTGATGCCGTGTTATGCCCCGTATTGCTAGGAATAATGAATTATATTGAATGGTACTATGGAATTTAGCTGATGATGTAGTAGCTCCCAAGCCACCCAAGCTACCCAGACCCCGCCTACTAGCCTGGGCTACTCATCTAAGTGAGGGGTATGGTTGGGGAGCTCCAGGGGTACCTATCTGTAGGTGCCTAAGTAGTAATCAGTCCCGTTATTAGGCATTCCGATGAGTACCTCATCAACCTCAGCGCCGTAGCTACCGGCCTGCATAAGGTTATATATTACATACTTACGTAGATTTACAAAGCAATCCCAAATCCATCTTCGCCCCTAAAATCAAATCAAAAAAGGAGAAGAATGGCGACCCCAGCGCCGTCCTTCACAACGACATCGTCGTCGTCCCTCGGCGCCGTGGGCCAGCTGACGCCCTCCACGAGCACACCGACGACAACGCACGCCTCGACGCCGCAAGCACCGACGGGGTTCACGTTCCCGCGCGAGTACCACTTCCCGCCCTTCTTCACGCGCCAGCCGAACCAGAGCACGCGCCACAGCCAGCACTCAAAGTGGGCGTCGCTGATCCTCTCGTACTGCGCCTACCACCGCCTGTACAAGCTGAGCCTCACCGCCCCGGCCACCGAAGACCTCTTCCACAACCGCCGCCTAAACCGGCGTCTGAGCCTCGCCGACGCGCGCGAGGTCCTCGAGTTCATGCGCGCGAGCGGCCGCGTCGAGTTCGTGAAATCCGCCGGCGGCGGCGGCGGTAGGGGCTTGACCGGCAGCGGCGGCGACGACGGCGGTGAGGGCGACGTCGTGTGGGTCTACTGGCGCACGCCCGAGGAGTGGGCCGCGCTCGTCGAGGCCTGGGTCGACGAGACGGCCCAGAAGGGCACTGTGCTCACGCTCTACGAGCTCAGCCAGGGCGAAGACACTACTGGAACCGGTAAGTCGTCCATCCCTCCCCACTCGCAACGACTTATATTGTGTTATATTGTATTTCCTACTGCGACAAACAAAAAAGAACGTAGAAAGACAGAGCGCCAGAGTAGGCAAAGCCGTACGCGCTGATAATAAACCCTTACTAATAATGTAGAGTTCCACGGCCTCGATCCCGAATTACTCAACAAAGCGCTGCAGGTGCTCGTCAAGCGCAACAAAGCGCAGATATTCGGGCAGGAGGACCAGCTTGGTGTCAAGTTCTTCTGAGTAGAGGATATCATTATCATTGAATATTAAGACAGTCAGTCGTATACAAGCAACTGTACAATTATCGTTATGTACAATTACGGGACAGTATTATCCCCAAGCCATAACATCGTTCCCATCAAGAGTCGACTCAGTACCCATCGCACCAACAGGGGGGTATGCTCCTCGCAGCAAAGAAACGCCGTGCCGCCCCGCCACCAAACAAAAACAACGCACTCGAACACTCGTCGGAGCGGGATAGTCTTAGATGAAGAAGTTCGTCACCAGATACTTCTTATCAAAACTAACTTCCTGCTTCATTACCACGTCCAATAACCAGTCCGAAGCGACGACGCGCGGTTCCATGTTCCCCCTGCGTGCCATATCTTCGAATCTCTTCCACAATTTCTTCTCCTCGGGGGTTGACGTGCTAAGCAGGTATACGGGCTCGGGGCCAAATTCATCATCTTCCGGGTTGGTGGGTCTGATTGTACTACCACTCTTGGGTCCGTACACCATGAATATAGCGTTGTTAGCCTCAGCAATGGCCTGGTAACTCTCAGTGCCATTCTTGATTCCAGCGGTGCAATAAATAGGTATTCCTGCCAGGAGCTGGCCGTTGTTCTCTTGTGCTCTTCGGATCGAAGTCTCGAGTTTCAGTCCGAATCGCTTCTCGTTCTCGCTGTCCTTCAAGACATAGTCCTCCGGATCAGGAACCTGTTTGGTGTCGAGGCATTCTTCAATCCAGGTTGAAGACAGTACTACGGCCCCCTTAGATAGATTACGGAGAAATTTGACTGTTCGGACTAGCTGTGGAGCAATAAGATAATCGCATTGTTGGCCGTCTTGGACGACAGCAATGCCCATATCGCGTAGTTTTTTCTGTGGCAGTTAGTATATTGGTATTAAAGAGAGGTCGAGAGAACCTACGCGGTCTGCATCTTCTTTATGCTTATCATTGACCCACCGTTTAAATCCAGTTAGAATTATTCTCACGTCCACTTCTGGGAGTGTCGGTCTTGCTTTTTTCGCCGGCCGTTTCTCAGATTTGGGCTCCTTGTCTTCTCCAGCTGTTGGACTTGAAGTGCGACGGCGATTCAAGTGCTCCCTTTCAATAAGATCGGCCGCCCGTTTGCCCCCCCAAGGGCTATGGCCATCTTTCAAACCTCGCTTCTTTTCTTTCTCGTACAGGGCAATATCAGGCGCAAGGCTAGACAACCTGCCTAGAGCCTTGTCCTTCGCGCTCCGACCAGATGAGGGTACGGTAGAAGGCGTCTCGTTCTCCTTTCCTGAGCGGACATGACGACCACGTGCGGGAGTTGCAAACTCGGTGGAGCGGGGCTTCGGTTGCGGAGGTAGTTCAGCCCCGTCTACAGTTCCCACCCCCGTGTCTCTCCTGATGTTAAACTCCTTACGAGCTGGTTGTCCGGCGGCTGCGCCTGAGCTTTGACCCTCGATAGTGGAATTCTCGTCCGTCATCTCCAAAGCCTTGCGCTTGCGCCCTGGAGCTACTGTAGGTTTCTCAGGTCCACCGGGGAAATATAGTGCCTGAAGTCTCTTCTCATCCAAGAACGTCTGACCGATGATCTCACCAAGATTCGTCCGAGGAGGGAAATGTGTGTATTTGGACACAGTTACGGTTTGCATCTCGCATTTAGCATAGCTTTCTTCGATCCATAGGTGGTTCACCATATGAATATTCCAATCACGGGCGGCCTCACACTTCTCGCTATTATCTCTTGCCGTCACAAGGTGCGTATTGTCGGCCTTCATAGTTTTCGTGAAAGTAGCACCGGCGGATTTAATAAGATTTTCCAAATAAATTCGAGCCTCTCCCCCATAATTTGATACCGAGATTCTCATATCTTTGAAACCCGGAATGCCGTTGCGAGGTTCCGGGTAGTGAAGTAGTCGGTGCAGAGGATTAGACCATGCATTATGTTGTATGAGGTAGAAGAGCCAGGACATATTGCCGACAGTCTTCCCCAGTTGTGAGGCTTGTACATATTCTTTCGTATCCCGATAGCGGCAAACAAGCCAATCACATTCGTGCGCGATTTCAGTTATTTGCCCGCCTGCTTTGGTGATAAGACCTGTAAGAATATTCCGGAGGCGGTCCCTCATCTCCAGATCTTTCGAAAGCATGATTTTCTTCCCATCAAACACGGTCAATTGCAGCTCCCTTTCCTCGGATGAACTAGGTGGTGGCATATAATCTGGCCGAGCTGAAATAGCACCCTCTAGATACGGACTCTGTTGTGGTTCAATAGCACGTCCAGGCGATACACGGAGGATCTCAGGATCTGGCAAGAGGTAAGGGCCTTCGTCTATTCTTTTGCCAAGCTTAAAGCAGTCATCGAACCTAGCGCATGGTAAGGATCTACGCAACTCTCATCACATAAAAGAAGTGCTTACCAATGAGGAAGGACAATATTGCATTTGTGCTTCTTCTCCATGGCCATCCGAACTTTTGGATGATCGGTTGATAGAGCACATATATGTGTGGTCAGCTTGGTAACATGATCCGAATACATTCCTCCCATCGCCATAGTTGCACCGATTATGGTATCCTTGTCGGTATCGGGAATGTCGGCGCAGGACAGCATAACGTCGGAAAAGATCATGCGGGGATCTGGCGTGTAGGGTCGAATTTGGGCCTGCTTGCCTTTGGCGAGGGACGCAGACACCCATTTAGACTTGACGACGGGAATCATCATCGTTGTTGATGCGTCATACTGAGGGAACTCAATGGTGTTGGAGACAATGTGAGTGATGGTGGCTAGAGGCAGAGAACCATCGCGTTTTCGCGAACAGACCTGACCGCCATACTTGACAATGCTTTGTGACAACTTCAATTGATCAGTACAGGAACTCAGCGGTCAAAAGAATGGGAAGTTGTAGATAGCAGGGCAATAATACCTCATCGATGACAGTGCTTGTTAAATCGTTGCTGGGCACAAAGGCGAAATTGCAGAGCCCAAAAAGACTTGACCCTTCGTCCGCCATTGCGAGTAAACAAACCGTGTAGCAACTACAAAGTCTGAGGGCTAAAACATGACAGGATTGATGAATTGAGAAGATCGGCTCGAGGAAGTATAACAGGGAGAGTTGGGAACAATGGGCTCGAAGTGCAGGTCCTTGGAGGGTATTGAGTGAAGGATTGTGGAAAATAAGGTGAAGCAGGTAACAATTTGTTGCCTGGGAGGCAGCACGCGTCGGGGCGTACGCGGAATTGCATAAGTGCTTAATAGGCAAGTACAGTACCTATCTGGCATACGATAAGGTGCTTCAAATTAGCTATTTTTGGAGTCTTTAATGTATTGGTACTACGCTGAAGACTGCCCCGCTCTGCTTGGCGCGTGCAGCATTGGGCGGACGCGCAAAGGGTGACCCGTAATCAGGTGACCTGGGGTAAGAGGAGTGCTACCCTAGAGTCACGCCATAGATAACAATTATTGGGTGTGTTAGAGTATCATGGTTCACTAATCTTCATTTTATAAGACTCATCACTTTGTAGGCATGTAGATCTCGCGCCATTTCCATCATCACATTGAATGTCGACTCATAATGTATCGATGCGTCTTTTGCTGGCCATTCAACCGACCTTTGACTCTCCTTTATCAGGAGCTGCACAATAACTAACCACCTCACGTCTTGACTGACTCACCTGCCTCACCCGCCTTCCCTCCAATAACCACTTGTGACTCACACAATCCATCAAGGAAGCCGGCATGCCCTTTTGTCTCGGATTACATTCATGGGGGTCATCACTGTTGCCGATCTCTAAAACATGGTGACAGCCCTTAATGCGTTTGGAACATAAAGATTCAACCAGCATGTCTCATTGTCCAATCCCCTATGCTCATTCTCCTTGAGCTCTCCAACCAGTCTGTAACCTAAGCATAGCATATGCACCTCTTCGAAATCGGCCCCTCGCCACCCTAGGCCGTTGTAAATGACAACAAGGGTACCTCGAGCTAATCCTCACGGTGGCGGCACTATCTCGCTATTCTCCCTCAAGCGGCAGGCAATCATTGCCAAGTGGACGCAATCGATGATGTACACGGACGCCAAATCCAGGCAGTCTGAAAACCTGGCAACTTATGTCTAAGACACATGACTAGGGATACGGATAGTATGAATAGCTATGGAATAGCTCTAGTTTAATCCTACCACATCATATATGTTCCCACATCCGGCTAGCCTTTAGTTTCTCTCGATGAGTCGCCCATACCTAGGTAAAGACTTGCCCCCCGTGGGCTAATAGCTTGATGTAGCGTTACTATTGTGTCTAGGAAACCCCATTGACAAGATTGGCTTCTACCGTTGTTGTCTCTATAGCAATAGCTCTAGTATTTAGGTTAGGGGGCTGCCACAGACTTCACTGTTGACACCCCAATTGAAAAGCCTCTTGCTCAAAAGGTTCTGTATAGGAGTTAGCTAGTTACTTAAAAATATTTATTCAAGAGAACACTAGCTACTTTGGACAATATTTTGGGACATTTCATCTTTGATCTGATTGGGCTTCCATTAAAGCTAGTTTCGGGTTAAAAGGGTACATGAAAAACTGCCACCGAATATGTGTTAGCGACGCTAAATTTCCAGGTTGTTGATATCTGGAGCTTCCAAATGGCCCTTGTGACAAGATGCGGATGACAATGGTTGAAATTGAGTTTATGATAGTGCTGGAGAAAATTGAAGTCTGCAAATAATATAATGAACCCCTATAAACGTCCCGTGTCTTATTGTAATGCTAACAGACAAAGTCGTCTACATGCGTGACCACTACGCAGAATAAGGCATTAGTAGCAAACATAACATGTCAAGTTTATCAAAGGTCCTACTTATGAAAATACATGCCCGTTGGATCGAGATAAAAACGCTGGGTGCGAAATGAAAACCCGACAAACAAACCTGCGGAGGTCTATGAGAACTTTCAATCTACAGTACCATCATGAAGAGGTATTCAGCTAAATAGTTAGATTCTAGATCATAAAAAAAGAGCAAGGTAATAGCACCTAGTATATTGATTCCTACTCTAGAGATCAAAGAGGTTAATATATATATATAGATCTTACAAGCAGTATTGATATCGAAATAGGCATGGGCTAGTATATTGACAAGATGAACTAACATTGGTGTCTTCTGTACTAGTAAAGTGTAGGGAAAGAGATAGATCAAAGAAGGGAACCAAGAGCTGATCGACAAGGTAATAAAACAATCCTCCTTAACTAGGCAGCATCAAAATCATCATTACCGTGCCTCGGTGAAGTACCAGTCGAGCGAGTTAGGAATAATTCAAAGGCTGTAAATACACATCGTCATTGACAGTGGTTGTTAGCGTCCCATTCGCCTCAAAAATATTAACAAATAGGTCGACCGATGGGTGAAATCCATCTGGGCTCGTTTTCTTTGTGCTATGGGTTTCGCCGGTTCGCACGAGGTCCGAGTACCAATCTGCGACTTCGAGCGAGGGTGATGGGTTCGAGCGTGTATAATTTTCGTACCCGTTGATAAAATTGATACCGTCATCGGAATAGTCGTTATATTGAACCGCTACGCTCTTGATCGATGTGTCGTCGGCGTTTTCCGTGATCGTCACCTCGGCGGACCCTGAAGTCGCCCCTGAAAGGGTGTACGTTCCTTGCGGGATACGAGGAAGTGTAGGCGCCGGGTCACCAGGAACATAGGGAGTACCCCAAGGCACAACATCGGACACGGGCTCCACGCTTGGAAGCGTGTAGGGTTTACGGCTCGTGAGCGTCGCGAGCATGAAACGTACAAATCGGCCGCCCTGCGCGGTAGATTTGTAGCACGGGAGTGGATTCACCCCTCCACAGGCAGGCGAAGCTGTCAAGTCCTGCCAATATGCAATTTTGGTGCCATCGGGCGACCATCTTGGATCTGCTCTACCATTCCACTCTGGGTCATTGATGGCGCCACTCCCGGCTACACCGCTGCCTGCCTCGCTAATCTTCTGGCCCGAATAATCACCGCGGTCTCCATAGCGATCGATTAGATACGGCTCGAAAAAGCGTCGTTGATGGTTGTTTCGAATTGATGAAGCGACCGTGGTGGCGATCATATCAATCAAGGGTGGGACGCCACGCATACCTGCCATGAACATTTGACGATTTGTACCTCGTGTGTCCATAACTACAGTCCACTGGTCATCAGGGGAGACATCCGCAGGATCGACATACTCAGGGTGAGCCGTAAGCCGACGAACGGAGCCTGTGGCGAGCTCGACTGCGTAAAGGTCGATATTGCATGACTCCGTCGGATAGCCGATATACGTAACCTCCCCTCCACGACCGCTGAAACCTCGCAACTCACCAACTTGGTTTGGTAGAGGATGGATAATGATTTCGTCCCCGTCGATGGTCAAGGGCGGAGTATTGTTGGGACTGAAGAGCATTGTGACGTTCACTAGATCATATCTAGGGACGAGAGGTTCACCGGTAGTTGGGGCTGGGTTGAATTGCAGACGCGAAAAATAGCTAAACTGTCCTACTGTCCCGTCGACAATAACGAAGGAGCTAAAGCCGAGATGAACATTGTCAGGATGCAGACGTAGTTCACGAATAGCGCCACCAGCCCCCGAGCCATCGGGTGTAACATTCCATCGTATGGGATAGACGAATGTACGCTCTGGGGTACAGTCTGAGTCCGTGAGCAAGAACTCTCCACAGTCAACAATGTTGGTCCCAATTAGGAGACGTTTGCCGTCTTGAAATGCGTGAGGATAGTCCCATGTGTCGCTTTTGCCCAGGGAATTTCCGGCTGGGACACCACATGTAATGCATTTCCATGGATCCCCATTGGGGAATGATGTGTTATCTGTCTTGATCAAAATGATTTGAGAACCATTGTAAATGCTGGCTGGATCCGGGGCCTCTGGTGCACCTGTAAACGTGACGTATGCCACGATATGGTTGCCGTCCGGCAGAAAGCTGCCAGATTGAAACCCTTCACCGTAAATCCCCTGGGTGATGCATCCTGTTCCCCTCGGGTTGATATCTGGTGTACAAGAGCCAGTAGTAACCGGAGGTAATGGCAGTTCGACGACCTCGATTGGTTCTGGAGCTGGAGGATCAGGGACAGCAGCGGTTGCGAGCCGTGCACACAACACACCGAGCGCAGAGGCAGTCGTGAGCCTGAAGGAATGCATCTTAAGCATCTAGATAATAGGCGACTATTCCAAAGTGAAAATAGCTCTCCCTCGGACTAGGCAGATCCGCCCACTACAATATGTAGCTGGATAGCACCTAGTGATTTGAATAAAAACTAGGTTATCCGATCACGAAGGTGAGTTGGTTGAGACGAAGACCTGTTGAATTCTGTGTTCATGGACATGTCTTCTCTATAAGTACTTCTCCAATGGTCTATCAGGGGTTAGGCCATAGGCGCAGTTTTCATATAGGGGCAGCATGCTAAGGGGTCTACGTCTAAATGAGGCTTGATTACCATTTGGAAATTCCATTCATACTTGGTAAGCAGATCGATGACCGACTGCTCAACCTGTCGGCTTTACTCGTATTGGGCGGGCATTTCCTGCCTGTGTATTATTGTTCGATATATGGGGTTTCTCTTCCGCGTATTGAGTGGGTACATGGCAAAGCCGCCAGCCCGACGACCCCTGATCCTAAACACCATCTCGATTCGGAATAGATTCCCGCATTGCATAACGCCGTCCACGGCGCGGATCAGCTCCCGATAGGTAGTAGCAGCGGCATTAGCAGTAGTACTAGTTGTTGTTTTAATATAACCCATAATCAGCTCTATGGTTACAACTAGTCAGTCAGTCCGAAAAGAAGACTGGTAGGACTGTCTTCTTAATAATGCCTGTTACTGCACAGAAATCTGGTTGTGTCCTATTATCGTGGGTGACCAAATACGGCAATGTCTCGCTTCTTTGCAGAGTTCACCACTACAACTCAGTAAATAGCAGCAACTCAAGAACTAAGGAAAGGAAGGAAATCTTACTCCTTGATTAAAACATCATACAAGAATGATATTTAACTCTATGTCTTATAGCTAAACTCACATAATTTACCGAAGGAAATTTGTAATTTGTAATTATTAAAACTCGGAAGAAGGATTTGAAGGACCATTTAAAGCAAGAAACATCAATGTACCTACGCCTGCTATATCTGTAGGTGTCTAAAGTGTTGTGTGAAATGCCCATCCTCCCCGTTCCCTATTGTCCAACCGCTGCTGGCAGGTAGGGCCTGAATCTAACCGTCGCGGTCCCCGCTAGATCGGTGGATAAAGCGAGCGATCTGCGAGTCATCTAGTTGCTAGGGACTATGGTTTAGCCGTAACGACAAGGATTTAGGTGTGGTTTACGGTAGCAAAGGAGCTCATCACCGCTGAATCATCGATACCATTTTCCCTGGCTATTTTAGCTAGATAGAATCCTTCAACGCGTCGAGCGTGAATGATGGATTGCCGAGTCTTTGGCCTAGCGGATGCCCATATACTTTTGTAGATACCTTGTAGCGGGTACGCAGCCATCCCAAGCGTTGCTACACCAATATTAGTGACGAGAACGGATAGGTAGCTGATATGCTTAAGGGTGACGGTGAGACTTGCCTGCAAAAACTTTAGTTGATATCCCAGTAACACCTTTTCCAATCCCCTTGATCGCTCCGGTCACGCCCTCCTGCTGTGCTCCCTTATATGGCAGCATGACGACATCTGATATACCGTCCGCAATTCCGTATACGACTACTTTAGTACCGGCCACGGTTCCCGACTTCCAATCCCGGACTGTCCCGATGTCGCGCACGTCTTCGCCGTAAAAACGCGGTATGTTTCGAAAGCCTTCAGTGAATGCAACAGGGACCGTGACAAAGGTACTTGCACAGGATTTAAATAAATCGGCGACGCCGGACGCTGATGCAGCGGTCATTGACTTCGTCATGTTCACGCAATCTCTCGGCTTTTCCTTTTTTGCCGGACCGCCAAGGCTTTCCTTATCATCGAGATCAATCACCGTCATCTTTTCTGGTTGATCTATGGATACCTTTGGCGATGGATCTTTTGCTCGATCTCTGTAAACCTTCGCTGGCTTTACTATGATATCTGTGGCGGCTTTGACAATGTCACGACTTGAGCCAATCGCGGCGGCTGTCGTGCCGGTAATAGGTTCCCAGTGGCGCGTCTCGATGAAAATCTGGCGGGTTTCATTACTATATAAACGGTTAGAAAAATAAAGGTAGTTCGAGCTTGTATCCGATCATGAATTTACATACATTTTTAGACGTTTATGATCAATGATTAGATGACTCATGAGAATCTCAGCCGCAACCTTAGAGAGTTTGATCTGGCCCCCTTTCCCACGATACGTCCATACAGCAGTCTGGCCCTTGAGAACGTCGCACTGAAGCCCTCGAACAGGCAGGTTTGCGTGAAAAGATGCGACTGCTGTCTTGACGCCAGATTCGGCCTTCATATTTGCCGCTATTCTTTGGGCGGCCTCTCGGGTTTCGGGTTTTAAACAGAGACGAATAGCCTCGGCGAGGTTATCCACGGTGAGGGATTGCTGAGGAATAGGCTTTGGGCCGGCACCGGAGGCCGCTACCCTCTCTCCCCAAAATAGTTGACTATTCCCGTAGCATATGAATCAGCGGCTTATTTCCAATATCATGGACTATAGGGCAACAAACTCTCCAAAAAATGGCACGATAGTCGTGGGTTGTCCATTTAGAAGACCACAGGCCGTTGTGCCTGCTCCACCATGATGAATTACAGCAGCCACATGCTGGAACAACCACTCGTGAGGGCAATCTCCCAAATACATCACGTTCTTTGTTTCTTCGCCGCCAAGATTACTCCAACCTCGGGATATTAGGGCGCGAACGCCGGTGATTCGAATGGCCTCTAAAATCATAGCGCTCATTCTCTGCGGATTGTCAATGACGATGCTGCCGAAGCCAATATAGATCGGTGGTGGTCCGCTCCGAATGAACTGGTCTAATTCCTGCGGCGGAGAATAGGCGACCGGTTCACGGAAGAAAAATCCGCAAACATCTAGCTCACGTTAGGGAAGATAGCTCCTAAGGGATGACATCAAACCTACCGATGTGTGGTCCCCAGTCAGCCGGTTTGGGGACTATTGCTGGGGACCAACAATAAGTAAAAGGGATTTTCAAAGTTTCAGCAAGATAGGGTCCTTCTGAGAATGACACTGGCCCCAAGTCTAATGTATCTCTCCACTCATTGACGATATCGCCAAGACTAGTGGTCCTCGTTAGTCATGTCATATAATCTAAAGGTTCCTCGAAGACCAGCGAACTCAACTCACCCTTGCCATGTCAAGAATTCGACAACGGAGTACGACAGGGCGTTCGCCGTATGAGGGTTGGTACCGGACTTGCCCCCGACCCTGATATTAGCAAGTGGATGGGGGAAAGCTGTTGTTGTTGACCACGGCATCGTGAACATAAGATGTACCGGGATGCTGAGCGCCTGCGCGCAGTGCACGTGTGCAAAACTTGGGGGGTTGGCAATAATGGCATCGGCAACAAATGGGATCGACGACACCGGGTCTGGTTCTATACAGGATAGCCAGCAATTATTGAAAATCTCTCCCATCATTTTGCGTTTCTTTTGGATGTCGCCGGCCCGCATGCTCTTCATGCTGGGAATAAGGCCGGGATTACGCACCATGTAGGCCATCAACTCGACGGGATCGCCTCCCACAGGGTAGAATTCAAGCCCAGCACTACGTACGAAGGTATCAAAAACATTATGAGTTGCAAGACGTACGCGATGACCGTGTTTCTGGAGTTCGTTGCCAAGGGCCACGAAGGGTTGCACATCACCCCGGCTACCGATAACTTGGATCACGATGTTGAGTCTTACCGGGAACGGTCGTGATTCTTCTTGGAAATCTGAATATGAAGGGGGAGTGTCGGGCTTTTCTTGTTCGGATTCGGGATGATACGCCTTGGAGTGTCTGTGAATAAATGATAGATATTTCACAATGGATGAATCGAGATCGACGTCGAGACGACCGTCACCTATTCGACATGAGATTTCTCCTTCAATCAGGCTAGGGTAGGAATATTCGAGTCCAGACCTTTTAGAGCAGAGTCCTTGCCGTCCCTCTCTGCAGCCGATAGTAAACCGTACTCGGGGGGATCATCCTCCAAGCGACTGAATTCTTGATTTCCCATAATTCAAAAAAAGGAAAAGAAATTATGCGATGAGTATAAGTTTGAAAACAGTTAGGAGGCGGAGTTTTGATACATGTACAAGTTAACAGCTAGTGACAAATTTCACAATCAAAAACGACGGTTGTCTTTTAGCGAAGATTGTCAGGTTATAACTTCATCAACTTTGAAGGATGGGGCAGGCATTGTGATGGCGGCGACAAGATAAGTCCCTGCATCTACCGGCAGTGCAGTTATGGACCTCGCTCAGCCTTCATAGTTACGTCAATGTCAGGCACCCGTTTAAGCATTTCTCTCCCGTCTTTCTATGGGGGCAACCTTCTGGCCCCCCTCGAGCCTGACTAAGTAGTCGAGCGTCTGGGCTGGGTCCATTGTGTCGACCAGATGCATCTCTTGGGCTATACGCGTATTTGGTCCACCTACCGTATCCCTACCGATTCATGTGGAACAGCTTAGCCAAGCCGGGGTTAGACAGGGCTGTGGGGACATTTTCGCGCACTATAATCACTAATACGCGGAAAGTGTGCTTGGCTGTGATGATACCGTTCACTTCAATGCAACCTGGAGTGATCCCTATTTTGATGTACTAACCTAGTGTACGATGCCTCTCGAAGAACACAAGGATGCGTGCAGACGGGATTAATACCCTGCGGTGGATATATCTAGGTAGATACGACATTACCCTTAAGTATAAAGGATGACAGAGTCTCTAGAATTCAGTATGTAGTGTATCTGCGCAAATAGATCTCTCAAGTCTAATACTTTTCACCACGAGATCGAGCATATAAATTATTTGGCTATCATGCGCTACCTTGTGGCTTCAACTATCGTAATTACTACGAGAGCCCTGGCCTCCATTTCTGGGTGTGCATCTCAATGCGAACCACTTTGTGGGTATCTGGAACGCTAGGAATTCGTTACTGCATATGCTAACAAGTCCGGGTAGCGTGGTCGGAGTCTCTAACCAAGGCCGGCGACTTCGTATCTCAACTAACCCTCAGCGAAAAGGTTGGAATCGTTTCTGGTGCCTATCTTGCCCATCAGTTACCCTGTGTTGGGTCAATAGGGTCAATCTCCCGGCTCGGCTTTGACGGCATTTGTTTTTCAGATGGACCAAACGGCGTCGCGCGCTCAGACAGCGTCAGCTTGTTTCCAGCTGGAATCACTGTCGCGGCCACATGGGATCGCGATCTCATGTATCATCGAGGAGTAGCCATGGGAGAAGAATTTAGGGCCAAGGGCTCACATGTCGTTCTCGGGTAGCTATAACCTGTTCCTCGCATGGTGGCCTAGCTCATGATTTGGACAGTCCCTCTGCTGGCCCGATGGGGCGCCACGCTCGTGGTGGACGCAACTGGGAAGGATTTGGTCCGGATCCTTACCTTGCGGGCGTAGCAATGAATGCTTCCGTTGCGGGTATCCAATCCGCTGGCGTTCAAGCGTGCTCGAAGCACATAATCGCTAACGAGCAAGAAACCCAAAGGACATCGACGACCACTGATGGGAAGGTCATCGAGGCTATCTCATCAAATGTTGATGACAGAACATTACACGAACTATATCTTTGGCCGTTTGCGAATGCGGTGAAGGCAGGAACATCGACAGTTATGTGTTCCTACAACCGAGTTAACGGGAACTATTCATGTGCAAATTCGGATATTCTAACGGCATTTCTCAAGGACGAGTTGGCATTCCCAGGTTATGTATTGTCGGACTGGTACGCCACACACGGGACAGTGGACTTCGCCAACGCGGGTCTTGACATAGAAATGCCAGGGAACGTAAGTTTACTTGCCGGAGCTTCTTATTTCGGCGATGCGCTTTTGGAAGCAGTGAACGAAGGCTTGGTATTAGAGCAACGCCTCGACGATATGGCTAAGAGGGTAATGGCTCCGTACTTCCGCCTTAGCCAAGACCAAGACTTTCCAACTGTTGATCCTGCTAATGGCCCTGTCTTTGCCATTTTGCAATTTGGCCATCAAACGCCGTTGCTCGCATCCTATCCGGAGGTAGATTCCCGAGATGTGCGCGGGAATCACGCTGATATCATCCGAGAAATCGGCTCAGCGGGAACCGTGTTGCTCAAAAATGTCGATGGGAGTTTACCTCTAAAAAAGATAACAAATGTTGGCATTTTCGGGAACGACGCCGGCTACCCAACTATTGGATCAGTTTTTCTCGACATCAGCAACCATCCGGAGGGCTTTGAGTACGGAACATTCGCCATAGGTGGAGGCTCAGGCAATGTGCGGCATACCGATTTGATAACCCCGCTTGACGCCGTACGAGACCACGTCAAAAGTTACGGCGGTCAGGTACAAATTGTGCTTGATAATGATCAGCTAGCTGAAGGTGGCTTAAACACAGTTTATCCGACCCCGGATGTATGCCTACTTTTCCTCAAGGCTTACGCTACGGAAGGGACAGACAGAGTATCTATAGATCTACAGTTCAACGCTACCAAAGCTGTGGAGAGCACGGCGGCTGTCTGCCCTAACACTATCGTTGTGGTTCATGGACCCGGTGTAGTTCTCATGCCATGGGCCGATAATGAAAACGTCACGGCCATTCTGGCGGCCCACTACCCGGGAGAACAATCGGGAAATTCTATCGTCGATGTTCTCTGGGGGGCTGTCGAGCCTTCGGGAAGGCTTCCTTACACAATTCCTAAGACGCTCTCGGACTACGGGCCGGATATCGCGGAATCGCCAGAGAGTGAGGCGCCAGATGGATGGCAGTCAGATTTTAATGAAGGTCAGGCCATTGACTATCGTCATTTTGATTCTGCGGATGTCTCACCACAATATGAGTTCGGCTTCGGGCTATCATACACGACATTCGAAATGAGTACCACCCTGGAATTTCGTGTGACTGGAAACGTTTCTTCAGTCGCAGATAAGTCCCTGGGTATTGAACCAGGCGGACTAATTGATCTATGGAGCCCAGTAGCCAATGCTACAATCGAGATCACTAACACGGGCAACACTACGGGTCTTGCAGTCGCGCAGCTATACGTGTCGTTCCCTCAGGATACTACTCCCAAAGGGACGCCAGTCAAGGTTTTAAGGGGCTTTAGCAAAGTGGCACTAGATGCTGGTGAAACAAGACTGGTGCACTTTGAGCTATTGAGGAGAGATTTGAGCTTTTGGGATTCCGATAAAACAGAATGGGTCATTCCTAAGGGCAACTTCACATTTCTCGCGGGTTTTAGTTCTCGAGATCTCAGAAGCCGTGTTCAAACTGTGATATTGCCTTGATCTTTAGATTCTGGGATTGGAGCAAGGTGATCCATCACCTTCATAGTTGTTGATTCGTTGTCGACTTTGAAGTCTTCGAAACAATCTAAAGGGAGCTACGAGAGAGTGAACGTGACGGCAAAAACAACGTTGCTAATACCTTACTGGCAATAACAGCTTATATACTCCGTGACAGTGAATATATCAGAAAACATATTCATGGAGAATCAGCGACTCAGCTGCAATGTCAAATAATGCGGTCATCGTTTGAGCCGATGTAGTAGTGTGAATCTATGCTTTTTCAAAGGTTTAAGGCACTAGGTCTTATGTAGATTGATAATGTATAAGCTTCATTATTAGACCACAAGGAAGCAATATATATATATAAGCACGAAGGCTATTTTGGTATGCATTTAGCTTATACCGAGTTGCGCTGTGCCGTATTGCGATTAGAAGCTACGCAAAGTGAGCTCAGGACAGACCTGCAGCCTGAAAGCGCCTCACGTTATGCTAGACATATCTTGCGCCCACAGTATGTAGCCATACCCAAGCGGCCGTAAATCTAGCGACCTATTGAAGATTATAATTTCCTGAGCCGGATAGTTTGTGCCTCGTCGGGTTGGCGTGTGCTACACAGCAGGCCACCCCAGAGCTAACATACGCATGGGTAAACCTATATATCGCACCGAAAGACCTAACCTAGTGAACGCCGACAAGGGATGGCGAGTGTTGGCTGCTATGCACTTCCACTACCTCCATCATGCCGATCCCCGGTCATTCCTTTTTTTTAATATATTCAACATCATGTGTTTTGGATAGGATCGGCGTTTATAACGTCTCTCGGTAATGCCATCCACTTATCCCAAGAAGGCCCCAGGTACTTAGATATAACTTCGATCAAGAACCGACCGCCGTGCCCGAAGACCCAGAAGTCTCGTTGATAATGCAATAGGACCGCCCAATATGCCATGATCACCAATGCTTCCGGCTGCCGTTCCCTTAGCATTTGCAAATAATCCGTTGAGATATGCACTGGCCAGGCAAGCACAACATGTCGGTTGATCGGGAATGGCAGAAGGCTATAGTGGTTACAGACCAACCATAATGACTGCACTGCATTGTGGCAGGCTTGGAACGACGAAGGTCCTAATCGATCTACAGCAGTTCTGAGAAGACTGAAAAGATGGTCGCAGATGTTTTGGGGTGGTTGTTCGAGCTTATCAGCGGCTTCTATCTGGTCGACGATGCTGCTCAACTCAGAGCCTCGAATGATGGGCCAGGCACGGCTTGTCACAATTCCAACGCCACGATGAAGGCCGGCGAACTGTATGAATTTATCCAATAGCTCCAGCAAGTCGGTCTGGGAGGTAACCGTGTCATGGAGCATGTGCATGCCTATAAACGACGAGTAGAGAAACAGAGCAGTGCAGTTCTGCTCCGTGATTTCAGGACAGGCTGCGTTGTAAAGACTCAAGGCACGAGTGTGGAGGTGCATGGCTTGGTGGCGGTAATGATGCTGGCTAGTGACATCTGAAGCAAGTACGCTAAGATGAAGAGCGGCAAAGGCTAATAGGGCGTCCATTAGGTAAGGAGTGGAGCATGCACAAGTAACGATCATTCGTAGCAAATTTCGGGCATCTTTCTCGTCGGGGACTAAATAGAAATTTGGGGGCTTCATCAGGTCGTTCTCGAGGTGGTGAAGTAACGCGAGATGGCCGAGGTCGAAGACTTGCTGGGGCACTTCTTGCATCACCGGATCCGGGGGGCTGGCGGGATTACTGCGCGTCACTGACTGCTCAACTAAACATGAACATGAACATGGACATGAACATGGACATGAACATGACCGTGACTCCGGTGGCTGGTCGGCTGGCGAAGCTTCTGCGGCCGGAGACGGCGTGCACTCGGACACTTGGGACGCTCGGGGCGTTTGGACATTGTTACTCCTTGCATAGACATACACACACGAACGCCCCGTCATTGAGCATTGTAGACAGCTGGGTTGTTGCTCATCGCATTTCATGTGCCGCTGCTTACACTGCTGACAACCCTTCCGTGATTTATAGTGCGTCCGCCTCGTCTTGCTCGGAGGAGCCATTTGGCTAATGAGGACCGAAGACGAGTGAATGGTTGGTTGCCTAGCATAGACGAACGGACAAGCCCTTATTCATGGTGTATACTACCTAGGTAACGTAGCTAAGTACCTAATATGGAATATGGGTGCCTATAAGGCTACCTAAATAGGTATATTTCAGGGGCTGTGGCTGAGCCACTCCACATGTCGTCGTATTGGAGGTGCAACGACGCTGACGTACTCAAGGAATCTGTCAAATCTCAAGCTATATCATCTTGGCCATTTAATACCTATCACCATTATTTAAGGCTATATCTAATGAGAGGAGGTGTTTTTTATGATTTTTTCTTAGGAAACCCTCTCCCCATGCCTCAGAACCACTATATCTACAATAACACTTACCCCTCCCTAGACAGGATTTCAGGAGCCTTTAGAGTATCACTTCGATTAGTGAGAGAGATATCTGACTCCTCCTTTTCCTTAAACTAGTCACGCTAGAGGGGTGTATTCGAGTGTAAATGGCATGTATTCATGGTTGTTTTGAAACCCCTCAGAATTTTATGTTCCAATTCCATCATGAATTGCGAACTATAAAACGGTACTGTCTTTGGTATTCCTGGTGCCTTGTACACGAGCGTATCTGTTTCGTGCGTTACCACATTATCCTACTTTTGATATACGTTCCCAAGGGGGCCCGTCAAAGGGATAGCGATTCTTTCTAACGCACTCGACTATCAAATACTATGTAGGTACATTTAGCACCCTTACCATGCCTGCCATCTTCCGGAATAGCTGGAAAACGGGGACTTATATGTCTATTTTGGTCTTTGATTTGTTGCATGTCTATTGAACTAGATCCACAAATACTGTTGCTCCATAAACTATTGAAATAACGAAGCTCTCTAGATCAATGCTGCTTGAAAATGACTCTTGTGGACTCATATGGCATAGTAAAGGTTTCCCAAGACCATCTTGTTCGAGCCTTCTCATCCTCGAGACGCATCTCGTACTTTAACAGCAACTGAGACAATACCATTTTAATTACTAAGGATGCATGGAACCGCCCTGGGCTGTATAAAGACAAATTAGTAACAAGCAAAAATAGACGCGCAGTCGTAATATTTACCATGCGAGAGAACCGTAACCCCAAATAGGGAAATACTCGGAAACATCCGTGAACTTCGACGGAACTACACCAGCCCCTGCAATATACCGTGAAGGGTCGAAAGAGTATGGCTCATGGTAAACCCCTGGACTGTGCATTTGATCATACGCCGAAACACACACTGTTGCCCCCGCGGGTACTGATATAGAATTATCGGAGAATGTGTAAGACTCCAAGGCTTTTCTGCGGATTGCGACTGTGAATGGTTAACACTGATTTCCATTGGCGGGATGAGTGATTGATCATACGCGTATCTAGTGGGTTAAGCCTCACGGTTTCTTTGATGAAGCTATCCAGAAGCGGCAACTGCTCGAGACGCTTGTAGTCCAAGGGAGACGCTTGTTCCAATTCCTGACGAAGCGCCGCCTGCCAATCCTTCCTTGCACTTACTTCGAGAATAATGAAGTGTAAATTCATCCATGGTTGATGAGAAGCGGCAAACCATATCCCTAGTAGTGACTGAGCAAGTAGCGACGCGTTCCAGTAATCACTACCTTTTGCTAAGTTTGCCATGTCATATAGAATTGTTCGCTATAGAGGTTAGAAAAAGTGCATTCTTATTCGCTAGGTTGGACGAGCTACATACCTGTTTAGTACCCCCTGATTCCTCCCACGTAGATGGTTGAGAATTTAGACGTTCGAAAAGGCAGCTTTGAATTACACTCATAGATCGCCCACGCTTGGTGATAATCGCATGTACAAGACTACAACCCAAATTTAATAAGCTTAGAGTATATGGTAATAAAAAAGAAGTTATCCAATACCGAAAACGTACGGTGAGAGGAAAGAAGGCACAACCTGAAACGCAGCCATACACTTCACCATATCCTGGGGATAGCACAAGAGCGCGTTGGAAAATTCGTCGTTAGTGGCTATTAGAATAGTAAACCATCTGCATCGCGGGTATCCTAAAGTGAGTATTGACGCAACCTACATAATGTTTCTCCGAAGAACATGAGACTCATGAGACTCGAAGCTGCCTGTCGAGCTGTCTGCGCTATAGGAAGAGAAATGCCATCTGATTTGATGTCAGTCAAAAATCGATTACAGTTCTGTATATTGAAAAAGACCTTTAGAAGTTTTGCCATGGCTGAACAGTTCATCCAATTTGCCGCCCAAGCGAGTGAGAAGATATGGATATAGAGCCTTGAGATGGTCGGGCCCCATAACCTGAAGAACACGACTATACAACCGTGTTCTAATCACTTTGTGATCGCTAGTGTCATGTTCAAGCTTGTCCATAGTATGTTTGAAACCAAACATCTGTCCATTATTAGCCTACGCAAACCTTCTGATGCTGGAGGGGCATCCTACATCAGCATAAACGGCTCGCTGTGAAAGGCAAGATGCTTCACTCATCTCAGCAATGTGCTGTTTGGTAGACACAACTACAATCGGGTTTTTTTTTGTCCACGGCTTATAGTACTTGCCGGATTGCTGGGGGGTATTAATATCGTTGAACAGACCCACCAATAAAGAGAAAGGGGGGAATTTTTCAAAAGGAGAAAAGGCCAAAGAAGGAAAACTAACGTAGTCTCGGGCGGTAGAAACTACCACAGAGATAAATTGGGTTATCCTCTTGCAGGAAATACGTAAGATAATCTATAATAAGGTCAGAGAACCGAACATCCTGGACCATCTACTTGGCACTCACATGCCATGTCTTGATCTCAGTATAGGCATATGCAGCAACAACGAGAAAGACGAAGGCTAGAAGAAACATCTCAATGTAGTCGGAGGGTTCATAGTGTTGTGACTTCATTTTAAGAGACAGAAGCTAAGTGAGTGAAGAGAGTAGTAGTAGTAGTATCTGACTATCTGTAACAAGGGCTCATAAGAGGGCTTGGAATGTGTACTCGAATTACGATAATTCTACTAGGGTCCAGAGATTCCTATGACCATTCGGAATCCTTCCGGAATGGCCCTGGAATTCCTGGTCTATATATACACAGAGGAGTCGGCAGTCGGCAACGATAGTTGCCGACCTGCCATGCCTATCCTTCAGCTATGTCTCGGTCTGATGTAAGGAATGTCGGATCGGGGTAAATAGCTAGGTAAGTAATTTCTGTAACGAGGTAAGGCTAAATTTCAACACCGAGACATCATATAATTCCAGCGATCCTGGTATTCCTCCATGTGACACTATCACAACAATTTTGGTGACTCTCACATGAGAATTCGGGAGAAAGAGTGAGTGCAAAGCTTAATTTACGACTACAAAGGCGACAACCCTTTGACTTATTGGCTCGTGAAGTATAAGCTGCCTCAAATTTGCCGCCTTGTGATGGGCGAATCCCAGGCCGGCTGGCTATCAACTATGCCGGGATAAGACCCCGTCTTTAGTTGTGTCCGCTTACCCTAACCTAGTGGTGCTATTGCGTATACCTACTCAGTTGGCAAGGTGTGGTGATAGAGGCAATAAGCAGTGCCACTATCCTGCATATTGCGTAGAATGCTTCATCACATGGCATAACACGCCGAGATAGCTTGTGTGACCGTTTCAGCTTACCTATTGCCTGCTGCAAGTATATAGTACTAGTATGCACGGCGGAGACCAGCCCCTTGACTGGTAATGTGACCCCAACTCTTGATTATCCAACTAAAACTAGTCAAAACCTCCCCCCCACTCACTTTTTGACGATGCAATGTCTCACTCACCACGCCACTATGGCCTTGACCTCGGAAACCAATCTATCATGACACAATCATTTGGTGAAGAAACAGGGATGTCTCTCGAGGGAAACATGACCTACTGAAACACGAATCAACTATAATTTTCGTGAGAAGACGGCACGGTGTACCCGCATTAAGTTCACCGAAATTGGTTACTGAATTATATGCCTAATTACGATATCACTAGCATTTTTCGAAATGATTCAAAGTTGGATGCTTATTGGTTAAAATTCATCAAGCTAATCTAGAAGTACTGCCTACTCATACCCAGTATACTAACTATCTACTGGCTGATTGCATCAAGGCCAGTTCCTATGACAGCTCCTGCATCCTGCCCCAGGTTAGCGAACTTCAATTCAACCATTGTTTTTCGACTTACCATGGCAGACTGTGGAACGGATGCTGCAGTTGTACTCATCTTAACTTGATCAGCAAATCCGCCGTACCAAACACGACCCGGGGTTCGCTGCGTGATATCATCGGCAACTGCTTTGGCATACTCCATGGTATCCATCCTAGGCAGCCCATCATTGCCTTGGGCCCTGCCGGCAATAATAGGTTCGATGCTCTTGTACAGTCTCCGACTTATTAGTAAGGTAACCTAGGTTGTAACTATTACGGTCAAGCTATATCAACTCACTATGAGAACTGTCAGCACTGAAAACTATTTATCGACGTAGGTATACACACCGATTGTTGTGGTAGCTCAAAGTCTCCAAAATATGTTTGACCGTTAGACTTAACTGCGCCCGTGACAACTTCAAGCACACCGACACCAAATGGGACAAGCTCAAGGCGCAGGGTCTCGGCCACAATCTCAAGAGACTTCTTCGACGCTGCATACGTCCCTAAAAATCGAGCGTAAGCGCGACAGAGGGAAAAAAAGGAGGGGTTGAATGGTAAGAAACTCAATGCCATAACTACATACCCATGTATGGGATATTAAGTTGCCCAGATGTCGAGACGATATAAACAGCCATGCCTTTAGCCTTAATGAGAAATGAAGAAAAGGCCTGAGTTAAAGCAATCGGGCCAAGGAAATTGATTTCAAAGAGCCCTCTAACCGTGTCGAGGTTCTCATCAAGTATTGGCATAAAATGATTGCGTCCCGCATTATTGATCAGGCAGTCCAAGCTCCCGCCATCGCTTGTGTGCTTAGCTACTGCCTCGACAGCAGCTTTAATATGGTCAGGCTTAACAATGTCGAGTTCTAGAAAGGTGACGTTGGGTAGGCCTTCGAGATCACGCATTTTGGAAAGGTCACGGGCAGTAGCGAAGACATGGAAGTCGCGCTGTTGGAAGGTGGCGGCTAACGCAGATCCTATACCGCCATCACTACAGCCTGTGATCAGAACGCTCTTTCGCGCGGCGGCCATGTTGAAGATTCTTGGCGACTCGGAGTTGACCCTAGGGGACTGTAGTAGTTCTAGACAACTTAGTAAGTCGGAGTGAGTGAAAGCTAGGCTTAATAGCGAAAAAAAGAGACCTACATGTAGTTGAATATAAAACTAAAATAGGGGGAGTGCGACGGTACGACAGCTGACGTATTGGAAAAGAAGGGAAGAGGGAATAAAGGAACACCAAAAAAAGGTTGGTTGCGATTTTGCTAAACGTTCTACGGTACATAGGTAATAGGCATCAGCTGGCGGGCTAGAAGGCTCAAGTAGGTTCGCATTCCACTTCAGTGCTCGTATAGGCAACCATATGGCAACGTTGTAGTACTACCGTGGGCAGTTTTTGGTGTCACATACGTTATGCGGGCGGCAGCTACCCATGCGTACAGTAGCCCAAGGATCTGCTGTGGTGACATCGTTTACCGGAGGTGTTGTCTACGTCGTAATAACCTGTAAACTATTGCTGACCCGACTACTTCCTGGTGTACTAGTATAGCAGCAGTATATACTCTAACCCTTGGTTTGTTTGTTTGCTACATGGGACCAACAGTGAATCGCAGCGTGAAGTCAGATTGGAAGCTCTGTGGTAGAGCAGATCCACCACCTCGCATATCATGTACGCTACTGCGATATTTGATGCTTGCTCAGATTCGTGATCCAACTAGGAGAACCAGGTAATCAGATTCCGAGATGATCCCCCCATACATGCGTCTCTAGTAAAGAGCCCCTTGTAACTACCTCACTTTTGTACTGGATACTTATGTAGATTGCATCAATCGTATTGTAAATCCTCGTATGAAACATATCCCTTTACTACTTGGTAATGAAACTTGTCGGAAATACCGACAACCACACACTCCATACAGCATAGATTCAGAGAAAGTATCCAGGTAGTCACTTTGAGAACTCCCCCTTTTTAGTCGTTCATCGCCCTATCCTTTCCCGCATTCTGTGCTCTGACATTACCTCTCACCAAACGCACATTTCAGACCGCGGACTTACTATCACTTCCCAACTATCATGGAAGATCCTCTAGCTTCGACACCTGCGGGTATGCCACCACCCGGCGTCCAGCCCAACTTCGTCAACCCTCCCACCAGCGCACCCGTTCTCATCGCAGTAGGGACTGCGCTTTTAGTTATCATGCTAGTCTTTGCTAGCATTAGATTTTACGTCAAAGTTGTAATTCGCTGCAAAATAACTGCTGATGATTGTGAGTGGATGCCATATCAAGAATGAAACTGATGGTTGCGACTTTCTTCTGACATGGCTGAGCTAGGGACCACTCTTGTTGCCGTTGTCAGTCCAGCCTTAATGACATAGAAATCCGCAAAGCCTTCAATGCAGCTAATAGTCACGACTAATTGTAGATTGGAACTCTTTGGTACTATGCTATCTGCATTCATGGTTCGACCATCATCCGTCTCAGCCTTTTTAGTCTTATATACTGACAACTCGCAGCTGTAACACGCGGAAAGTTTGGTACCCATATGTGGGATATCTCTGTAGCTCATACTCTTAGCGACGACTTCCTCCTTGTAAGACATACTAAGCTTGCGAGTTTCATTGAAACTAATCTCGGGCACAGGCCAGTTTTTTCACCAATTGGCCGACCGGTCTCGTGTGGGCATTTGCAAAAACATCCTTCTTTCTCATGTACCTTCAAATTTTCGGCCCTCTTCCCTGGCTACGGGTCTGCGTGTACATTGGCTTGGTCGTCAACTGGCTTTTCTATACAATCGTTGTCATATCGAGTTTTGTCTATCAGGTTCCGGACCCCGGGCAAACCTGGCAGGAAGGCTTCATGAACAAGCGATATAGAGACAGCTTCAAGTGGACCATACCTGTCGCTTCTGGAAGCCTAATACTGGATACATACATCTTCTTACTTCCAGTCATTGCCGTACTAAATCTACAGCTCAAAGTAAAGAAAAAGATTGGTGTTATCGCAATTTTTGCTACTGGTTTATTGTACGTACGAGCCCCTGAATGGAACTCCTAGTCATCTAACTTCGCTTTTAGGGCTTGTGTTGCCTCTTCTCTAAGCATTTACTTCAAACATATTTTGGACATGCACTTGAACGATTATACGTATTGGATATACCCTGTTCTTTTAATGGCTCTGATAGAAATGTGCGTTAGTATATCATGTAGCTGCATGCCATCCGCCGCTGGGTTTTTCAAAAGTGGTGCTGGTATTTGGGGTGGTCGGGGCAGTTCTGCACTTAATTCATTAAGAGGCCTGCTCAGCGGCCGCAAATACAGCGGTAAAACGGGGGATAGTGGTAACTCTTGGAGAGAGGTGGATTCTCACACACAGTTTGCAGGAAAGAACAATTATGTTGATGTGCAGGCGGAACAAAATAGTACCTACGAACTAACCGGCGGCGGGAGTCGTCACGAGATTCACGTTCAACGGGAGTTTCAAGTAGCGTGAGATACGCCTACAGTAGTGATGGGTCCATGGAAATGCTGGCAAAGCTATGGTCTTGAAGAATAGTTTGGCGGTATTGCAATCTGTTATTAGTTTACTGTACTTGAACTTGTCATACCTTCTAGGCTGGAACAAAGAAGGTGTGAGCACATAAGTCTACGTATCAGTGGTGATAGATTGGACTCCCTGCGTAACAAGAAATGTTTATCACCCCCCAATATTAAGGCCATAACAGAACTATTTTCCCTTCATACACCAAGCTTCCCATTGGAAGTAGTGCTTCATTAAACAGCGTCTCCACTAAATACCTAAGCCGCGTGATACAAGTTTCGAACTATATTTTGCTGCCTGGGGCGGTAATGGAGTAGTGTCCCCATTGAGAGTGCGCCCCCTGAATATCCCTCTTTTGATAAGTGTCAGACATACACCCGGAATCACATACAGTGCTACATGGATACGATATAGCCCTTGACTCGTTGGTGTCCGCATGTATAGACGCCATACCTGCCAAGTGCTGTTGTCAACAAACACCTAGGCCGTATCTCGGGTCATACAGCATTCAGACTCCGCTTTCAGTAGCGCGTGATGGACAGAGGGCATGACAAATGGACTGTCAGGGAGCTTCGAGTAGCGGAGCCTGGTTCAAGTTCAACCACTTAAGATACGCAGATACCTCTACCGATGGATGGCGTTACAATATAACGTCGGGAAAACCTGTGACTGGATTTGGCAGGATTCTGGTTATTAGTTGCAATCCTTGCAGCTTGCTTTAATTTTCCAGGCTGGGCTTAATAAATGATAAAAAAAGTACTAAGACACAAGAAATGCTGCAGTGGGTTGCAACACGGTATCAACGGACATCTACACGTAAGCTTAAAGTGAAACGTTATCCTGGATAGCAGTAGTGTGTGTCTATAATTTTTGAGATACAAGACAAAAATGACAGTGTATCGGTGCTCGGTGAATGCAAAAACATTCCTATACGATACCGAGGTTTTGAGTGAAGCATACACCGGCTGCTCTGAATATTGGAATAGACTTGTGATACAAACGTTGTCCATGCGACAGGTAAATAAGGTAGAGGCCGCCCACCCACCCTACTATCACTGGCGACCGCTATCTAAACTTTTGAATACTGCGTCCATCCTATTTTTTCTCGACAGTGTTCGTGAAGAAGATCTCGTAAAATACATACTACGAATAATAGGTATTATATAACTAGGATTACCACAAATCATGTTTTCGGCAACCTCTCTATTCTCACTCAGTCCCATGACTGGAGAAGCAATGTTCATTGCCCTGTGGCCCTTGCTGGCATTGCTTTGCTGGAGATTTTTGACGTTCACTCTCTTACCACTCTTTCACCCATCGGAGCCCAAAGAAGTCCCTTACTGGATACCCTGTATGTCCTAGGCTGGATTTCCCTCAGCAAAGTTCTATATACTAACCGTGATAGATTTTGGTATTCACAACACTGCCGCGGTAGTGATCACCAGCTGACAAGAACAAGGTCATATATCATCGTTTTTCAAAGACTACAACGAGGCCCTTGATAATGCACGGTGAGTAGTTGACTCTAAGTTCTATATCCACAGCCGATTAAATTCATTTGGTTAGGAAATACTTCAAACACACTAAAGAGCCTTACAGCATTTGGATTGCTGGAGCGCGAATCTACATATGTCCCTCACCCGATGACGTTGCCGGTCTTTATCGCAACACAACTACGATTTCCTACCACAATATTATCAAGGACATGTACAGATGGATCGGCGTATCGCAAGATGGATTTGATAAAATGTTCACTCTTAACGAATCTGCCAAGCACAATTCCAATATGGCACACCCGCAGGCACCTGCGATTATGGTGAATGAGTACCATAGACGTCAAGTCAAACCGGGGGAGCTATTTGATGATCTTCTCCATCGGAGAACTGTTCCTCGAATTCACGAAGCCCTTGAAGCTGTCTTAGATGGCAGCAGTTCGTCAGTTATCCAGCAATCAGCAGATGGGGTAACTGTCTCGCTTCTTCAATTGTGTACGGAATTCTTCCTCCGTGGTACCACAACCTCATTCCTGGGCAACAAGATTTGGGATGTAAACCCCAATCTTCTAGCCTCCTTTATGGTCTGGGAACGCACAAACTGGAAGTATATGTTTCAGATGCCTAACATTATTAGTGGGGATATGCTTCAAGCCAGAGACGAAATCATCAACACACTCGTGGAGTATCTCCGTATCCCCACTGAGGAACGAAGTGACAGCAACTATTTTGTCAAATCGATTGAGGCTATGATGCGGGACGTCGGCTGTAGCGAAGAGGATATGGCAAGAGTATTCATGCTGCATTTTTGGGTGTAATACAGCCCCATTCCATATTCGGACTTTGGACTCTTTCAGCTAACTATAGTTATTCAGCATTCTGGGAAATATTTACAAAGTCGCATTCTGGGCATTAGCCTACCTCTCATATGACTCATCTCTGCTGGAAGTAATTCAAGACGAAACCAAAGCTGCCGTCAAGAACGGCCAGATTGACGAGTCCTACCTTGCAGAGAAATGCCCGCTGTTGGAGTCACTGATCAGCGAAGTTCTTCGGCTGATAGTTGCGACTGCTCTTGTTCGTGACATCGTCGCACCGACCCATGTTGGAGGGAAGACTCTTCAGCCTGGGAATAAAGTGCTTGTACGCAAACCTTTTCGCTAATGAAATCTCTTTTACTAGGTCGAGGGTCTCCCAAAATACTAGCTAATACTGTGTAGATTTCCTATCGTCAACTTCACACTGACAATTCAGTCTGGGGCACTGACCCCCTAGCTCTGAGACCGACACGCTTTGCTGACACCCCAAAATTGTATTCTTCGAAATCGTATCGGCCATTTGGTGGTGGGAATACTCTATGCCCTGGCCGCTTCCTGGCTAAACGCGCACTAGGGTACGCTATTGTTGCAATGTTGACAAGATTCGATATTAGTGTGGATGTCGAGATGACGCGAAAGGCCGTTGGGAGCGAAAAGAAAGGGGGTATTGATTCTCTTAGATTCCCCATACTAGATGCAAGCAAGCCGAGTCCTGGAGCTAGTCTGCCTGTACAAGGGCAAGATGTATATCTGGTTCTGAAAGAACGAAAGTAATAGCTCTATAACAATTAGTGCCAATGGATAGGAGACGACATGGAAGCAACACCACAGATATAACTGAATTTAGACCACTGTATAGAATGAGAACATTCATTAACTTACTGTTTGGTGACATACTACCATACCTAAGCTAAAGCATTGTTTTGTCACATTTCACTCAAGAGTTATCTATGAGGAATTCCGTGCCATTTCGTTCTTTTGGCTTGGAAACCTACGACTAGTTTGATGATATTGAAGCTGTAGCGAGCTCAGCTACCTATTCACTTGAATCTATATTGTGTGGTATGCGCTAACATACCAGCAATGTACAATAACAGGAGAACGGCATCAATAGCAATGACAGGGCAACTCATGCTATGGTGCCTTATCAGTGATCATGATGCTACATGTCACAAGTGGGATCCTAAAGTCAGGTACAATATCTAATATTTAGTATAGTAGGCTTTATACAAGACTAAAGCTTATAAAAAAAAAGATTAGTATATAGAGCATACTAAAAATAAGTACTAAAATAAGTATAGCTAAATATATTATAATTAATAGTATACTTAAATTATAATAACTATTTCTTTTTTTATAATAAGTTATTTTAACTTAAGTAAAGCTAAAATATATTATAAATAATAGCAATATAATTAAAAATAAAATTAATATAAAATATAATATAGTATAAAAAGTGTTAATTTAATTAAAAATTATAAAAAAAAAGTATAAATAATAAAAAATAATAGTATAAATAATAAAAAAAAATTAGCGCTTAATAAAAAAATTTTACTATATTAATATTTTTATACCTATAAGCTTATAATTTTATATTGCTATAAAAATAAATTATAGTCACGGTGTAATACCTAGACAGACTGGCCGAGCCTGGCCGCAGGGCCTGGTCCCCCCTACCGGAGGCTGCGGGGTCTGGGGTTGCCGTACTATATAGTCCATTCTAAAGTAACCAATGCCACCTTGGTTATTCCACGTTCCTTTTGGGAAACCTGCCGCAGCGGGTAGAATGGCCGTTGTGTCTCAGGCGCAGGTGTGACAATAACCAAGGTACCCATAGTCGCGGGTTCGAATCCCGCGGTCGGCGAAAAGCTGATCGGTCGCTTTTCCAAGCGTCCTATATAGTTGCCACTCTTCGACCAAGGTCCCGACCGCATTCGACGGCCCCTTGAGGGGGGGGTCGGGCTCGGGACGAACCCTTGGTGCGAGAGGGGGGTAGTCACAGTGTAATACCTAGACAGACTGGCCGAGCCTGGCCGCAGGGCCTGGTCCCCCCTACCGGAGGCTGCGGGGTCTGGGGTTGCCGTACTATATAGTCCATTCTAAAGTAACCAATGCCACCTTGGTTAACCAGAATAGACTATATAGTACGGCAACCCCAGACCCCGCAGCCTCCGGTAGGGGGACCAGGCCTGCGGCCAGGCCGCAGCCAGTCTGCTAGGTATTACGCCGTGACTACCCCCCTCCGCACACCAAGGGTTCGTCCCGAACCCGACCCCCCCCTCAAGGGGCCGTCGAATATGGTAGGGACCTTAGGTCGAAGGTAGCAACTATATAGAACGCTCGGAAAAGCAACCAATCAGCTTTTCGCCGACCGCGGGATTCGAACCCGCGACCATAGGTACCTTGGTTATTGTCACACCTGCGTCTAAGACACAACGGCCATTCTACCCGCTGCGGCAGGTTTCCCCAAAAGGAACGTGGAATAACCAAGGTGGCAGCTTGGTTAACCAGAATAGACTATATAGTACGGCAACCCCAGACCCCGCAGCCTCCGG
>JBAWJU010000085.1:0-140636 GCA_037356035.1 Xylaria sp. Z50
ATAAACTATATATATAATATAAACTATATATATAATATAAACTATATATATAATATAAACTATATATATAATATAAACTATATATATAATATAAACTATATATATAATATAAACTATATATATAATATAAACTATATATATAATACTATATAAAGCTATTGCTATATATAATAGCTTACCTTTTTTTTTTTTTTTTTTTTATTTTTTTTAGCTTATACGCTAGCAGAAATTTCTTACCTTAAGTAAAAATCTTCTGCTTTATATAAAAACTCCCTCTTTTATTAGCTAGATAAATAATAATAAAATATAATATAATATAGTATATTTTATCCTAAGCATATTACGCGTACAAATTTATATAAGGCCCGTTTAATAATAATACTAATTATTATTTTAATATTAGTTATTATAACTATTACAACTTTTGCAATAGTTATTTTTTTAATTATAATTGTTTTTTTTATCTTGCTTTTAATTACGCTTTTTATTATAACTATAATTTTAAAAGCGCTTTTTTTTTAGCTTGCTATATTTATAATTACTTTTTTAATAGCAATTTTTATAGCTTTTTTGCTAACTATTATAGTTTTTCTAATTATTTTTACAATTATTATAAAAGTAGTAGTTAAAGCTACTAGCATAGTTTAACTAATAATAGCATAAATATAAAAAGTAATAACTAAATTATTATTTATTATATTAACTATTGTATTATTTATATAGCTTTTAAGTATAATTATGCTATAGTTTATAATATAAAATATTATTATTAATTAATAATTTAATTTTAAGCTTAATATTTAGGTATTGTTTTTACACTTTTTATTTTAAGCTATGCTAGTTTTTTTTAATTTAAGTTATATAATCTTTAAAAAACTTTTTTTTTTAAAAAAAACAGATATAATTAATAATTGCTTTTTTTTATTAATTATATATATTTTTTATTATACTTTGCTAATTTAACTTATTTTTTACTAAAGTATTATTAGCTTATATATATTAAAGTTTATATTAAATATACTAAAAAATAGCGTTATAGTTTTTAGTAATATTTTAAAGCGTAAAGGTATTATATAAAAACTTTTAAATTATTTACTTAAATTTAATTTTAAAGCATTTTTTAAAAGTCTTTATAAAGATATTAATATTAATATTATATAATATTTGTTATTAAACTTTAATAATTTTTTTATTTTACTATAACAATATTAATTTTGCTAATAAATAATTAAATATTTATTAAAGCTATTTAATATTAAATTTATATATATTTTTATTTTTTATTAAAACTTTAATATAATTTATAAAAAAATAAACGTTTATATATATAATATTTTTTTTATTAAATATAGTTTTTTTATTATTAAGATTATTTTATTTAAAATTAAAAGTTTTAATATTATTTTACTTAATTTTATATATACTTTTTTATATAAACGCTAAATTTGTTTTAAATATTTAATTTTATAAGTTTTTTATGCTAAATAAACTGTTATTATTATAATTATTTATATTACTATAGTTACGGCAGCCATATAGGTGGACTAGGTACCCACCTAGACCTTGCCGTACATATAGACCATACTAGATGACCAGGCTACCACCTTGGTTATTCGACGTTCCTTTTAGAAGGTTATAGCCTAATCGGTATAGGGTTTATGCTATAACTGTCACAACTATTACTATTGCTTAAATTAAGTAGTTTTTTTAAATTTTTAGCGTTTATAACATTTTTATTACTATTTAATAAATTAAGTTTTAACAAAAATAATATAATATTAATATTAAAGTTTGTTTTACTATTTAAAGTTAATAATAATATAATAATTATAAGCTTATTTTTTATATCCTTATTATTTTTAGCATTTTTATTTACTTTTTTACTTATGCTTTTTATTTTATTTTTTATAAAGTATATATTAAAAGTTATTTTTTATAGTTTATTATTTAGCTATTTAATAGTTTTAATGTTTATACTAAGCTTTATTAACTATATAATAAATATAAATGCTATAGGTTTTAAATTTAAAGTTTATAATTTTTTTTTTTTATAGTAAAAAATTTTTTTTATGTTTTTAACTTTAGTTATTATTAAAAAAATTTATTATATGTTATAGTTAGGTAATCACAAAAGGCGTGGCTTTGTAATAGAATACTTTATTTGTATAGAATCTACGTATAAAAAAGGAAAAAAAAAAGGAAAAAACAAGTATATAGGGCACACACACCTATGTATATATGCTGTAGCTAATAGTGTAGTTATAGGGCTATGCTGCTAGCACAGCCATACTACCGTTACTACCTCCTTCTCGAAAAAAAATTAACTTGTCTACAAGTTAAACTATAAAACTTTAAACCCTTAAACAACTACTTTTTAGTAAAAAAAGGAATTACTTTAAGTTTTTACTTATACTACTACAGTTTAAGCTTTTATTTTATTACGCTATTATATAGGTTTTTTTATATATTGCTTATTAAATATAACCTTATTTAATTTACTTTATATATAAGCTTTATTTATATTTCTGTATACTATGTGCTATATACTAACGTGTTATGTATTTTGCTACTTTATATTTTGCTTTTTTTTTACCTATGCCTTGTTATTATTTACATATAGTTTATTAAATTTATTATTTTTTGCAGCCTTTACCTACCGATTTAATTATATTAGTAGTCCTAAGGCTTTTAGGTTTATATTATAAAATTTCTTTAATAATTTCGCACTATTTTTAAAATTCTTAGCTAGGTACTATTTGTTATTAACCTCTTAATTCCTTTAATTTACCTAATACTATAGTCTGCCGTAGTATAGCCTAAAGGTTCTAACCTTTTTTATAACAAATTTTTCCTTACCTTTAGGTTTGACAATCTGTTCTCTAGGGTTTTCTGCTTGTTACTTAAAGTTTAATATATAGGAGTAGAAGTTAATAGACTTGTTGTAGTCTTTGTTTATGTAATTGAATATTATAGTATAAGCCGTATATAAGATTTAAATAAGGGGTATAATTAAAGATTATTATCTGGCTTTTAATTTCGGCGCCTTTTTTCTATAGAGAATGCTTTATTATAAATTGTTTATAAAAAACCGTACCTTTTTATAGGCCGCATTTTTAAAAGCGGCTTGTTTTTTTACACTATATGCTATAATAAGTATATAGGGGGTGTTTAGTTTAGTTAGTTAGTTTATTTGTTTATTTGTTTGTTTGTTAAAAATATATTAAAAGGCAGTTTTAATATGCTTTATAAAATAAATAGGTAATATGTAAATTGTTACGGTTAGGTAATTATAAAAGGTATGGCTTTGCGATAAAATACTTTATTTATATAAAATTTACGTATAAAAAAAGAAAAAAAAAAGAAAAAACAAGTGTATAAGGCACACACACCTATATATATATGCTGTGGCTAATGGTGTGGTTATAAGGCTGTGCTGCTAGCATAGCCACACCACCGTCACTTTATATTATTAAGCAAATGCTTTAAAAAAATAAATAATTTTTTAAAAAAATACTTAGTTATTATAATATAAAAAAATAATATAAATAAAATATATTATAAAAAATAAATAAAATATATTAATTTAAAGCTAACGCTTATTAAAACTTTAGTAATAATAAAGGTAATTTATAATGTTTATAAATTAATTTAGTTTATTAAAACTTTAACTAATTAACTTTAAAATATAAAAATATATTGCTAAGCTTATTTTTAGCTAATAAAATTTACTAAGGGTAATGTAGTATTGAGTAAAAATGGTAATAAGGATAGAATGACTTTAACATAGTCAATAGCGAAGCTATTAACTATTGTTAGAGTTATCTATCCGAATTACCATGTGGCTTGTATTATGGCTTAGGTGGCTCTACGCAGCAAAGCCACCCCTAGTCTGTCTATGTTATTAGCCTACTAAAACTTTAGCTTACTTTATAAGTTTTTATAAAGTATGCTAATATAAATAAATATAAAAAATCTTTAAATATTTACTTTAAAAAGTTTAATATAAAGTATAACTATTAAGCTAGCGTATAATAGTTTATAATATAAATTTTTTAATCTTTAAAAAATTAAAAAATAATAATATAATTTAGTTTAATATAGTTTTATAATAAAACTGCTAAAGGTATTAATTTAACTAAAGTTATTAAAGGTGTAAAATTTATAAGTATAAAATATATAATATATTAAAAAAGAAAAAGTATAAAAATAACAATATCGGCAAAGCTAATATTATTATAGGTGCTTTACTTTATTTATAGCTAACTATAGCTGTTTAATTTTGCTAGGTGTTATTTCCGGTGGTTTTTTCTTAGCTCTTTTTACTAAGCCTAACAACTTTTTTTAATAATAAAAGCAATTTAGTTTTATCTTTATCTTTTTTTATAAAGTAGGCAAAAGTTTAATAGTTATTTTTTTTATATTTTTAATAAGCTTGTTTATTTTTTTTAAACTTATTAATAGCTATTTAAAGTATGCTTTAAAGTACTTTTTATTAAAAAGCTACTTTTTTTTTAAGGCTTATATTAAAATTAAGTTTGCTGCTGCTAAAAATATTGTTTTTAAAACCTTTTTTAGCGCTAAGTTTTAAAAATTAACTTAAGCTAAAATTAAAGCAGCTTTTTTTTAGTTTTATTTTATTAACTTAATTTTAAAGACTTTATTATTAAAATAAGCCTGCTTTTTAATAATAAAATACTAAAGTTAGTTATTATATTTTTATATATTTATTTAGCTTTTTTTATAATATTAAAAAGGTTATTATTATTTTTAAGTAATTTTTTAAGTTAAAAGTAAACTAACTTAATAATTTTATTAAAAAAGCTTTTAATAATATAAGTTTAAAACATAGTTTTAAACTATTATATAGCTTTATTAAAATTTAAAAGCTTTATAATATATTAAGTAATATTGCTATAATATTTTAGTTTATATATTTTTTAAAAGTTTTTATATTTTTTAGCTAAGTTTTTATTATGTTTTTTTAAAGCTATATAATATATGTTTTATATATTTATTATAAAAATATATTTTATATTTTAATAAAATATTTTATTTAAGCGCTTTATAATATTTTTTTTAATTTAATACTATAATTATATGCTTTTTATTAATAATAATACACGGTGTCATAGGGATAACACAGCCGGGACGGCTATGTTACCCCATAACACCTGCTAGCAGCTGTAGTAATAAACAGCAATAGAGCACTAAGTGTTTGCTCATAGCCGAAGGCCATAGCAAACACTTAGTTCTCTATCACTTTATCATTATAACTACACTACCCATGGTTTTTTTTACCAAATAAAAATCTTATTTAAGTAATATAATAAAAATCTTTTTAAAACCTTTTTTTATAGGTATATATATATTTTTTAATTTTAGCTTACTATAATAAAAATATAATATAGTTTTTGCTATTATAAATAAGTAGCTTATTTAGTAAAATAAAATTATTTATAAAAGCTAAATTATATAATAGTTATTTTAATATATAAACTAATTAGCTAGTAGCTAGGTTTAAAAAGGTGTTATTATTATTATTTTTATTATTGTTTTTTAAATAGCTACTATTATTTTTTAAAAATCTTTTTAAAAAACTTAGCAAGCTTTATAATAAGATTTTTATATTATTTAAGTTATTATCTAAGTTATTAAATTCTAAATTATTACTTTTATTTTTTATAATAATAAAAAGTTTAATATATATTTAACTATATTATATATAAGCAGCTTAAAAAATATTTAAAATTAACTAGTTTTTACTATTTGCTTTAGTGCTAAAATATTGTATAGCTAAGCAAAAGCAAAAAGCTGCTATTAAAAGCTTGCTAATAAAAATAGTAAATATTTTTTATTTTTAAATATTAGCTATAATTATATTTATATTAACAAATTAATATTGTTAAAGCTGTTTTTAAATCTTATAAATAGCTTTTATTATATAAATACGTAGTTTTTTTAGCTATATAAAATTAACTTAAGGTTTTTTTTTAAGTTTTTAAGCTAGGCTTTTTTTTATTAGCCTATTTGTTAAAACTAAAAACTAATTTATTATAATTAGCTTTATAACTTTAAAAGTTGCTATATAGTTTTTAAATATTTTATTAATAAGCTTTAGCAATTTTTTATAAGCTTATAATATCTTAATTTTTTAAGTTATTATTATAAATAAGCTATATAATAACTTTTTATATTTTTTAAGCAAAAATATTGCTTATTTTAATTATAGTATACTAAAAATAAAATGCTTATTTTTTTAATATATATAAGCTTTATATAGTTATTATTTTTAAAATATTATATATATTTTTTATAATTATATATAAGTTTTTAATTTATTTAGCTAAGTTTTAAATAATTATTTTAAATTTTAAGATATTACGCTTAGTGTTTATTATAATAATATTAAACTTAAAAAAATTTTATAATATAAAAATATTAAAATTTAAAAGCTATAGCATACTTTTTAGCTATGTTAAAGCTGTTTAAGGTAAAAGGTTTTTTATGCTAAGCTTAATAAAAAGGCTTTTTTAAATAAACTATTAGCAGGTATAGCTTAATTAAAAATGTTAGTTAATATAGTTTATAAGTTTAATAACTTAATTAAGCAAAAAAATAAGTAATTTAATAGCAAATTTATTTGCTAATAATGCTAGTTTAAAAATAATATTATAAAATAATAAGTTTTTAGTTTATTAAAGCTTGTTTTTTAAAAATAAGGTATAAGAAATAAAAGTAGAAAATAACTATTTTAACTAAATATTTATATTAAAAAAATAAAAACGTGTTTAATTAGCTTAAGCATAATATTAGGTAATAGTTTAGCGTATTATTTTTTTAAACCTAGCTAAAAACTGTTTTTTTTAAATTTAGTTAAAGGTTATTATTTTTAGATAATTTCTTGTTGCTATTGTTTTTTAATTCTTTTTTTTTTAATTTTTTTAAACTGTTTTTACTATTTAACTTTTACGGTGTAATTATAAAAGTACTAATTTTAATAAATAGTTTTTTTATAAATAAATAGATGTTATTGCTAACAATAAAAGCTGTATAAAAAAATAGCGTAACTAGGGTTTTATTACTAGCAACAGCAAATAACTTAGGCTTAGGTAACATATAAGAAAAATAGCTAGGAAAAGCAACCTAAAAGCTAAGTATTATATATAAAAAAGTAGATATTATGTGCGAAAAAGTAGGTGTAAGGTATTTTTATAAAGCAGAAGTTTTAAATAAGGTATAGCGTAACTACTATAAAATATATATATATTAATTGTTAAAGTTTACCTTAAAAGGTAGTAGATTATTTATAATAAAAATAATATGCTTAAAATATAATAAGGTTTATATTTATAATAATCTATTAAAACTTTTAAAGTGTTTATAGAAAAGAAATCTTTTTTTAAAAAGCTTAAGAAAATATCTTTTATTTATATATAAATATTTTCTTTTTGTTAGGCAGCTACGCTTTTTTTTTGTTAGCAGTTGCCTAAATGTTTTAACTGTTAGTCTTTTTTGCAGAAGACATGCTCTCGTAACTTCCTCGGTCAACCAATAGACTATAAGGTCTGTGCCAAGGCTCCATAGGCCTTCTGATCTATTATTCGGAGCCACCGTTGCCAAAATTAGAGTCCATACAACCCGGATACCTTCCACATCATATACGCGGGGTCACACGCATATTGAAAATGAGTAGATACGGCTAAAAGGGAAGCTCTATAAGCCACCTGTCAATCGTTACATTTGATCGCATATTATTATAATCGGGATATAGCCCTAATTTTCGTAAGAGTAAGCTATACGGGATGGTTAGATGGTAGATTCCGGATTGCTAAACTTGTTAATTAAATGTGCCCACCCTAGAAAAGTCAGCGTTTAGCATAATCAAAGAAATACTTTAACTAATTAACAAGTAACCTAGCTAGTAAAATTTACTAAGGGTAGTGTAATATTAAGTAATAATGGTGATAAGGATAGAATGACTCTAACAATAGTCAATAGCAAAGCTATTAACTATGTTAAAGTCATCTATCCGAATTACCATGTGGCTTGTATTATGGCTAGGTGGCTCTGCTACGCAAAGCCACCCCTAGTCTGTCTGTGTCACTAGCTTAATCAATTAAAACAACGATTTTTAAATTATTTACAAGCAAAATAAAAATTTTTATTAATTGTTAATTACTTGTAAATAATTAACAAAGTTAATAAGTAATTTTTAGTATTTTTTTTTTAATTTTTTACAGGGTATTTTTATTAAAAAAAGCTGTTAAGAAAAGCTGTTAAAATTACTAATTAAAAGGTCTATTTTCCTACCCTTACCTATACCCTTACCTATACCCCTTACCTATACCCCTTACCTATACCCCTTACCTATACCCCTACTTATAACACCCTTACACCCTACCAACAACGGCTACACCTTAAAACGAGTACGTTGGAGGCTATTTAGTGCCTTTAACACTGCGATTCTCAAGGTCTCTGGGCTGCCATTTAGGATGGAAATAACCTTCGAAATTTCTTGAGTTTTTTAGTCAAGTATTTAGGTTAAGGCAAGCAATAAAATCAGTCAAGTCAGTTAAACAAGCCGAAATTCAGCGTCAAGTTAGGCAAAACAAAAAAAAACTCTTTTTTTTGACTTATTTTGTTTGTGCTAAACGCTGAGAAAAGTTGAAGGTTGAAGTTTTTAACCCAGCGCCTCTATAGTAGCACATAGGCAACACCTCTTCTCAATGTAATATCGGCAAATACGATGTGTATCGCGATGATTGAATTAAGCTGTAAGAGACCTATCTGGAGTTGTATTATGTATGTATGCTATTTACAGAGAGTGGTGCCCATCGTATTTGGTAGGTGAGGTGACCAGCCCCACCACCTGTCACGTGATACCCTCAGCTGGTGCCTGCCACTACAGCCTCTTAACCCTAACTCTTGCCCCTCACTTCAACAGCTCCTAGGAGTTATAAGTAAGGGCTGGCTTAATTAGGGAGTGTTGGATAGCACTGACCCCGACAGCCAACGACAAGCAAGGACTTGTTTGCTAGTTAGCCAGTTCCTGTTACATGAAACCGCGATGGTAGTGCGCCACAGGGAGAGCTTATCACCAGGTCTGTGCATATCCTATTGAATCCATCCCTTTAATCCCATCCCTTACTAAAGTAGAATATTTTTTAAGCTAGCCCCTCGTATTTCAGTCACTACAGCTCATTATAAACCTACTCTGCTCCATCTTAAGATCCTCCTCATCAATAGTCAGGGCTACATGCTAACGATACTCATCTGTCTGGCCTCAGGAACCTCCCTTCACCATGACATTTTCAAGATGCCTGTACGTCTACAAATGGCAAGGAAGGTACTATATCTCCTATAATTTTCGGTAAGGAAAATTCATCGTCGTACTGTTTAGACATCATCTGAGCCCGTATCACTAGGGAAAAAATGGGCAATTGGGGTAGATCCTTGATAAAGGGTATACCCTCGAGGCCAAAGAAATACCAGGCGTGGCTGCAAGACATACGTTCCAAATATTCCGCCATTGCCGAGAATCTTGAGGCAGCTTTCACGATATCAATGAACAATTTCGGGGAGAACCCTAGTTACCAAGAAGCCGGCGCGAAAGATCTTGCAAGGACACCAGGCTATTTAATCTCTGAGTAAGTATGCGTTTCAAGACTCATTTCTTACATGTCGATTCCTCTCAATTCCCTACCTCCGTCCCCAATGCGAGTGTCTTGCAAGAGATAGTGTGCAAGCCCACGTCAATGTTGGAATGAGAGAGGCTAGTACACTCCACTCCCGTACCTATATGTATTGCCAGCCTCTGACTCGTATAGACATATTTTCTTTCTTGTAATTATTATGGGTAAAATAACTGCTCCACCATAGATCTCCATTCTTGACATACCGTCATGTTAGTGGACGGCTTGGCTTACACTCCTTTTCTCCCAACGATTAATGCACCACTAAATCTAGACCTTCCATCCTAATCGCTGACAATATTTTCATTAGTGATAATTGCTACGATAAATACATTTACGTCGTTGATCTTGACAGAGAGATATTCGGATTTGATAGTAGATGTTTCTATCCAGCGTTCTATCACCTGTCGAAGGTACCACTCGACTTCCTAAGTCTTCTAACACCAGCCCACCATTACTGGGCGGGGAAACTGGCCCAGAATGAGGTTCACGAGTCTATCACAACGAATGATATACATCCGATTCCATTGACCAACAACCCAACCGCAGCCTTCTTGAAAATGAAGCCTAGAACGGTCAACCCAAGGAAAGAATCAAGACTAAGCCGCATGCCAGCTTTTACAGCTTGTATGGAACTCTATTACTGCTTCATTCTTGAGTACAGAAAAACTATACGCCAGGTTCAGGACACCCACATCGAATCCGACTTCATATTCAGGGAATTAGTATTTGCCCTGATGTGTTTCGCTTCTTGTTCCCCGGCGTGGGTTCGTCTCATATCCGTTACGAACATGATGTACAAAGAAGGTAAATGGGATGACTTGAATTACGCAGCCATACTTGATCATGGTGTGGACAGGAAACCAAAGGAGTTTATATCAAGATTCCTCCAGCCGTATCACTTGGAAGGTATGAAACCCGGAAGCGCACCAAATTCTACTTCATACTGGTTCTCGGGGGCACTCGTATATCTGAGGCGTGATATAACATCACGCGCAAGGTTTCAAGACGCAATTGTATCAGCGGTCACGAAGGGAAAGGCTGATGGTCGAACCTATTTTGATGCCATCATCATATCACTCAAGCACTTCATTCTACTCAAGTTCGCTGATGGGGAAGTGCAACATACTAAGCGTCTGAACCTTGGTGCTAGCATCAAGTGTGAGGGGATGTATGCCAATAAAAATGAAAACATCGAAAGCGGTGCAGCAACCGACGATACCGATTGGGCCGACAATACAAATTTTGTACACTTCAAGATTCTCGCTCATTTCTTCAACGCCACACAAAGGCAAAGGTACGTTTCGCTAGAATATATCAGCGGATGCAGGGCTAATTTTTCCAATTTTTCCACTTTAGGCTCTGCCCGTCGTCGATTTATGCTCGAGGGGTATTTCCTAATGAGGTCTACGAACAGATCATAAGCTATGCTAATATGGAGACCAATATTGCATGCCTCGAGGTTTCCCGGGCCTTTCGAGAAATCGCCTCTGAAACATTTTTTATGGATAATGGGCTGAAGCTTGTCTATGACCTAAAGGGAAAGCCTATACTACTTCACGATACTCTTGGCTATGTAGGACCCTTTGAGGCACGATACCCAAGTTCTTCCTCGAAAAGAGTCTATCGGAGTCAATGGATTACTGTCTTTGGCACCCCTGATGGGTCTGCTAGCATGTTATCGACGATTGCGTTACAATTACAATTTCCTACCGAACAACCGGTGAGTACGAATAAAATCTCGCCCTGGTGCATATTTCTCACAATGGCCTCCTTTCATATAATTCCCCTCTACTAAAGCTGTTGTTTGGAGAAATTTTGGTTCATAGAGGTTAGCTGTATTGAACTTTGTGGATTATTTTAACCGAGTCCCCCAGTTTGTTATTATTTCCGTTTCCTTTCTGACTTTCATTCTACAGGTAGGGAGACTGATCAGAGAAACTGTCGGAGAGACCACCAGAGAAACTGTCGAGGAGACCCACTAATCGGGTACTATATCGTCAGGGTTGCAGATGTTACTACATGGATTTAGGTCTACGAGTAGAATGATATCTCGATAATGAAGAATTGCGTCCTAGGCATATATTGTCCAGAATACGCCTACCGAGAGACCAAATAGAGTTAAGATGAACTGTAGCTTCTTCGAAAAGGTATTACCATCACAACCTTGTTTTGACTAAGCCAAATAACATAGCCGGTCTGTGTAGAAAGACGTTTTTTGGGTAATAAATTTCTTTAGGTGGTATAGCGATGACTATATTAGCACCAACTAAAATCTAGCAATAGCGGGCACCATATTCAAGCTGCATCAAATGTATTCTAAAACGCGTATGAAGAATAGATCTATGCCAGAGAACGTTGGTACTTTCGTCAGGCCTTTGGAAATTTCGTATTTTGGTGCAAGTACCAATGACAATGATTCGAAACCATGACGAAGCCGTCATTATATGCATCAGCGTCAAGTTCAACGTTCTACATATTGTAGCGTCTTCTAAAATATCACCGCTACAAACGTTCTCATAGAGGTAGAAGACTATCTTTAATGGGCTTAGAGTCTAGGGGCAGTTGTGGAAGGGTGCTGGTCTCTAGAATGGCAAATTCGTCCAAGGCTTCTTCTAGGACATGATTAATGCGATATTACCAGAAGCTTAAACCACCATTTAGGGCACTGTATCGTTTAGTTACGTAGTACGTGGTAAGCAATGAGATGGGGATTACGGTTAGTATATGACCTGATGTGCACATACTCAAAAAAGCGTTGGTTCACGATCACAATTTCAATAGTACCTAAAATTGTGGTCAATGTGACGCCATATGCATATTTAGGGATAAAAAATATCATGACAACTTCATTGAAATAGTGCACTTATGCTACGATCAAAGCTTTGCCCTTTTTAGTTGGAGAGAGTGCCAAGGAAAAGACTTTTTGTACCCTGAGATTGGGATCGGTACGTTTTGCCCTGCCAGCCACGGCCGTAACTGTCAATAAGCATACGTCATGGCAAACATTCCGGCTAACACCACATGGGTTCAAGCGCATATCGCTTGTTAGCAGTGTTGCGCATCTTAGCTCGTTAGACGGCGACAAACTTCCTTGAGTGGGCTGAAGGACTGTTTGAAGCAAGCTGAGGTTTAATAGTGCACCAACGGGGCATTCAATGTAGCTTCATCATCTGTATCTCGCACTTGGGGCTATAGGGCACTATTAAAAAGAGCATAAATCCTTGAATTTGTCTTCATTTCAGGCTTTTTAGCAAGGGTCGAATCGGTCCCAAACCAAAGCACTGGTTTCAGAGAGTAGGGCTGAATGGCTTTTGCAGCCACATGCACTCTAATCCTCTTTTGTGCCCTATCACCTACTTACCTACCCTATGCTTATGACTAGCCCCCTCCTTATCTGCACAAGGTAACCCATACTCAAAGTCTAGAGCAATCAGTGCTAGAAATTGGATATATTTTATTGGCTTGTTATGGTATCTTTAGCCGGGTTACTTCATGAGTACGCACATTGGAGCGGTGGAGGGTGGCGCTGCGGAAAAGACGCTTGGCCCCTGTACTAACCTTAGTGTACGGAGTAGTGGCATGCTGAAAAATCTTGGCTACATGAGCACCTAGTGTAGCGAGACAAGACATTGTTCAAATCACAAATACGTGTCCATGCCCTTATACTAACCTAGATCGAGGCATCAGGCATGGAATCGGTATCGGTTTCGGTTCATGTCACGGAGACCATACTAACAGTAGCCTAGTGCTACTGCACTATACTAGCCTAGTAGATCCGAACCTACGTTTGGAAATCCATGCTCACCACCAATGATAAAAGTGATAACATAATCATGACATTTGGCCGAGGTCATAATCTGGGCAGCACCGCTGTGAGTGCTGTATCTACATACCCTCCCTCTATCTATTATAGTTGTAGTACAGTATAGTGTAGTTGGTATGAGCAATCAAGGCCAAGAATCAGGAACACCCCTAACGATGCCAGTAACACGGCAGGCAATCAGTATGTATCCTAGCTGCATAATTGGTTCGCACGCTTGTCGCGGAACGTGCAATGGGCCTTCAATTAGGCCGACGGACCTAATTCCTTAGGTCGGGTTCCACGGGCTCCAATAGTTTCCGCTCTGCGACATCGTGAGGTTATGGCTACCAAACAAACATTTATATGTCACAGCAGTCTTGGTCAAACATTCGCTTCGGGCGAAGCGGATTAAATCGACCGGTCGGCATTCCCACCGCCTTGTATGTTGATACAGACGTATGAAAGAATGACGAAGCCTAAAACGGGGAAAACGTCGGTCGTTCCTTACTCGTCGGCTCCTCCGAATGGATCGTCTCTCGAGTTGGTATTTTCTCCTGTTATCGTATGCATGAATTACCGTTCTCAGGGGCGTGTCGAATAGCCCTACGAGAGCTACCTCGGCTTCTCCTTCAGCCTTGCTAGAAATTCAATGGGAACGGACATGCCTAGGCAGTAGTGTAGTGTTGATAGCCAAGCACTCAATCATGCATTTTGCGTCGAGTGGATTTGGAGTGGATTGTCCTCGGCTCAGCAGTTGACTCCAGTATTTCTGTCCTTGTATAGTTTAGCTCCCGGCGCTGAGTAACACGCGAATTCCGACCGCCGCCGGTATTATCAGCGGGGGGTGTATTGCTCCGATTCATGAAAATCCATGGCAGTGTTGGTAGCGCGATCCGCAGCCGAGACGGCGGTTGGGTACCTTAGTAGGTAGCTAAGTCAGTTTCATGCGCCAAGCATTTCTTCCATGTGGCTTGAGAAAAAGTATATATCGACCAGCTACCCAGCTCTTGCTGTCATTTCTTTTTTTAACGTGCATATTTCAAGTCATTCATACACGCATTTGACATGATGGACACAATAACACCCATACCTTCGCCACCGGGTCTGCCCATCGTCGGCAACGCTACCCAAATCAATCCTGTGGCTCAACGCCAGTCCTTTTCCGACTTTGCTGACAAGTATGGTGCGTAGAAATGTTCGATGAAAGAGGAAATAGGGGTACCAACGAGATTACACGCTAACGCACCCCATAGGCGAGGTCTATCGTATATGGCTCCCCGGCAAGAGGAGTATCGTCATGTGCAACAGCCACCGACTGATCAACGAGCTGTGCGATGAGAAGCGCTTCGCCAAGGTCCCGAATGGGGTTCTTGCAGTCCGTGGTTTTCAATTCACTCATGGGTTTCCTCACGCTTACACGGGTTATAGGAAATCAGAAATGGTGTGCATGATGGACTTTTCACTGTGAGCTTCATCGAGGTCGTAGATTCGGGTTTTCTGTAGGCTAACGACCGCATAGGCGAAACCAGGCGAGGAAAACTGGGGTATTGCCCACCGTGTATTGATGCCAGCGGTATGCCACTATAGAATCCTGCGCTTATGTTCTCATCGATGAGCATGCTAACCAGATCCTAGTACGTCTCTTCACGTTCTGGATCCATTGTCCGCCCTCATTTTTTTTTTTTATCTCTCAGAAGCTGTAGCAGTGCAATTCCAAAGGTACAGTCAAATTAACATTTTCCAGGTTTGGACCTTTATCCATTCGCGGTATGTTCGAGGAGATGCATGACATTGCAACCCAGATGGCATTGAAGTTCGCTCGCTATGGACCCAGCACACCAATTCCAGCATCCGACGACTTCACCCGGTTAGCCCTTGATACGCTCGCTCTGTGCTCGATGGGATTTCGTTTCAATAGCTTCTATACCAAAGAATTGCACCCCTTCATCGAGGCGATGGGCAACTTTTTAGTTGAGTCTGGTAAACGGCCTAGTAGGGTACTTCCCTCTTTCTTTTACCGAGCCGACGACGCCAAGTACTGGGAGGACATCGAAGTATTGAGGAATACAGCCCAGGAAGTCCTTGAAGCAAGGAAGAAGCATCCTAATGACCGTAAAGATCTTTTGAATGCCATGCTTAGCGGCGCTGACCCAAAGTCTGGGAAGCATATGAGCGACACGAGCATTATCGACAACCTCATTACATTTTTGATAGCTGGTCATGAGACAACATCAGGCACCTTAGCATTCGCGTTTTTCCGCCTGTTAAAAAATCCGCAGGCCTATCAGCGCGTCCAGCAAGAAGTTGACGAGGTCATTGGGAAGGGCCCCATCACCGTCGAGCATCTATCCAAGTTGCCTTATATCACGGCTGTATGCATTTGTGGATTCCAAGCTAAGGAGCTTCGCTAACCCGCGATTAGGTTCTACGTGAAACCTTGAGACTTGACGCACCCATCTCAATATTCGGCGTAGTCTCCCTCGAAGACCAGCTATTAGCTGGGAGATACCCTGTAGCCAAAGATGAACCATGCGCACTATTCCTTACCTGCGCACATGTTGACCCTGCCGTCTGGGGTGACGACGCTCACGATTTCAAACCGGAGCGCATGCTAGACGAACCATTTAGCAAATTGCCCAAGAATGCTTGGAAGCCATTTGGAAATGGAGCTCGAGCTTGTATCGGCCGACCATTCGCCATGCAGGAAGCAATTTTAGCCGTGGCTATGCTCTTCCAGAACTTCAACTTCGTGATGCACGATCCTTCTTACAACTTAGCAATCAAGCAAACCTTGACGATCAAGCCCGACAACTTCTTCATGCGAGCCATCATCCGGGATGGCCTTTCACCGACAGAATTAGAACATCGTCTAGCCGGTAGAGGTTTCTCGCGAGAATCATCCAAGCTGCATTCTGAGGACTCATCAGTCTCAACGCAGACAGGGAAAAAGATAACCATCTTGTACGGCAGCAATAGCGGTACTTGCGAGTCACTAGCTCAACGGGTAGCCAGCGACGCTTCCCGCCATGGCTTTGAGGTTAGCAAGGTTGATTCTTTGGACACAGCTAACGGCGCGCTCCCCAAAAATCAGCCAGTGATTATCATCACAGCATCGTACGAGGGAGAGCCCCCCGATAATGCCGCTCTCTTCTGCTCTTGGCTAGTTGGTTCTAAAGATAAGAGTATGCTCGAAGGAGTTGATTATGCTGTTTTCGGTGTAGGGCACCACGACTGGGCTCAGACATTCCATCGTATCCCCAAATTGGTTGACGCAAAGCTTGAGGAGAATGGCGCCGCCCGTATTGCGGATATGGGACTCTCAGACGCTGGAACAACCGACACATTCACAGATTTTGAGACGTGGGAAGACAATGTCTTCTGGCCAGCCCTTCACAAAAAGTATGGCACTGATTCGAAGGGAGAGTCTACACAATCTGCGGGCTTAAGCGTAGAGATCACAAGCCCCCGAACATCGACTCTTCGCCAGGACGTCATGGAAGCGCTTGTGGTTGATACTCGCAAACTGACGGCGGAGGGTGAGCCAGTCAAGAAGCACATCGAGATCGCTCTACCTAGTGGACAGACCTACCGATCAGGCGACTATCTCGCAATTTTGCCCATTAATCCCAAGGTTGTGGTCCAACGTGTCATGCGTCGATTCCAGCTACCATGGGATGCCCATATCACAATAGGAGGCGCTGCAAACACCCCATTGCCCACGGAAACTTCGATGCCAGCCCAAGGCGTCTTCAGCGCATATGTCGAGTTGGCCCAGCCGGCAACGAAGAGAGTGAGTTAACGTGATATTCTTGGTGAGAAAAACCACTAATGAGAACAGAATATCCTTTCTTTGGCGGAAACTGCGAAAGATGAGGGAGATAAAGATGCTCTCAAGAAGTACGCGAATGAAAATTACACAGAGGTATTGAACAAGCGAATCTCGGTTCTCGATCTCTTGGAAAAATTCCCCGCCATCGAGCTCCCACTTGGAATGTTCCTTGCCATGCTTCCACCCATGCGCGTGCGACAATAGTACGTCAATTCTTGATCCTCAGACAGGAGAAAGTGAATTCAACTAACGATTGATAGTTCCATCTCATCCTCTCCCCTGTGGAACCCGACTCACGTCACACTAACATTCGCTGTGCTCGAAGCGCCGTCGAAATCCGGACACGGCACCCACGTGGGCGTCGCCTCGTCATACCTGGACTCCCTAGAGCCGGGCGACAAACTCCACGTGGCTGTCAGACAGTCTCACGCGGCATTCCACCTACCACAAAACACCGAGAATACGCCGGTCATCTGCATCGGCGCCGGAACCGGCATCAGCCCTTTCCGAGGCTTTATCCAAGAGCGTGCCGAGATGATTGCCGCCGGGCGCAAGCTTGCGCCAGCCCTTCTCCTAATCGGATGCCGCGCTCCCGGACGTGACGATCTCTACGCCGAGGAGCTGGCAGAATGGGAACAGGCCGGCGCCGTGACCGTCAAGCGGGCATACAGCAGAGCGACCGACCAGTCCGACGGCGCTAAGTACGTGCAAGATCTGATCACCCTCCACAAGTCTGAGGTGGTTCCTCTATGGGAGCAGAATGCCAAGCTGTATATCTGCGGATCACGCGCCATTGGTGAGGGCATCAAGACTGAGATCGTCAAGATGGTCTTGAACTGGGAGAAGGGACGCGGCAACGAGGAGGCCAGTGAAGAGAGCGTGAAGGAATGGTGGGAGGGATTGAGGAACGTGAGATATGCGACCGATGTGTTTGATTAATTTGGGGTAATTGTAGGATAATTAATACTATAGTTGGATAGCGTACGCACAGAATGGGTAATAGCAGGATACTATGATGGGTTATTGGCTCTTGTACATATAATGAAACCCTCGAATGATTTCGCTTTCGCTCATTTTTGAATCAAATTACGGCTATCGCATACGACCGTTCCTACGGCGATGATTAGGGAATAATTTTTAAAGTGAAACTCTGACCGTTTTAAGTGATACAGAAATGCCTTTCCTACTCTGTCTGCCCCTTTTCCTAGCTCTACAGATCGCCGAAACTACACACAACTTGGGGATTAACCGGGGTACGAAGCTATCTTCAGGAGACCTCTTAAGCCGCATGAAACGATCTTCATAGGAAACGTACAAGTCCAAGTCTTTCTATCTCACCCCCTAGGCCTTGACCATCCAACCGCGCCTTACGCAATAGATCTGTAGCATGTGGCAACATCACTTGAGAGGTTGATACCTAGGCTCCGTTCTCAGTCCGAGATTTACGGTAGGGCTAATATCATAAGTTGTTGATTCAAAAGGTGAAGTTTCGGAGAGCTCCGAAGTCTATTCCGTCCATATACTCTGTCGCACTCCCAATCTAGGCTCAAGATAGGCCTTCCAATCCGCGGGTGTGTGCGAAATAACTTATGATATCTCTAGACATTATACAGGAGGTAAGCCGTAAGTCACAACCTGTAAATAACTATGAGTTATCAGTCATTGGGCTATTGTTTACTTTACGTGTTTTGATTGCTTTCTTCTCCATTCCGTCCTCTCGCTCCCTCTCGCGCAACACCTGGGCCATTATCACCTTCTATACCCATCTCTAGGCCACCCTCTACACTCTATCCTCGACTGTGTTATTCACATTTCCTTCCAAGCAGTCATTGACAAGCCACGCATTTTCAATCGACTCTTTCTCTCAAGGAATATTTGAAAGCTCTACAATTCATACGCGAGAAGGAGGAAGAGGGGCGGAAACCCCCTTATTCTCTTGAACACTCCCTTATATTTTCTTTCACATAAACATTGGGGGATAGCGAACAGCAATATTCACTCGAACTTCGAAATGATCCATCACTCCACTACTACTCACAATGCCATACCGATAATCGCCACGACAAGAATCTAGCCGTTCTTATATAGGCTAGTTTAGCCCGACCTTTAGCCAAGGGGGACACCCAAGTGCATATACTCTCTCGATATCGAGAACATGAGCACCGAGTACGGGGCGCAAGTTCACTGAATTAGTGTGCTGACTTTCTCTCGCGGAGGTGCGGAGAGTGATCAATTGGAAGAAGAGCGCCATTGCTATGATTGGGAGCGATCTGCTAGAAGTATATTCAGATGATCCAAGGTCCAAGTTCTAAGTATGTAACCTATGTAAAAAACTACCTATTTATACATGAGATCACTCAGTCTGTTATTTAGCCAATCCCACTCACATTAGTTGGGATCTAGAAAGATCCAATTCTTCGTGACGCTTTCATTCTTAGATTGACAATACTCCGATTTCGTTTCTGGTGACTATGGCTCAAACAAGGGAATCTTACAAATACTCGCAAGGGACACTTATGTGTTTGGATGTGTAAGCATCATAGACGTCTAGGTGTTCAAACGCACTATTAGCGGTTGTATTGATTGTCATCTAAGTCGCGGCCTTGCTCACTCAGACAACGGGGTAGGTCCCAGTATTCCTAAATGAACGAAATATTAGAGAACTGAGAGGTTTTAGGACTGCAAGAGCCTCCTGTAGACCCTTTTTTCGACTCTACTCTGCTTTATGCGAGCTTATAATACTACAATTATTCAGTGTTTTTACTTCTGCTCATAGCCCCTGTCCCGCCCCTGAAAATACAGATGTAAAGGGGTTTTGTCAGAGTAGTTAGTCTCCAGAGTGAAGGAAGGTCACAGGTAGGTCACTGCTAGGTAGAAATATAGGGTAAGGCCTTAATGTTATTAATTCCTGATCCCCTCCCCTAGAAGTTGGGAGAGTTCTACTACTTATATACCCAGATGCTACCTTATCCCCTCACAGGTTTCTCGAGACCTAATTTGAGAAACAGTTATATACCCCCCCAAAGTATGCCACCTATCCTATTGGCCTTCATAAATGATTTTACCTTCCCCCCTCAAACAACAATATTGTTTACAAGCGATAACTGGCTCCGATCCAGATCTACAAATGCTAGGATCGCCTTACGATAACCACCAAGATGAGCTACACGCAAGGACGCAAAACCTTGAAGTTACACACTAAATTGGACTTGGGGAGGAAGAGTCACGAGAACACAAAGCGGCACAGCCTACAAGCCGAGTTAGTAGGCCACTATCCCATCGCTACAGTTGCTTGCTAGCCCATATGCTTGCTTTACTTACTTGTCTTTACCTCGATCTATTTCCGTTCCCACATTGGGGCCATCCGTTCAATCATAGCAAGCGAGTAGGAAGTCCCAATAAGAACCACTATTGAGACAATCGTCCCCTTTATACCGCCTGTCCCAAGGGATATTACCACAGTCTCACGGTAACTAGGAGATAAAGAGGTTCTTGTATATAGTAGAACAGCTAAGAGGTTTCCCGAGAGCTTCGTGTATTAACAAGCGCCATACCCCACGCCACGCCAGCAGCCCCGATAGATATCACTACACATTCTAGAATAAAGAGGGAATTGTGTACATAAGTGAAAGTATCGGTTTGATCGGTATTACATCCTTTGCGTAACAACAGATATTCATCGCCCCCTTATATTTCAATATACCTTAGTGAGACGATGTACGCAACAGACTCGTCTTTCGGTCAACGTGAAGGGGCCCTACTCTGTTCTATATTAGCATTGAATTCGCGCAACACTTATCCAGGAAACGTGACGCCGAGGACGACGGGCCTTTGGGTTATTCTTTTCGCTGAGCCTTTCTTGGGCGTCACGATGACAGTGGTGGTGGTATTTGATAGAACACGGTGGGGGTGGGGGCAGGGGGTCGATATACTGCTCCGGCTATAACAAAATGCTTTCGGATAAGCTAGGTATGTGTTAGCGACAATCTGCTCTTAAAATTACGCCTCCACCACCCTACAACTACAATGTGTGGCGTCGGGAGGCGCCGAGTGGTTTGCCCGTATATGAGGGACACGCTCCCTTATGAGAGAGGGGCGCATCCGTGATGTTCCTCCCCGGCTGTATGTCCTGTATACAGCTGGAGCCTCGGCAGCCTGCAGCATAAGCACGAAAGAAAACGCAGTTCGTAGCCGCCTTGGCTTCTTTCTCCTACTCAGATATAGCAGATCGAAGGTGGCTGACATGTTTTCTGCCCACGCTGATGCCCGAGCCTTGAATACCTACTATATTATGAGAACTTAGGCAACCCGGTATTATGGTGAGTACTCGTCGCTTGTCTTACTACCACCCTAAACGTGTGTATTATATACACACGTCTCCCTAGACCCTCTCTGTACTACCTCACTCTCTCCCCCGATGGCTGAGCTAGGAGCGACGGTGATCTCATTTGAATCACTTGCGAAGGTCACCAATCATGTTCATTCGGCAGCTGCCGCAGTATGCTCCCATCGAGATCCGGTTCTTCTAGGACCAGCTTCGGTCCCTTGATTTCATCGTCGGTCAGGTAGTGCTGATGAAAAAGGGAGCCGACAAAACTCCGCGATCCGAAACCTTCAATGGGTCACAGGCCGGTGTGGAGAAGCCAATTCGCCAGGATATAGAAGCCCTGAATGTATTGGTCTAAAACATTACACACACAGGCACAGACCGTGACAACATTACACTATTAGCCAAACCGGAATTTATGTATAGACCCGATCAATTCGAACAGATTACATATCGGCTTAGAGTCCACCGCGATCAGCTGAGCACAGTGATCCTCGTCGGCCATATGTAAACTAGAGTTTCCGCAATATGTGTGCTTTGTCGCGTCCCATTGTGAATGTTATAGGTTTTCGGTCAGCGCAACTAAGAGCTTGAGTAGAGTAAGTTCGGGCACATATCTCTAGAAGTGTTTCATCGGAACCTTTGCAGCTAAACATTTCCGCATCTTCTACATGCATTGTGATATCCCCCCGGCCCCCGGTCCCTGGCATCTAATTAATGCTGTGAAATCACCTTGACGCAACCAAACGGCGTCACCTGTTATTCCCCCGTCGTACGCTCAGTGGAGTAGGCACATCCGAGAGGCTCTGGAATCCTTACTACGTGAGGGTTCCCTAGCGTTAAATACATCAACCAACCAACCAACCAACCAAGTGGAAGTAGGCATTACGAGGAGGGGGGTATCAGGGCACGTGCATACCCGCATACCATGTTGGGGTCGAGGCGTCGCTTGCGGCCCCGATAGTTTGTATCAAGTACCTATTTGTCTTCTGTAGGAATCGGCATGACATGTGGTCGCAATAGGCTCGCTCAGTCTATGCCTGTTCCGGACGATTGTATCCTGATAGCTAGGTAAGCTTCTGACTTCCTGCGTGTAGTGCAAGCCTCCATTCAGTCAGCCTACCTGTGAATCAAAGCAAGCTTAAGAAGAAGGTCATTACACAGGCTTTTCACGGGTAAGCAATATGCCGTGATCCCGCTCTCCCAGGTCATAATAAGCCCAAAACCTGCCCTTTCCCCCTATAACAGGTTCGCCAACACAAAGAGTCTAAAAGAGATGAATCGCGTGCTCAGGGGCGATGGCGGTGGTCTTGGCCTGATCTGGAACATGGAAGACCAGAACTCGCCACGCTCGCTGCCAGTCCAAACGGAATGGGAAGCTAAGCTACGAGAATTGATCTGGAGTTTCGACGGCTTCCGCCTCGCTTCTAGTCAGAAGTCTGGCAGAAACCCTTTTTAGCCCTGCCTCGGGCCGTACCCACCCACCTGTCTCATAAGTTAACAATAATTAGGCATTCATCCGGCATAAGTGCCGGCCGGCTGGCTGGCTAATCTCTCAGAGACAAGGTATCAAGTTTGTTCGAAGGAGCTCGGAAGCATACCAATGTGTGGCGGCGCCGGTAGGGTGGCGTGCGTCGCATTATCGAGCGCCACTAGGTGTCCGTAACATGGTTGGAGTCAGGAGTATAGTTCTTAAACGGAGAATGCGGCGTCGGTATAACAAGTACATAGTAGGTACCACTGAATCAGAAAGTAGCTTAGCGAATCGCGTGTTCGAGCTGCTAACATGTCATCATTAAATACTAATAACTCACGCTACACTAGGCTTCTTCGTGAATGAAAGATGTGCCGTGTATAGACCTGGGTGGGAAACAGCTTCCTGCAATGCTTGTAGGTGAGGATGCAGTGTTCGAAACTAGCACTCTAGTACATACATCGCTTTATAGAGTTGATAGCTGATCGAGTTTATGCTAAAAATGCTCTAGCCTGGTTTCTCTGTGGGCAAAGGAGTTTGAACTCAAAAGAATTCCTCACAGCTATTTCGAATACAGATCAACTAACTCCATTTTGCAGCTGTTTTCAATTCATCTGTGATGGTATATACCTCATCTTTTAAGACAATGCGTCATGCCTCGATCATAAGAGCTAGTTTGAGTTGTACATTGAACCCAGACTGAGACGACCGTCCTCGAACATCAGGCCCCTTTGTAACACGGGCGCAAATCGACCAAAGCCACTATCTGACTCTTCTCGCAGATCATGCACAATAGCGTGTAACCTCGCGGCGAACTTACTTCGATCTGTCTCAAATTGCGGAAGAGTGCCCGTAGACCAGATTCTTAGAACTGTGGTCTCGAAACTTCCGTCTCCGTCGATCTTCTCTTCTTGCAGCTTTTTTCTATCATGTATCCAAGAGATAGTACCATTTTGCTCCGACGTATGCCATTCTCTCAGGCGTTTGCATACTGTCGGATCTTGAATCATAGATAATCGAACTGTATAGTGAACGAACGTTTCAATATCTAGTCTGGAATCTTGATGGCGAGTTGCAATGTCTAATCTCCGTGGGGTGTGGCCTAAGAGCCTCCAAAGCGGTGACGACTTCGTGGCGTATCCTATCACGCATTAGTACTCTGGGTATCATCAACATTCAATTGTCTTCCCCGGGTTATCATTTGTATGTTACCTACCAGAACTTGCTAGTCGTGACAAGGCCAGATTTTGTTTTAGTTGGCGGCCGAAGAAAGTCGTTTTGACGTCCCAGTTCAAGAATCTATGCTTCAAATGCCTCTTGATCTCATCTTGGTTGAACTTGGCCCTGGATATTTTCTGCAGCTGTCCCACTACCCAGATGAGGGTCACTGCACCTAGAGCGGCGTCTCCGTTACCACCGACGTCAGAGTGAGATCCTAGGAACCAGCATTGCTTTGCGGTTGTTTCTGGTTTCTCTTTTTTTATCCAAATTTGCGGTTTAAACTGCAATCTATGTTCGTCGACAGCTAGAACATGAAATGCATTCTCAACGGCCGCTGGAATAACACTGCCTACAGAATAAAAAGGGCGAGTCCGAGTAGAGAGAAATCCCAAACTGCTTACTGTATCCCATAAAACACAAGCTTTGATTTGGACTTTTCTAGTGAGCACTTTTTCAGTTTCAAACATTCTGACATGCTCAGCTAACATGTCTTGCGCTGATGAAAGATGTTGGTTGGCCCAGATAGTAAATAGGCCGCGGAGATAATATAGGCAATGCTTATTAAGTAACCCAATTTGGCTAATGAATGAAGCAAGGCATTGAACCGCGAAGGCGCCTCGAGAGAAGCCGACAAGAATAATCTCATCGCCCTCATGCTCGAAACTGTAATTGTGTGAGAGGAAACTATAGGCGTCCCTGATCTTCGCTGATATTCCTAAGCTTGATTAGCATAAAGAGACTAGCTCTAAAGTATCGGGTCATTACCTCTGCCTGTGGCGCCGTCTATTATATTGATTTAAGAGTCGGTGTGGGCAGGGTTTCGTTGCCGACGCAACCATCCGTTATGCAGTTGGCTGGCGTCCAATAGAGGCCTTGTCATACGGAATACTCCTAGTCTCCACTCATCAGCCAATCAGAAGGCTCATAGAGCCTTGGCGCAGACCTCATACTCTATTGGTTGACTAGGGAAGTCACGAGGACATACCTCCTGCAAAGGACCAACAGTTAAGACATTTAGGCAACTGCCAACAGGATGGTTAGGCAGCATGGCTGCCTAACTGTCACATGGAGGAACACCAGGATCGCTGGAATCATATGATGTCTCGGTGTTGGAATTCAGCCTCACCTCGTTCCGGAAATTACTCACCTAGCTACTCACCTCGATCCGACATCCCTTACATCGGACCGAGACATAGCTGAAGGATAGGCATGGCAGGTCGGCAACTATCGTCGCCGACTGCCGACTCCCTTGTGTATATATAGACCAGGAATTCCAGGGCCATTCCGGAAGGATTCCGAATGGTCATAGGAATCTCTGGACCCTAGTAGAATTATCGTAATTCGAGTACACATTCCAAGCCCTCATATGAGCCCTTGTTACACTAACGAAGAAGGGAATATTCGTGTATAAATAGAAGACATTTTCCTAAGCTTCTTGAGAGAGGATTTCTCCCTCATGGAACCTCAGAAGCCCTAGTAGATTATTATGAATATGAACCCTTAGTTCCAAGCATATTATCCTTATCACAGGCCTGCTGGTTGGTCGAATATGTAGCGGCAAGTCAGCCTGCATGACCGGTCCTATAGAATTCGATCGCAATATCTTACCATTACAGAGACTCCAGGGGTGCGTCAACCGTGCTACTCATGTATAGCCTAGGGTAAAACCATGATAATATACAGTCTGCTCAGCTTCACCGGCAGGCTGTGAAATAAGATGATACGATTGGTTGCGTTGGCTGTGTGAAAGAATTGCTCCATGTCATTATAGATGCAAAGGGACCCTAGTTGAATAATATCATCATGAATTGAAAAAGTCCTGTTGTCCCTTTCAAGAGACTTACCAAAAAACTCACCGTAACCAATCAACCAGACAAACCCATAGCAACACGATCCGTCTATGTTCTTTCAATGGTTTTATAGCTTTATGCTCTCAGTAATGGATGATATCTTGGGCTGGGCTCGAGTCGGGATGCGGTTAGAAAATGAACAGGAAAAAGACCATCCTTCAGTCTGCCGACTGATCCAAGACCTGCGCGAGGAAACCTTCCGGGATCATTTAAACAGCTACCCTGATTATATTCGAGAAGTCTATCGTAAAAATGAGGACCAACGACTCCGCGTTATCCCTCAAAGGCTCCGTGCGTTGCCCGAAAACCAGCCCGCGTACTTCACAAGAGAAGAAGTGATTAGTATGGATCGATGGATGCAGTGAGTTTTTCTCTGAGCTACAATGATAACTCAACTGAAGCAATATGTTCAGAAAACGTGGAACCCCTTTACCAAAACATGTACACCAAGAGACCAGCAAGAAAATAAAGAAAAACACCCACGATCGTGTGAAAACAGTAACTCAAACAGCACTAGCAAAGCATCGAATTGAGATGTTAGCAGCGAATCGTAAGACAAAAACATTGTCACCCCGTACCCTCATGAATTACACATGGGAGATAATGGAACACCTGAAAAAACTGGACGGAGTCGGAAATTCTAGAGCAAATCTCCTAGTCTCAGTCCAGTATCCTGAGATTGTACCATACTGTTCTCGAGCCTTGGTAAAGTGGACATCAGGAAAGGATTGCGAGAAATCTCTCCAGGAACAGGACTATAGGGCGATGTTTGAGACGTTAGAGAAGGTTCGAACGAGATTCAAAGATTATGGCAGTGCTATCAACGCTGAAAAGGTTGCCTACGTGCTGGAATGTAACGCCCAAATTGAAGGTTGGTAATTGTTTCTTCCACAGTGCGAATCGTTTCTTACAATCTTCTCACGCAAACAATTATAGAGCTCAAGTGCGATGACATTAATGAGAATGTTATTTCTAATGCCAACCTAGTCGCAAAGGGAGGTTCGGGAAGGGTGTACAAAGTCCCGCGAGGCAAACACAAGCTAGGTCCGTTCGACATGGCAATCAAAAAGATATGGCGTGATAACACCTTCATACATGGCCGGCATGGTTTCTTGACAGAAATTGCAGTTTCTAGTCAGTTATCCCGGGTATGTACCATGATGACACGTGCTCTTCTATATCTTTCTGCCTTATTAACCATACTTTTAATTAAAGGGATGCCCAGAGCGATTCGTCCAGTTCCTTGGCTGGAACGAGGATATTTTAACGAACAGTGTGTACATCGCCATGGAGCATATCCCAGAGGGAGGTCTGGAAAAAGTTCTGGAAGCTATGGAACACAAGCCATTATGGACCGAGAAGCATATTAAGATAGTAGCCGACCAACTCCTTAGTGGCCTAGTGTATATGCATAGCCAACTCATTGCGCACCGAGATCTCAAACCCCAGGTAATTGGCTTCCAAGCAATCTTATACCAAATTCTTAGATGAGCTAATGATCACGCCTAGAACATTCTGGTTGTCTCCAGTCGTAAACCAAATGTTAAGATTGCCGACTTCGATATCTCGAAAAGGCTATCAGAAAGAAAAACTACTTGTCTACGAACTGCCCATGGCACGAAGGGCTACAAGGCACCAGAGTTGGTCCGTGAGTGGACCAAGGGGGGAGACTACAGCTACTCTTATAACGTAGACGTATGGTCTTTTGGGTGTGTCATATATAGAATGGCGAAGGGAGAAGCTCTTTTCCCGAGTGATGATGTTATTTCTTATGATGAAGTAAAGGTAGGAGAGAGGAAAGTCAGGAAGAAACTAAAGGAGTTGCAGGATCGGCCCAAAATCAGGATATCGGATAGTGGCTTCAGCTTCATCAAGGAGTTGTTGGTTGTTGACCCAAAAAAGCGGCCGGATTCAATGAGGGCGCAGGAACTCAAACATGTCAGCAAGTGGACGACTCGGAGCTGGTAAGGAGGAGTCGGGAACTTAAAAAGCGTAGGGGTTTTTTGTTTCTTTTTTATAGACTAAATAACGTTCGTTCTTTTATTATTTAGCTGGACTTCAGTTAAAAACGCGTTCGTTTTCAATATAAAGAAATATAATCAAAATGAAATGAGGCTTGGCTATACGTATGCCGCGAGCAGGGTCTAATACTTTCATAATTTCAAGCATTACAGGTCCGTAGGCACTCACATTAACCTACCTTTCTCTGCTATTAAAACTATGGGGGCTTTTTACTGGAGTAAGTCGCAACTCACGAACTTCTCTCTTTATGCCACCCTATCATGCCGAATGCGAGATCTATTGAGAAATAATTTGAGAAACCACAAGAATCGTTTCTACCCACAGGTAGACAGCCGTAGTGTCACTGTGACACAATTCTGAATATGACGTTGGCAAATATTGTTTAATGTTGATCTTGATGAAGTAGTAGGTATATGAGTGGTTCGGTTGATTGAATTGACTTAGTAACTAACTCATAGGTAGGTGGGAAGACCTCTATATATACACATTCTGGTGGCCGTTGCCCCTATTCGTAGACTAATAGGTACTAGAGCTACCCCTGGTAATATTCTATTTATTAAAATCGTTTTTAATTTTAATAATTGGATATAGCAAAGACTTAGGATTTATTTTAGAGCGCCTTTTTCTTACTTTTAAAATAAAACTTCAGCTTTACTAGCACTATTAGCAGAGCCTGTATTTTAACGATTACCACTATATAGAAAGCTTATAATAGCAGCTGTAGTTAAATTAGCAGCACTTTTAACTTAAGAGATACATAGACAGGTTATGCCTACATTTGATATCGGCAATAAAATAAAAAATAAAAAATTCCTTTATGACAATACAATTACATATCTCTAGCTAACGCTTAATCTCTTAGAAAACTAGTAGTAAACAAACTGTTCCCTGGTGGTAAGGTCTCTATGCCTATGGCAGACGCTGCCAAAATTTCAATTCGATTTTTCTAAGTCTTGCATTTTCTGGCGTCTTGGCCGGCGAAATAACAATCGAAGATCAGAATGATATGCGTATCTTCAGATCAAAGATCATCGAACTGGTCTTGGATGCGATACCATGGCAACGTAGGCTCTCCCTCTCGATGGCTGTATATTCCAAGTCAGCTGGCATTTAAATGCTGGAAGGTAAGCTTCAAGTAAATACTTTTTCTTTGCAAGGACAACGTGGTATAAAGGACTCTGATTTTGTATGCTACAAACTCCGGTCTGAAAGACTTCCATACTGACACTTTAACGTTTGTATGCGGAAACAAAGAAAAAACAAAGAGAACATCCCATTACCGCAAACGAACAAAATGTAGCACTGCGAAGGTGATATCTAGTACAATCGCGCATAGCCAGATGGAAAAGAGTTTAGATTTGTTTTACGCCGCCTAATGAGCAGGAAATACCATACACTATTTCCTAACCAGACGTCGCTAGCTAACTACGTGCCCCCTATTCTAGCCTAAGATACTTAGCCCCCACAGACACGGGATTGAGGGTTATTTGCCTACATACAATGGAGGACGAATTCTCCACGTGGCGGTTCACTACGGCACTACGACGCTTCCTGGTCGGGTTGATGTCCATCCTGCTCGCGAGCGTGTTAGCATGGGGAATACTCACCACCATCGCCGGCCCAATGGGCGACCACCCCCTCCCGCGCTCCGCGCCCTGGGAAAACGACCCATGGTGGACGAGGCCGTTCTGGCTCAACTACGGGACGGTCATGACGGACGCCGAGGACTTCGACGAGTGGTTCACGGACGTGGACGCCGCGACGCAGGCGATCCGGGTGATGCTCGCGGCGGTGGTGCCGCCGCCGCCGCCGCGGGCGCGGACGTGGACGCGGGCCCGGGAGGAGATATACGCGCACGTGCAGCGGTTCGCGGAGGCGCGGGAGCGGCAGGTAAGGCTCGCGCACGCCGAGTGGCGGCGGTTCCTCGAGGGCCGCGAGCGGCTCGTGCGCGACATGGTGAGCCTCATCAACAAGAAGTCATCGGCGCGCCTGTACGTGAACAACAAGCCCGTGAACGTCACCACGCTGATCAAGCTGTATCCGCACTGGCAGTGGGTGGGGGATGACGGGGTTACGTATGAAGCCGCGTATTTACCCCTCAAGGACACCGGGCCTATTAGGCTAGAGGTACCCCACGGAAACATGGGGCAGGAGGAGCCGCTGGACCCCTTCGACGCGCAGAGCCTGGCCGCGCTGCTGAACTCCGGGCGCGCGGTGATAGAGGAGCTCGAGCGCACGTACGTCGAGCTCTTCAGGCACTGGGACCCCGTGCAGGCTCACATCCGCGAGGCGCTCGCGGCCGAGAGGGCGCTCGTGCCTACGTTGCGCCGGGTGTCGCCCAGGAGGCATTTCTGGACGGCGAAGAATGCTCAGGCGCTGCCGATTCTGCTCAGGCGCATGGAGGGGTTGCAGAAGAGGCACGCGACGATGTGGACCGTGTTACGGTGGCTGAAGAGGCGATTTCCCAGAGACCAGGCCCCGATCGAAAAGGACGTGGATGAGTTGCTGGAGACCGCGAAGGAGCTGTTGCGGGGGTGGGTCAGGATGCTGATAGAGGTGCAGGAGGGCGTGTTGATAATGCTCAGGAAGAGAGACATACGAAGCCAGGCCCCGGGCACGACGCAGCCCGAAACCTCGTGGGAGGCGTGGAAGCAGCGGAACTGCGGCGGCACGTCGTGCTACGCCGCGGCGGGTCTGATGCGGTCCGTCGCGAGATTTCTCGGCTTGAGGCGTAGGGCTGAGGTAGCGCGGGACGAGGTGCGTTGGCTTTCGAGTCTTGGGGGTGATGCGACCCCTAGGATCTCGAGAGACGTGTATGAGGTGGCTTGCTGTAAGGACCGCGAGTTGGCTCATTCGCTCGAGCGTGGCGAGATACAACCATACGACGGGAGTACCGAGATAGAACTATATGGTGGTGTCCAGATACGTAATGTCGAGATGCAACTATACGGGAGTACCGAGATAGAACAATATGGTGGTGTCCAGATACGTAATGTCGAGATACAAGTATATGAGGGTAGCGATTGAATATCGAAAGTTTAGTCATGATACTATAGGAAAGGAACTTGTATATTTCGTGGAATTGAAATGCTTGTATTACGAGTCGGTCTCTGCGCGTGAATAGCCCTATGTACTCTGGGTGTAAGCCGGGTAGGTAGGTCTTCAACATTTCACGCTGTTGAGTTGCTCAACTTATCGAAGCATACCGAAGGCCACATATCCCTCCTCAAATCAACACCACATGCAGTACATGGGCACTTGAAGCGGCGATTCCCTGATTTCCCATATTTACCGTTTCTCCCTTTTCGTACATCTCATTCATTTCCGGCCGCGTTTTCGCTATCCCAAACCTCTAGCTGCAATGAAGCTTCATCGAGAGCCCTGATGGAGTGAAACGTGCCAATGTGGACTAACTCGTTAGTTGCTGACAGTCTAACCATGCCTATTAGGCCCGGGCGATGAGCTATGGTGGTCTCGATATCCCGCACGGCTGCAGCCTCGGGAACGAGCGCCGTGTAGCAGGCAGGATAAGGAGTGATGCGATGACCATAACAAGTCGCGCTGTGATCGACTACAGGAAAGCGATAGTGGTAAGTAGAATAAGGGTGCACGTAGACTTGGTTGACTTGCGGCTGGCGTGGCTGGTTTTCATAAGCTGGGCCTTCTGGCTTATGCCTGTCGGCATCTCGTCCATGATCGCAGTTCGAGTTGCGTGTTGGTGGACGGACGAGGTGTGAGTGGCAGGAGGCACAGGGACAATGTTGCTCTTTGGCTGGTGCCGGAAAATCGGCATGGGAATGTGAATGGGCCATCGTACGGGATCTGCGATGTGCCTGTTTCCTATGCGTCTTCCTCCTCGTGGGGTTGGCTTCTGGCTGAGCTTCAGCCTGTGCGGTTGTTGTTCTTTTCTCCTTCTTCTTTTCCTTCTTACTCTTTCTGCTGTGGTTCCCTCTGGAGTAACGAGGTCTGACGCGCACACAGAAAAAGTCCATTACCGGGAGACATGGGACCTTATACTCACCAGTCCCGTGGAAGTACTATGGCTACTAATGTTGATGTTTACATGGTCATGCAAGACCGGCATAAGGAGAAGCAATAGCCGTCATTCTTAAGATGCGTGAAAGACAGGTTGTACTGCTTGTTTTCAGTTGCTTTCAAAATTAAAGCAAGCATGGATAAGAGATGTCTTCAACACTTGTCAAACTTGCCTAAAGCAAAAAGAGAAGCAAAAGGAGAAGGGAAAGCAGTTGCTTTTCTCCATTGCCTGGACGTGTTGAGCACCTTGCTTCTTCAATGATCAATCAAAGCTTAGAGATGCTGGAGGGTGGATGGATTGATTGATGGGTTGATTCGTTGACTCCGTTGCCTACAAACAGTAGATAACTAGAAAGACAAATGCAGCACCGCAACCCGTAGAGTCCAGTTGCCCACCTAAGACATAATAGAGGCCTTAACTGAGTAATGCTGTTGTCTAGATCAGACAACCAGAACGAAGACGGAGGACAAGCACTGCATAGGGGGAGCGAGTGGAGATGGAGGCGATAAGAAATGGTCCGCAAGCATGAAGCGTGGATGCGACATGCGTCGAACACATCTAGAACAAGTGTCCTTTTTGCCATCCGCTCCCACTTAGCGCTCGAGGTATCATGATTAGCGGTCTTTGGCGCTGATTTAGCGTAGTTTCGAGTCCAACTAAAACATCACTCTTTAGCGGCTTTTTACGCTACCGTACAGGGTCTTCAGGGGTTCATGACAAGGCGATGACTTGGGAGATTAGTCGTAAAGGTACCTTCTGCAGTGATCTCCAGTGTCATGTACTTGCACGCACTCCTGCTACAAGTATCCTATCCGCCCTAACCACTAAAGTCTCAAAGTCTGTCGAAAAGTTTCCCATCATTTTCTATTCATCTCCATCCACTTCCCTCCAGCCCACAGCGGAGCAGACATAATTGCGCCTCAGGTGTCGCTATCTCTTCCTCACCATCGCACTTCACATCTTCACGTCACTCTTTTGCTCTCCAGCTTCACTGTGTAATCGCGAGTTGGTCCCAGTTCTCCCACAGTCGCAAAAATGGCCCTCCTCAGCCCCCAGATGTAAGTCGCGTGGCCTCAACGGCGCCTACGGCCCGTTCGCCGTCCATCTGTTCGGCTTGCTAACCAGCCTTTGCGCTCAACAGAACCAACCTGATCATCATTCTCGGAATGATGCAGGTGTCCAAGAAGGTCCCCTTCGACGATCCCACCGTCCTCAACGGCGTCCGAGCCCTCTACATCGGTAGCAACATCCTCATTGCTGCCATCTACGGCTATGTCCTGTTGCAGATCAACAAGAAGAAGGGTACGAACCATGCGGCATATAAAGGGCAAAGCACCATGTGACGTGAAATTGGTATACTAACGGCTACTCTTGATATAGATCTGACGACGCTCAAATACGTCGAACCCGCACCCATGGGTTCCTCCGAGGAGGGCAAGCTCATCACCACAACTGTCCAGGCCTACGACGCCCAGCAGATCAAGGCTAACTTCCGATCGCAACTCATGGGCCTAGCCATGATGGGCTTTATGCACCTCTACATGAAATACACCAACCCTCTCCTGATCCAGTCCATCATCCCCTTCAAGGGCGCAATCGAGGCCAACCTTGTCCAAATCCACCTCTTCGGCAAGCCCGCGAGCGGCGACCTCAAGCGTCCCTTCAAGCAACCCGCCGGATTCATGAGCGGCCTCCAGGGCGGCCCTGCGCAGAGCGATAAGAAGGCGGTTGAGGCAGCCGAGCGTGCCGGCCGTGGTGGCGTCAAGGATGAGTAGATTGGTTGTTTTTTTTTTTTTGAATGGCAAAATATGCACGGTATTCATGCACACCAAGGACTACGTAGGATCTCGCCGCAGATTCCACATGCTATATCGTTACGATTTCCACGGATCATGAGCTTGGGCTATTAGATAATAATACATTTCGCTTCCTAGACCCCCAAGCTTGGGACAAGACCCTCCCTCGGACTGAGTGGAGACAGTATCGTGGCAATGTCTCAGTCCGGTTTAGGAAAATGCTTAATTATAAACCCTGACCGAGATAGACCCGTTGCCGGATCCGATAGCAAGAGCAATGTTTCCCTACTATGCAGTTCCTTGGTAGAAGTTAAATGATAACTCATATATGTGCATCATATTTTCACCCAAAAAAAATAATGGCCCAAAACGTCGGGCTGGGCGCCCAAGAAGACCGAGTAACGGCGCAAGGCGCAAGGATGCCGCTGCTACTAAAACCTCCGACGTCACCAATCTTTTTATCCAGCTAGCCTGCCTAATCTTTGTCGTTCTCCGACTCACGCCATGTATTTTACTTCCTGTACCACTCCTGTACAACTCCCGTACATTTCCCATTTCCCATAAGAAACCTTGCCGCACTAGAATGATTCATTAATTTTGCCACGACGAGCAATAACCCTTGAGATCGAGGCACCATGGAGCGTCCTTCCACACCCTCCCGCGCCGCTACCGGCCCCTCGGGGAATACATCTACGCCCGCCGCATCTCCACTTACACCCGAAGTGACCCGTCGCATCGTGAGTCTTGATCTCGACCCTGGACCTCGACAAGGCGCCGTCTGCTCACACGAGACCAGGAAGAAAACAGGTTAAAAGCCAAAGCCATCCGAGACCAAAAAGAAGCCGCCGCGCGGGCCGCGGGCGTCCCGACGCAAGCCCGCACGCCGTCGGGTTTCATCGCCACGGACGAAGCGCGCATCCCCAGCACGCGCAAGCGGGCCCACGACTCCATCTCATCATCATCCGGCACGATAGCGCGCGCGGCGCGAGACGTGCCGTCTACGAGCCGCGACGGCCGCGTTAACGGCGCGGCACCGACGCAAGACGGCGGCGCCCAGCAGCAGCAGAAAGATGGCGCGGGGGAGAAAGAAGGGGCGATCCGGCCGGCGCGCAAGTTCGCCAAGTTCGTCGACTACGACCTCGGGAAGATGACGGACACGAAGGGCGGGTTCCTGAGCGCCGAGGACGACCCCTGGAACAAAGCCATGTCGGGACCCAGCGGCGGCGGCGGCGGCGCCGTTGGGGCGGACAAGAAAGGACCGGAGGAGGAGCAGCGGCCGAAGGGCATGACGATGCAGGAGTGGGAGAGGCTGCAGCTCCTCAAACGGCTCCGGCGGCAGAAGGCGGGGCCGTTCGAGCCCGGGCTGAGCATGCTGGCGGACGAGGGGGCGCGCAAGAAGTGCCGCGAGTGCGGGACGCTCGAGATCGACTTCGTCTGGGAGGAGGTGTTTGGCTGCGCCGTGTGCAACGCCTGCAAGGAGGCGCGCCCGGAGAAGTACAGTTTGTTGACCAAGACGGAGTGCAGGGAGGATTATCTCCTGACAGATCGTACGTACCCATCCCATCCCATCCCTTTCTTTACCCCCCCCCAACACACACACAACTCACGCCGCACCCAGCCGAACTCCGCGACGAGGAGCTCCTGCCGCACCTCTCGCGGCCGAACCCGCACAAGTCGCACTGGCACGACATGATGCTGTTCCTGCGCTACCAGGTCGAGGAGTACGCCCTGTCGCCCAAGAAGTGGGGGTCCGCGGCCGCGCTCGACGCCGAGTTCGCGCGCCGCGAGGCCGACAAGAAGAGGCGCAAAGAGGCCAAGTTCAAGGAGAAGCTGCTCGACCTCAAGAAACGCACGCGCACGGACGCTTACTTGCGAGGCAAGGGTCGATTCGACAGTGGTGGTGGTGGTGGTGGTGGGAGTGGGGGAGGAGGGACCAAGAAGGCCAGGTTCGGCGACGCCGTGGCCGACGGCGCCAAACACGTCCATGAATGGGGCCGCGTCGTCGAGAACGAGGACGGCGCGACCGTCAAGACGTGCGCGGCCTGCGGCATGGAGGTCGAGGAGTTGGAGTTTTGAATATACCCCCTTCCTTTTTTTTTTTTTAGCTTATAGAACCCCTCGGCCGGATTTTGATTCTTGTGGCTTGGTTATATCTAGCGTGCTAGTTGTCTGTACCTAGGCATACCGTAGATACCCACTGCTCGTCTTAAAATCTTGACCTCTACGAGCAACTCGTCCGCCACATTATCAAAATTGCCAGCAAAGCTCAAAGATTTCCCCCGAACGCCATCGAGTTACTCCGTGATTAACGTCGGGAACAGCAATAGCACGTCCCGCGATAACGACCGCACGAGGAGAAAGAAAAACACGTAGTAAAGAAAGGGGTATCTTCAGTTGACATTGTCTCTAGCAATTATATACCAAGGCTAGCAAAGTATCTATCTACAACGCCACCATTTAGCATCTCCCGCACCTGTTCTTTCCTTCAGCTCCAATACTGGGCCCAGATCGCATACTCCTCCCTCGTGCCGCGGAACTTGAACTCGACGGGCAGGACGTGCTGGAAGCCTTCCTTGGGCGTCGGCTCGCGCAGGCGGGAGAAGTACCCGTTGAACGCGAGGGGCGGCAGAGAGGAGCGTGCTTCAGGATTCAGCTACGAATACGACGCCCGGGTTAGTTCCTAGGGTTCTGGAGAACCGGTAAAGCCCATAATGCCCATAGGGTACTTTCGGCAAAAGAACATGGAAGGGGGGAAATCGCGGCCCAACTTACGGATTTGTTCAATGCTCGCACGGCATCGTTATGTTCGCAGAGCGGTTTGGGGATTTTGAACCAGACGCAACGAATAGGCACGTCGTGTTTGCGCGCAAGTTCAACCCAGTCCTTCCGCCCCTCTGGATCGGGATTCGTATTATCTACCCGGGATAAATCAGTCAAGCCCATGTATAGCACACATCCACGTCTCGAAGCACGGAGATAGTGACGGAGCGAACTAGGAGACCTAGATAGATAGATAGATAGATACGCACCTACGACGATCGAGTTGCCATCGCCCAAAAAGTCCGCCGCAGCCTTAAAGCACTTCGCACGAGTCTTCAACGTATCCTGGTTCACACGCTCGTAGCCGAGCGGTTTGAGGTGTTTCCAGAAGAAGGTACTTTTTCCGGCACCGGGCGGGCCACAGAACAACACAATATCCCGACCATTCGTCTTCTCAAACAATACATCCTCGCCTTCTTTCCCCTTCTCGTACGGATGCATGGCGAGGTCGAATTCACGTGTGAACTCCCGCGGCGGCTCATCCAAGAAGAACTCCTCGGGTGTCCTATACGTGACGCCAACATTATGCGCAAAATTCCGATCCGAGCAGCTGAAATCCTTCGCCGCAGCCGCGCCTCCGGATTCATTATCCGCGGCGCGTGCCGTACGTCCACCAGCGTCGCCAACGAAGACGCTACCCGGCAAATCGACCTCGGTCTCGGGGATGTCGTAGTCGTCGCAGAGCTCCTTCCACATCCCCGTGCGTGGCTTGCGATAGTTATCGCGCGCCGTGGCGGCGTAGATGGACGTGGGGATGTTGAGCTGTGCGAGGACGGCCGCGCACTTCTGCTTGAAGTTGGCGACTTTAGCCTTGCCTGCGTTCTTAGGGCCTTTTGCGTTCGGGTCCGGGTGCAGGGTTAGGCCGGCTTGGTTACTGATGATGACGACGCGGTACCTATGCATTCATCCACCCAATTAGCGCGGTCACTCTTGTGGTTGCATAGGGAGTATCGAGAGGATCATTCTTCGCTAACGGGGGTCTCGTGCAACCCCCAAGCAGGAAATAAAACGCCCTACCCTTCCTCCATATACAGCTTCCTCAAACGCGTAGGAACCGACGCATCCCACCATTTCCAATCGGCGGGATCGTTCCCGAACTTCTTGCCAGACGAGGTAACGATGAGTGTAGAGTCGAGGTCGAAAGCGGCGATCTTCCTCCTCTTCCTTCCATCCTGCTCCTCTACCTCGGGCTCGAAACGGCCGACGAGCAGCGTAGCAGGGGACGAGTCCTGCCCATCTGCACCACCACCACCGCTGCGTTCCGTCCACACAGTGCGGTCCTTGGGCTTCTGTGACGTCGGCGTGAAGAAACTAGCCACGGCGCCCTTCGATATCGCGCTCTGCGCCTTGCGCTTGACGGGGGGCGGGGAGATGGGTTTATCGGCCGCTTTTCGCTTGCTTATAGTCGCACTACTATTACTACTACTGCCACCATTACCAGGCGACGGTGAACCCGCCATATTGTGTCGAGTTGAATGAAAATGCCGAGTCGATGAGACAGAAGTGGTAACCCCGCGTAGGATCCCAAGGGTTGAGAGGGTCCAGCTCGTTGGAGAGGAGAGTGGGAGGAGGAGGAGGGGGGGAGGGCGGTAGAGAGGTAGCATGTGAATGGCCGGGAACGAAAACGCGTTGTGAGGTGTACCTTGTGACGCGGGGTGCCGGTTTTTTAATTGAATTGAATTCCCCCCCGGGCTATCGCGAGATCACGGGACTTGGATTATCTGCGGTCCTTGCCTCGTCTACAGCACGTACCCGTTGTATAAATACATCCATCCATCCAATGTCTTTTTTCTTTCATGGGTCTTACTTAAATCATGCGAAGCACTTTTTACGTCTCGTTTCTAGCTTCAAATCTTTGCATCACAATCATGACTAGCAGGGATATTCAAAGCATCTAGGTTAGGTAGCTCTCCCTCGTCGAATGGGAAAAGAGATATAGGTAATATGTTAGGTAATGTGTGTATATCTGTACTCCAACGTACCTCAACCGAAGATACTGTCTTTCTCGGGGCATTAGGCCTGGCTTATTATTGCTTTTAAATATTAAAATGCATACACTTTACACTGCAAAAGTCAAGCTAAAAGTAAGAGAGCTAGAATTCTTCAGCGCATATGTACCATAGCAAAATCTTAGATACAGTAATGTGGCGGTTGGTGATTCACAATTTGAGAAGAGAACAATGCGACAAAGCAAGGATTGGGAAATCAAAATGCGTTTAGTCTACTTGTCCTGATTAGCAGCAATAACACACAATTTCTGACTCTGCGTTCGCCAATTCGCCAATGCCAAGGACTGAAGGATATTTTGTCTTTGCCCCGAAACAGTCTAGGAGTTTAATCCAAACCATGCTCGTGTTGAAGGGTTGAAAGTATCATCGGGAGGATGAATCCCCAAAAATCGCCGGCTTGCTTTCGCTGAAGCCTCTAGGGTGCAACTCTAAGCGCCCACCATCATCAAATGTTCCTCTTCCGAAGCTCATTTTCGTGATCCTCAATCGTCCAAGGCCGTTCGTTCAACGTCACTTAAAAGTTAGAAGTACTTGATATCCTTGTTCCCTCAATTTTTAAGTCGCCCATCCCGATGTCGTGATAATACAACGCCCGTTCATCGTACAAATCAATATACGCTGTCGTTTCCTCGTGCAATCCGCGACCCCTACCTCCACCACCGCTCCCGCTGAACTCAACCGACGAGAGTAGCTCCGCCAGTCTCGATGGCTTCGATTTCAGCGAGGCTGAGAGGCATTCTTCGGAAGCGCGCGGGGAGCTCGTTGCGGTCGAAGTACTGGCCCTTGGGCGCCTCGACAGGACCGAGTCTAGAGGCTGGTAGTGAACCAATAGACTTGCGCAGAGGACCGTGTTGTTGAGCCGAGTCGCGGTATGAGGAGAAGCTCGTATGGGTGTTGCCAAAGTTGGCGGGGAGAGAACCGGTGGGGGAGGCAGGGTGAGGTTGAGGTGTGTGGTCAATGTGTGCTAACAAGCATGTTAATAAAGTAAATAACGCAAGGGGGGGAACACGGGAAAGTAGGCGCATAAGAGAGACATGTCTAAGGATTAAATTCGAGGATACGGTGAATGGGGTTGCTTACAAGGAATTTCCCGTTTGCCAATGAAGCGAATTAAAGGTGTGCGCTCGGCAGCGTGGGCCGTGGCCTGACGAAGAGCCCGTGTCGCGAACATGGTCGTAAATTATTCTATGAAAGATGTGGAGGGGGAAAAGAAATCGAAGCGGTTATTATGGCCAAGGCGGTTCTTAGGTGGACACTAAATATCCAGCACGACGGCAACCTATACAGGCTCGATTACGACAATGAGGGGATGACGACGAGTGTGATGCACGCACGTCGTACTGAAAGTTTGCGCAGGCCAAACGGCAAATAGACAAGGTTCGGTAATATGTCGATGGTGGATGGGACAGAAAGTGCGAATAATTATCGCAAGCTAGGTAGATTCAGTCGTACCTGTTCTGTCTTCCGGGTATATTGCGGGTCCCAATTCTAAGGCAACAAGGCAGTTCGGAAAACTTGGTCGAGGCTATTCGACAACTCCCCAAGCAGGATATGTTCAGAGAAAGGGTATACAGGGTATCTAAGTAAGCTTTGGTTCTATTCCTGCTGAATAATAATGTGTCAATGAGAGGAGGAGGAGGGATGAATGAAAGAACCTTGGAAGGAGATATCAACCAAGTAATTATGCGAAGAAAACGGGCGCTCAGGATACCTAAGTACTACCTCTTAGTGTACCACGATAAAGACGCCCTGTTATCGCCGAGTCGCGCCAGAGTGATCTGCCCCCGCCGACCCTCGCGACCGGGTGACCGGGGTGTTCCTGGTCTGATGTCTGTTGCGGCTTCGGACTAAGAGCCATGCTCAGGTGGGCCGAGAACAGGCTACTGAACAGGGTCATCGAACGGGTGGTGTGTGACAGATGCCTGCTACACGGTGCATCGATCACAGAGCACAGTCTAAAAAGGCTGACGTGATTGTACCCGGTACCATAGCTGGAGTGGGGGAAGGAACAGTGCGCTATGCACTATGTACCAATATAGAGTAGTATGCCCAGCCCTCATACTGGGTGGGGATAGAGAAATCAACCAACTCTTATACACACTTCTTTTACCATATACTACTATACACTACTTTCTGCCACCAAAAAGAGTAGCCTGCAGGTGTACGGAGTACCTAAGTGTAGTCAGTCTATAGTAAAATCACAAACATATACACCATAGAATCCTTATAATCCGGGGAAGCTTATAAATAATATCAAAGTATAATCAATCATCTATTATCTAGGCCAGGAGAAGCGGATAACAAAGCACACAGGTCCTAAGTGTTACAATGATATATGAGCTACTTGATCGATCTGACATGTAAAAGTTCGATCGAACGGGTGTAACAGATAAACACCTTTTCTTGGGGCTAAAATTGCAGTGAATATGCAGGAGAGTGCAGATGTACTTCTCTCAGTGGATGTCCCAGTCAATTACACTCCATTACGGAGTACTCTCCTACAATATTGCTACCACCAAGGTTACCTGCCAGTCAGTCCTTATTTATACACATACTCAGACTTACTTAATAAGACTCGAGTTTTATATATGAATAGAACATACCTGTAAAAGTAATCATACATACCGGAGCATAAGAAATTATGAGTGCCCCTTTTAATAGAAACAATATAGAAATTGTATAATATTTTTTGACTTGGTTGTATGATGCTCGCTTGAATCAGAGGATAACTTCTCTAACCATAAATGAACATCAGCCACAACTATAAGCCACATTGCATAGATGGCGGGGTGACTTACCAAATGGTGATAAGATAAGCTGAGGGGCTCCACTAGGGCAGTCCCACTACCCGTAGATAACGAACCAATCAAATCACACACACGAAGGATCGGATTCGGAAAAGCTTTGACACCCGCCGACCACACACGCACACACAGAAACCACGTCCTCTACCAAAAATCTTGAAAAGTTGTAGCTCGGACTGTTCCGCTTCCTTTCCATCGACAGTCCACCACACCACACCGTCACCATGGTGAGTCAAAACAACAGATGCACATGTCCTCAATGGCCTCGCTATTTCCTAGAACAAATGCTCGAGATGGCCGCGCGCTGTTTAATACCGACACTGCCGTCACATCGCCTCGAAATGAACGCCACTCTTCGACTAGATCTGGGCGGGAACATGATGATATCCGCGACACATCAACCACCAACACGGAATACGCGAACGTTGTATAATATCGATGGAGATGCCACGTCCAACAGTTATTGCAGAACTACAAGTTGCGCAAACAACCCTTGTAGGACGGAATATCAGCCGGCACTTGAGCATTTGCGATAGGAATTAGGAGGCCTTGGAGCAGTGTAACACCTTGGTTCAGTAGGTCAATGCTAATACGTAATCTAGTCGCTCGTCTCGGGGGAGAAGTCGAACTTTCAGGTGAGTGATAAATTTGCTTCCCAATATAATTACCGGAGGTCGTGGTCTATCCCCAACGTTCGAAAGCTGGAATCACCAAAGTCTCTGATATACATCCAAATTTGTACTAACTTTATGCCACAGTTCATCATCCGTCTACTGTATGAATCCCTACATCCTTTTCAATATCGCCACAGATAACTGTTTTGGTGGTCCTGAATCATCTTTGATGCACTTCCAACACGCGACATCTAAAGCATCACCTACTAACTTTCTCAAAGTAACACCAATGTCGACGGCAAGGAGAAGGCCCTCTGTGAGTAATCTCCCATTTTTACCTTTTCTTTCGGCTGTCAGAGGGGTTCTAGGCAGATTCCCCCCATTCCGCAACATCACATGTCATATATACAAGTACTAACCTCATTGTAGACTCCCTGACTTCGATCAAGGGGTAAGAAGTTTCCCATGATCATAAATCCACGACGTAAACTAAAACATAATTCAGTATTGGTCCTCGTTTCGCCGACTTGATCCTCAAGAAGGCCGATATTGACAAGAACAAGCGGTAAGCTAAAAACAAACCAGATTCCTCACGTACTAGACTCTAATTTGAATATCTTCAGCGCCGGTGAGCTTACCGCCGAAGAGCTTGAGCGTGTCGTCCAAATCGTCAAGGACCCCGCTGCCTACAAGATCCCCGCCTGGTGTAAGTTATCAAGTGATGAGTTCCTACTCAATGGAAACATTAGATCTAATGATGAACAGTCCTCAACCGACAAAGAGATATCGTTACCGGTCAGAACTCTCATGCCATCTCATCTGCTGTTGACAGCAAGCTCCGTGAAGATCTCGAGCGCCTAAAGAAGATCCGTGCCCACCGTGGTCTCCGACACTACTGGGGCCTCCGTGTGCGCGGACAGCACACCAAGACAACGGGCCGCCGCGGTCGTACCGTCGGTGTGTCCAAGAAGAAGGGATAGAGAACGACAGTGGTCGTGGCGTGGGACGGTTGGCCCTAGGGATGGCGTTAAGAGCATGTACCCAATTACAAACCACATTATACTGGGTTTCGGCGTACTAGTCGTAGGTGACATGGGCATGCTGGACGAGTCCAGAGGTTTCAGGGTTTTAAAATGGTTCTTCTGCACCCCCATGAATAAATAAGCATGAATTGACGTTTCCGCCTTTCCTACCCTGCTAGGCTCCTAGGTCCACGATAGTGTCATTGGTGGTGACGAGTAACAATGATGAACTCGTAGTGTATTGCTTTAGGATTCTTCGGTATCCCGTGTGGAACAGGGTTATCGGAATGTACTTCAACCTAGTTACACGTGATTATACTCGTACTCACCTAAAATTCGAATTCCAAAAACGAGACCACAAGAAGTTTATATGAGTTGATACTAATTAACCCCCAATTGTATCATTCAGGGCCTCTTCGTTTCGAGGTCAGCAGTGTTCGGGAGCATCCTACTAAATAGGTTCGACGGTGGCTCTCCCACTATTTTGTCGAGGAAGACTATAACATATTATTCCATTAAAAAAAGAACATTTGAGTGGTAGCGGCAGTGTATATAGGAAAAGGCCGAAGATGTACTAGCTAGGAAGACACGTCGTCAGTCAAGATATCGTATGCTAAATGCAAAGGTCTACATATGAGTAGTGCACTATTACTATTATACAGACATCAACCGAAGCTTGTGACAACGAGTTAAACGTGCCTATCACAAACGCCAAAATGCCCATCCGCCAAGTCTCATCACGCCAAGTAGCATGCCCCAAGTCGGAAGTTCCGGGAACTCTCGGAGACATCTCGCACACAGTAAGGGACACTGTCACATCCCAGCACGACTCCTACAGGCATGCAGGCAGACGGGCAGGCAAGCAGGTCCCGACGGACGGACGCCCTCAGGCTACGCTACGCCCACGCAAAGCAACACAGCGTAACGCAGCGCAGCACTAAAGGTTAAGTGCCTTGAGTACCTTTCGTCCAGACGGGGACTTGTTTAGTGTACGGAGTTCGGGTTGCTGCATTGGATCTACTACCTAAGAAGACAGACGAAATGCAGAACACTATCCGCAGGGCTTATCTGCTAGGTTAGCATGCTGGTGAATTTTCATACACCATTCTATTAGCTAGTTGTCGCGTAATTAGTCGGGTTAGTGGATATGACACTCCCCCCGTTCCAGCAGGTAGATTTATAATAATTAATTGTTTGTGGATGGCTTTTTCGGAGTTTACGCTACACTGCATACATCTTCATCTATCGGGCGTCAATCTGTCCATCTAGATACCCGTATGTTAAGTACTTGCAGTAGGTATAGTGTAGACCTTTAGACAGTGAGCAAAATCAGTCAAGCAATCCCCCTTGCCAGAGCGACGGAACTCCGCGCTCTCCAAACGGCAGCCGGAGGCGGCGCCAGGAATCTTACGATGAAAAGTCAGCGGTGAATCGTCCTATCAGACCATTGTAACCAGGTACCTAGGGGCAGGAGTACCGGTATTATGTGTATATCCTGTCTCACGTAAACGCGGAGTACCCCGCTGAAAGAAGTGACTAAAGTAAGTGATTAATCGATTCGAAGTACTAGTAAATACGATTCCTTCCGTTCTACCAGGTTGTCTACACCTAGGTAGTGTAGTAACCAGGTAGGTAGGTAGCTGTGCCTCTCAATCGGCGCTCAATCGCAAGGGCGTGGCGCCATTGATCAGCGCTCAAAATGCAGATCCAGAAAGAAATAAAAATAAAAAAAACGAATCCTCGCCCCTTGTAACACACCACTACGCTCCGGTCGGATAAGGTTCTGAAGCATGTGCTCGTGTACCCCTCCATAGAACCCTCCCACTCCAGTTCAATCCTCCGGGCGGAGCTCCCCCAGGCCCTTTCATCAGCACAGTCTTGACAAAAAAGAAACCAAGCATATAACGTTCGTATATTACGCACATAGTGCACTAGCATAGGTGCCCACAATTCCGAAAATCACGTCAAATCGACAAGTCGCTAATCCAGCGATTTCGGGCGTAGGAATTTGGTTGGGCTGAATCAGCTTGCCTTAGCGCATGCAGCTACATATGCGACCACGTTTGGTTCTCCTCCCTTTCCCCCGGCGTGTCGAACGATTTCTAGATACGCCCATAACACGAAGGCGTGATTGGCCCATCCCCTATTCAAGCTGTGTCGTTTTCATTATCATACATTACACTAGTCGACTTCTTATGCCTTTTCCCCGTGTTTTGATCCTGGGATGGATCTGCATAGTTTAGGCCGTTATGTGTGACGGCTCCGTTTCTGTATGTCTTTCCTTTTTTGCTCGACTAGATACGGAATGGCAATTGAAGTGTGACTGTGGCCTGGAGGCAGTCAGGTACCGGACTTGACGACTCCTGGCTTCTGCTGCGGCGTTGTAATACCATTTGCAGTCCCGTTGGTGGGCTTATGGGCGATGTAGTTTTATGTGCCTAGACTTTCACACTACTCGCCTAAATTGAGTTGTGACTACCTGCGTTCATTTATTCCAATGCCAACTCAGCTTGCGTCGATCGATGAGGCAGCTATTCAATTATCTAAAAGTACGATCATTAAGTAATTGCTGAATCAATTCAATTAGGGAATGCACGGAACCCATCTAACCAGTGTTTAGCTCTCATATCGGAACATTTACCATTATTCAAACGGTCGCCCTGTTCTATGGCTACTTAAAAGTTTGTTTAAGAATTTTAGCTCCATGTTCTCTGGGAAGGGGATGATGTCGTGGTGTCTTCACGGCGTTGGTACTTATGTGTGGCATTTACATGTTTATTCTTATCCGGGATCATCCTCCCCTTTCCTTTTGTTGAAGTAGTAGGTATATAAGTGGTTCAGTTACTTGATTAACTGACTGACTGGTTATTAGGTAGGTGGAAAGACCTCTATATATACACATTCTAGTGACCGCTGCCCCTATTCTTAGATTAACATGACAGTGACTCCTTGATCCCTTATACTTTCGACACCTTTTTCCGTGTTACTTCGAGCAATCAGGCTTGCCGATAGGACTTCGTAAGCCAAGTGCTTTCAATTCGGTCAGCAATGGTGGTATCGGGAATCATCACCCCTCTCAGCAGCGAGTAAAGCTACTTGAAACGAACGTTTTATGTCTATGAGCATTGTCGGTTGGCGGTGGCCTAAGTATTTAAACTAACATGTGAAGGCCCGACGAACTACGTGAAACTCTTCTCGAAGTAGCTTAAGCAAGGAGTAACTCCCGAGTTTTTCAACACGAATTATCAGTTATCAGCGGTAGATATATTGATATGAAGTAGTAAATCGCTTTTCTACTAGAAGTAGGCCATAGAAATGCGTCGTCTATTAAACAAGCCCTTCACTCTTGTACTCATTTCTAAGTTGCTCGATAATTCTCTAGTTGGAACCCGAGAATTCTCTGGACTTCTTGCTAAATGTCCGCTTTCCCTAAACCTACTAAGGTGGTCTGAACGATATTTGACGCTCTGTACAGGGCGGTGATAAACGCCCATTGTCACACCAGGAGTCTAATACTAACTGACTGACTGATATCTTTCACCTATGCACACGACGGCCCCTTTCTCCAAAGTTAGAAATTGTGACAGTATGAAATGATCAGGCTATATGAAATTTGTCCAAATCACCCACCTCCAACAATGATATGTTCGTTTTACATGTCATTTGAAGACCCGGAAGTAGGTAAATTCGACTGCCTATCAAGCCTCATCAGTGCTAGTCCCGAATCCCCTACAACCATGTTGAGATCGTGCCGTCCGTACACAATATAGTCCGTCTCCCACATCCGCCCGATAGCTTGTCCACGAGGCATATCTGCTTCATTGGGTAGTAGTGTAGGATCGGGATTTCCTCCACCATTAGCAGATTGAAGGGCATGCATGAGATTTGGGAAGTACTCATTATCTGGAAACCAGTAGGATAACAGGTTCCGTAGTTCAAGTATACCCCCATTCTTCCGAATGTATTGGCAAAAATGCGTTGTTTCATTCATTATAAACATCTGCTGGGCCGGATCCATCTTATCTAATACGATGTCTGAAGATGAACATATCTCCAAATAACACCATAAAAGCTCCCACCCCTCTTTCGGATTTAGCCATTGCAACGAGCGTGGGCCGTCGGGGGCAAACTGGCCGATAATCAGGTCTGGATCTGCTCCATGTCGAAGGTACCAATCGATTACTGCTGCCGGGCACCAACTTTGGGGAACTCGACCCTTCATGAAACTCAAAATTATTGATTTCCAGGGGATATCCCCGTTCAGACGAGAGTCATTGAGGTCGAGCCCAAGAGATAGGGAGCGATCTAGAATTTCAATGAATTCATTAAGGGTGACATCCGGCAAACGATTTTCAAACCAATTTTCGTATAAAGTTACATAAGTTGTCAACATATCATCGTAGTCATAGAATGAACGAGGGGCGAGTAGTGAATTGTGGTATTCCGCTTGTTTCGAGGGATCCGAAACACACAAATCCCGTCCAGGTCTAGTGAAGAACTGGTTCATCGACTCTGGAAGGATATGTCTTTCTTCATGCCTCTCTAACAGGGTCAAAAGCCCCTCTTGGAACGCTTCGAAATAGGGCAAGAATTTCCTGGAGGCAAAGCGACGCAACTCAGCACCCACCCGGAAATAATTTTTAATAGAGGCATCCCAGAAGAAGAGGAGGAATACTTCATGCCTATGATATCCAAGGATATCGGGAACAAGCTTTTGATATTGGATGCATTTAATGAAGGCGTGATAAGCATCATCAAAGCAGTTGAAGTCACCTATATATGGTCGCGCTATCTCAACAAAGCTTGGCGTTTCTAAGAACTCGACAATCGATCTGTGAATGAATACGACTTTTTGTGTCATCGTAGGCGGGGTACCAAAGGTTGAACGAGAACTAGCCTGTACATGTAGAAACCCTTTACATCGTCCGTAAACCTTTTTATATGTGTTATTCAACCGCTGGGCTGCTGTTAGCGGCTCAAGAGTTGGCGCTTCTATGACTGTTGCGATAGTAGCGCCGTCTTCTTGTATGCCCTCCAAGAGTGAGAGCTGTAGAAGACTTAAATGCCAAACTCCTTTCAATTCAACCCTATTACGGTATGATTGGAAGAACTGGACCATCTTGAGGGTTCTAAATGCCCATCTGCGGTCTCTTGCACGTATCAAATTCGTCAAATGCTGGTATAGGGGATCGAGTTCCGTTGGGTAGGCTTCGATGTTTTCCTCGAGTTCGCGCATTCTCGCTCCATTTATAATGGCATCTTCAATTTCTCCTAGAACAATCGAAACCCACAAAAACACGCCTTCGGCTCTCGTTGTGATGAGTTCGATGATCGCTTTTGATTGGTCCGGTGTGAAGAGGTTGACGAACTGTCGCTTTGATTTCAGATGCGCAGATACCATTCTCATGATGTCAGTAGAAGTGCATTCGTGTAAACGAAGTTTGGGATAACACGAGAATGATTCTTGAAACACCATATATTCGCGACTGGAGACACAGATCTTGAGAACTGTGGAGTATTCCGTTGTCCACTCTTTCATAGTGTTTATTAACTCGAGGTGGCGACCTTCGAACTCGTCAAGCCCATCTATGAATAGGGCGAACTTGTACAAGCGGGATTGGCTAGCAAATTTGAGGATGTTGACGAACCCTTCTTGGAAATCACGATACTCTAGTTCTCTTGAGGACGAGTGGGTGCGCATAAGCTCCCAGAGATCAGGAAATGCAGTTGGAATGAGATCGCGATTTCTGCCAAGGATTGAATACAAGAGCCCGCGCAGAAGACCCTTAAGACTCTTCTGTTCCGCAGTGCCGGGCAGCCAAAAGAAGAACTGACCGCGACCTAGTCGGGCGCCTTGGCACCAGACTTTTAGATGGTTATCTAAGGCTTCATGCGAGCAAATGTATTTCATCATGGTGGACTTTCCGGCTCCCAGTTTGCCGGATATATGAAAAAAGCCATTTCCCCATTCAAGCCATACAATGAAATCTGTTCTGGCCTTCTCCTTGGGGTCGTCCTCGCCAGCTGGAGGTTCGAATAGCCATCGGAATGTTTTCTCATGAGCACCGACAATGGTGTCAAACCTCTCATGCATGTTGGAGAAATGTAGCTTGTCGAGGATGGCGCTTTCACTTGACTGGCTAAAGCGATCATGATAGCGCCTGATTTGTAATTGGAGTTTTTTCAAAATCTCGTGGCTGATGTGAGCTGAGTCGCTCAACTCCTTCATTATGAATTGCATTGAGGCCAGTTCGGTCGCCGTTTTATGTACATCTTGGCCGATCTCATGCAATTCGCCGTTGAATTCGGTTCTAGGTAAGTCTTAGTCATGCTAGTTTGTATGTGTCTAGAGATATCGTCCCCAATACACCTTGTGTCTTACCTCGCAATGCTTGCCAAATGTAAATTTAATTGGGGGTTGAGATCATTAAGCCGTTTTCTGAGTCTACTGATATGGCCTCTCTTCAATTCGCCCCCGATTATCGCTTTGAATCGTTGTAGCTTAGACTTGGGGTTCGTTGGTGTGAGCTTATTAAGTTCTGAGATCAGCTCCCCAGACACTTCAACACATTCGGTCGCTAGATTCTGAAGATCTTCATGGCTTCTCGGAAGCTGTTGAGAACGGAGGTTAAGTGCGATTTTGTTGAGTCGCCACGCGTCGTCGTTTAGATCCGGATCAATGACCCCAAGCTCACGAAGTTTCTTACTCTTTTCGAGGAGCTTGAATCCATACTCAATAGCCTGAGCAATATTAGCTGCCACACCTAGAGCAGCGAAACCCTCCATAGTAAATCAAACCGAAAGACTGAAATATGTCTTCGAATGTGTATTTCGAAATTCTAATATTTAGCTAAATGCCATTAAGAGTCGTGTTGGGCGAGGTGTTAGGATAATAGGGAGAGTTTATTCTAAGGGAACACATCCCAGTAGAAAGTCTGGCTTTTGTTGGACTCGCCAGAGGGTGAGCTTCTTCCCCATAACCAATCATGAGATAAAAAGGATTGGGAACGGAAATAAAGTAGATCCGGCGTAGGATGGTATATTCCACAGCTGGATACCACCACAGTGGGCTGCATGTCGGCCCAATGCTTGTTTTGTATGTTTTCTAGAATGCTACCTAGGTATCGTATGTGCTTACTCAATTCCTACAATCAAGGGATGAGGATAATCGAGGAAAGCCCAGTCCCATCCTATCAAAAAGAAAGGCAGACAAACCCCTTACCGGGTGCTTGTATGTAGATAAGTATGAGCGAACGTATAGAGCTGTATAGAGCGCTGTTGCGCTGTACAGAAACATGGAGCGGTTGGTTTTTACACTCCAAGCGAAGCATTTACGCCGCTCACAATTAATGGCACCTTCATTTCTCTACACTGTCTCAACACATCATTTGGGAGGGATGGAGGGTTGGTATGAATCTTATGCGAGTAGGCACACAGCCTACCGCCGTAGGTAGTATTTAGATGTCGGCTATGACCTGCGCCTTCACAGTCACTCAGGAAGGATTCGGAACAATCACACATTTCCCAACCTCCTTCGTCAGCCTTTATTCATCACCTTAACCGAATGAATGACTCACATATGAGCCGTGAGGGTTGTAAGTGTTACTTTAGCTAGTGGCATGGCAATGCCATTAAATCTGCATGATTTTCATATTAATTGAATCACAAAATCGGCCCCCATGTTTATATTCTCTCAAGATATAATTGGTATACTATACTCTAGTGAGCATATATTTGAGCTGGATTCGATTCCTAATAGCCCTATATAGTTATTCACTTTTGCTCCTTTACGACTCCTTATTCAAAATGAGTTGTCCTCCATCAGACTTACACTGCCTCATGGGTAGGTGGGCTCAAAAAGGGTCAGCTCTTAGTGGGACGCTACTAACCCCTCCCCCACTTCATTTGCAACCCTTCCACATGTCACAATAAATTCACTACAATTCTCCCCATCATGAATGCAGAGGAGCATGGCGGGTGTCAGGGGACACGGAAGAAACCGCATCGCCAAAAACGGAACCCAATTGAAACCGCCATCAGTTCTTGGTACAGAAAATATGCGGTTCGCTTAAAGAGTCTGCATGACGTCAGCGATCTCATCGCGCAAGCGCCTAAGCGATGGACGGCATATGGGCCGCTGGTGCTACTGCCCGCGGGGTCATTCACGTCGCCAGCGTGGCGCGACGCTATAGACTCGACGGCGGACTCATCTGTACTTGGGCCAACGGATGATGATAACAAGAATACGACCAAAGGCGACGAGAATGCACGGGGCCCGCCATTGCTGTGGAAGACGATTCTCGATGAAATCTCAGGGTCTGCCGCGGCTAAACTCACGCACCTGGCCATCAACGAGGGCATACCGCTGCATTCGAAAGAAAGCAGCGAAGTGACGGCAGGACGACCGGGAAATGGAGAGAGTGAGAATATACTGCGCAGCCCGAGTGGACTCCGCATGCTCTACGGGGATTTCGGGCCATCTACGTTATCTATGCCTGCTAGCCACCTAAGGGAAGAATTTCTACAGCTCGGAAAAGTGACGGGAGAAGACTTCTCGCGCGCCTTCTGGGTCTCGACGAAGCAAAACGGGATCACGCAGACGTGGGCGCCGCGATGGACCATGTTCAGCCGGGGCAACATCAAGGAGAAAGCGCGGCTCCTGGCCTTCCACGACGCTGTAACTCCCTCAAACAGCGCAAACCAGCAGAATAGCCCCGCCCTGTCGCATCGCCATATCCTCGCGGCGCAGCGGGCCGGCGCCATGGCCGTCGACTTGTATGCCGGGATCGGGTACTTCGCCTTCTGCTACGCGGCGCTCGGGTTCCGCGTGCTGTGTTGGGAGCTGAACGCGTGGAGCGTGGAGGGCCTGAGGCGCGGCGCGGAGGCGAACCGGTGGAGTGTGCGGGTTGTTCGCCCGGCCGCACAGTCTAGCGGGGAGGAGGAAGAGGAGATGTTGCGGGATGTCCTCGCCGGCGATGAGACGATCGTCGTGTTCCTCGAGGACAACGCCCGCGCAGCCAGGAGGATTAGAAGACTAGACGAACTCACGCGGGAGCGCGAGGCGAGGGGAGAAAATAGCGGGGACAAGGGGGAAAACAACGCCGGGATACGCATGAGCGATATCATGCACGTCAATTGCGGCCTGCTGCCGACGAGTCGCGGCTCCTGGGGCGCGGCGTGGGATATAGCCGCCTCGACGCCGCGGGCTTGGTTCCATATCCACGAGAATGTGGGCGTGTCTGACATCGATGCCAAGAAGGAGGAGATCTGCGAGTGGTTTGCAGCGCGAGCGCGGACGCTGGGCGACGCTGGTGATGTCTGCGCCGAACATGTCGAGTTGGTCAAGACTTTCGCCCCAGGCGTGTGGCATTGCGTGTTTGATCTGTATGTTAGGAGAACTGCGGACAGGGCAGGTGGTATAACGTAAGATCACTAGGGTTCTGACTGATGACTTGAAGATTTCACGTGGTGATGACTGGGACTACTAACGAATCTCTCGTCATTGATCTTTGAAATGTCAAAACTACGGCTGACCTGGTCTGAGACCGGAGAATATAAGCCTGTCTCATTATTAACACGCGAACTTATTTATTCGACTTCGGATCCTCATATCACAGCCATGTGTTTAGCGTCTCGTTGCACAATTATATGCAATGCCACGCTCTCGCTGGGCGCTTTCCAAACCATATATACACATACAAGCCAATCCCACCATGTAGACGCCATGCCCGTCATGTGCTCAATATACATCATGTGAATAAATAAAAACTTTGAAAAAAAAAAGAAAAAGAAAAAGGGTAGAGTATCGCCGTGGCGAAACTCAACCAGACTTCCTGAATTTAGCCGGGATATTCTCTTGGACAATAGCCATGCGATCGAGGCGGGCGAGCCGTTCCTCGGCCTCCTCCATCTCGTCGTGCTTGCGGAAGTGCTCGATGTCCTCGGGGTGGTTGAGATCTTCGAGGCGGGTGTTCTCGTCGTGGTATTTCTCCCAGTGGTGGATCTCGTACTCGTACTCGTCGTCGCCGTGGTGTCCGGGCCCCGTGCCCAGGTCCGGCAGCGTCTTGCCGTTGCCGATGAAGGTCATGAACTCTTGACGCGAGACGAAGCCATCGCTGTTTGTGTCGAGGAGACCAAGTAGCTGGCGCTGGTACTCGTCGCGTTTGGAAAGAGGCACGTCTTTGTTCGACTCGTCCATCAAGCCGTAGGTGCGCAGGATCTCGTCGACTTCCCAGCGCCCGTTGCCGTTGAAGTCGTGCAGGGTGAAGAAGGAAGAGGGGTCGAAGTTGGAGATGTGATGTTCCTCTACCGTCGTGCGAGTCGGGTTAGCTGGCGTTATAGACGTTTCGTACGACATGCGCCGAGTGAGGTCGTCTGTTGTGTACAAAGAAAAAGATGGACTGTGTCATGCAGTGAGAAGAGACCAGAACGTACCAGCCATGTGTTTCATCATCCAATTGGCGTTGTCGGGCACTATGGGCTTCTGGTCATGGGAGCCGTGACCAAGGACGCCGGTGAGCAGGCCAGCGGCTGCCATGATGGTGGAACGCATCGTGATAAAGGCCTCGGCTGGCTTTGACTTTGCAAGGAAGCGGTAGGGGTAAAGTCAAATGCAGCTCTATTGAAGGCAGGCAGGAATTAGACTCTATATTATTCGTGTCGTGCTATCTTATCCTTTGTGTTCGTTTTTGTCTTGTTTTTGTTTGGACGTAGTTGTTATCAAGATGGTGATGTTGCGCTAGGGTGCTTATCTACTAGTGTAGGTACACTACAGGGGGCTTTTCAGCCGCCCCCCACTACCGGGGTTAGTGTACCCGTTGCAGGCATCGATCAGGGGTCGGGTCCACTAAAGATGATTGCACCAAAGAAACGTCATCCCTTGATGATTAAGTCCATGAGGCATGGAAATCTGAATTCGTCCATCTCTCTATCACCGCCAGAACCACCGCCTCCATGTCTTTGATCCTATGAGACAACTTCAAGGCCGTTAGTTCCACAGAATAATACAATTCCTTGTAAACCAGACCGGGCCATTACTGCGCTCTACTGTGCCACACCGAGCCAGACTGAGCCACAATCCAACAAGACCTCATACGACCAATTGACCTGTATACACTCTTCGACTTTCATTATGCCAACATGAATCGCACATTAGAGCCAACCTTGTATTCTTTACTGCCGAGCTACTCGACTGCCTTGCCACAGCCCCTGCTTGAGCTCGCGTCGTCTTTGCTTACCCAGTCACGCCACAGCGCTGGGACCCTAAAGGCTGACGAAGAAGTCGCCCGCTCCTACGCGTGTGCTCACATCGCATGCGAACGTCTCAAGATCTCCCTCGACCTACCCCCCATACAAGTGAGGCCACCCATTCCCCCACGTCTGTACAAGCGATTGTACACCCATCTCGACAATGTCCTTCCTTTTACATCCCTAGGCAAGCCCGCCCGCCTACGAACACCTAGTTCCAAGGCAAGAGAGTCTGGTCTTTTCGGCAGCGCTCAACGCACGCCTTCTCGAGCAACACCTACCAAGGACGCCTCCTTGGCCAAGTTCCGCTCTCCCGCCGCTACCAAGGGAGATAACACACCCACAAAGTCTGCGTCGAAACCCCTATCACTTCCCGCAAAAAGGAAGGCTGGTGGCCCCAACAGCGCCCTACCTGCATGGATGCGACCAACCATTCAGCTGCTGTGCAAGGAATTAGACCAAGAGATTATCGGGCGCACTGTCTTCGCCGGAATGCAATCCATCGTTGCCCCTCACGGTAGACGAACGAAAGACCAATGGGTCAACGATCACCTGACTCCCCTATTAGCAGCCGTGCACTGTCTTGTTGCAGGGCAACTGTATGTTATAGTGAACAAAAAGGATTTGGATAACAGACAGTATTCGAAAATGCGAAAATCCATTCTCCTTGTTCTAGAACATACACAGGAGAAAGTCACCGTCAGAGGAATGGATGAAGATGAGCTCTGGATTGGTTGGTCCGATGTTACATCCAAAGACATAGATAAGGCCATGGCGGAGATTATCAAGAGGGGTTGGCAGAATGAAGAGTGGTTTGCCGGCTTTGAGGGGATGGTAAAGAGGTCCGAGCCAGATGCACATGACCCTGGTGACGATGTTGATATGGAGGACGAAGAGACCAGAATCAGTGAGAGGCTTCATGTTCAGAGAGCCGACACAATGTTCCAGAGTAGGTGGGATATGACGGAGCAGAAACGACGAGAATATCACGAATGGAAGGACAGCATCCTAAAACGGATCGACAAAATAGAACGATCACAAGCAGCAGCTATGGATGTCGATTCTACAGCATAAACTGCTTTGTTCGGATAGATATCCATATGACAATTTTGCCAGTCTGTCGATTTCCATAGCAACCTCGAGGTTCTAGCAACTGTCAGCACAACCGAGTGACTCAACTTTCCTGTGGCAACCACCCGTGGAGTATCAGGCATACGTAGAAGCCAAATATTTATTTCGGATCGCCCTTGTACTCACTATATATTTACTTCTGAGAGCGCGCAGGCCAAGCAGGGATAAACCCATCAACTCACGAACTACATCCGCAATAAAAAACTAAACACCATTGTTCTGCACAGCTGGTGCCCATCACCCCCCCTATGCAGGAGCCACTAGACAATACAAGTTACTAGTGAAGAATCATTACCGCCAAAACACATCCACCATGCTTTACCCTCGACTCTGTAGGCGCTGCGGTAGTCGCAAGATCAGCTGTTGTTTTGTTCTCTTACCGAGATCCCCATGCTTTCCATTTTCTCAACTTCCCTTGGAGCTTCGATTAGAAATTTTTGAGTTTTATGCCTTGCCCAAAGAGCCTATTGTCTACTCGGACTGGTACAATTATTGGGAGGATTCCTCTCGCACTATTTATTTGCCTAGAACTGCTAATCCCCGGGAGTTCTGGAGTCTTTTGCAGGTGAATCGGGAGGCACGACAGGCTGTTTTACGAGGGCGACGGGCCGTATTTGACCGATCCCGTAGGATTCGGGCGCCCGGGAGACTGAATTTTATCGATTGGGGTCGTGATCTGTTCATTTGGTCAGGGCGTGACGATGGCGGTTATCGGGGCCCAGCGATAAAGCGGTCGGAATTCGCTTACAATATCCGGCATTTGGCCTTCCCGTGCCGTTACGCCCAGGAATCATTGGACAAGCCTGGTGAGATGTCGACGGAATTCTCGGAAGAGCAACTTGCGCATATGCCAGCCGTACGTTGCTTATACCTCATAATCGACAGCGAAAGTTTCAAGTCCCACCCGAGAAAAAGAGGAGACCTCAATCGTAACGACACATTCGGCACCTACGACGAGTACGCATCCATAAGGGGGACTCGCTTCCCCCCTCGCCATGCCCCTGCCGCGGTTGAAACGGTAATACCATACACGGCTAAGTCGTTGGATGGTCCTACGAGCCTTGCCTGGTGCCAAGATTTCCTACAGTGCCTGACTCGATTTCAGGATGAGATGGCGGAATCCGTATCGCGGCTTTGTGGACGAACTATCAACTGTGAGGCACTCGTCGATGTATCGCCCCCCCGAAAATGGGCCCATTGGGAGGATTAGCTGGCCTCAAATGGTCCTTCACGATAGTTAACGAGTAATCATTCCCTCATAGCCCTCTACATTCCCCGCCTCATGCTGAAAATAGCCATGGCAGCCTTAAGGGCAGTGCAAAGAGTCGTCTAGATTCGGAACGAATGATCTAAACTTTACCTATCCTAGTACTAGTTGGCCTTACAGACTGAGACCTACACCCGCATGGAAAAGGGCTGGAGTTTGCTGCTCCTAGGGAAAAGAGCCATCCGCATACATGATAGATGTTGTCGCCTGCGGAAAAGCACACAGAGAGGTATTGTGTGGAATAGGGGCATAGCGGTAGGTAGCTGATAGTTTATTGATCGCCTTGCACCTCTACGCTTCCTAGTGTGCTACTCATTTTGTGCTTTGCTGCCCTTTTAGATTTCTGCCCTGAACTTTCGTAAATTTCACCTATCCAGCCCCGGAGCATAGGTAAGTTAACCCGCGTCTCCCTCCTCTCCCTCACGAGTGACGGTATTCCCCTTCTTCGACACCCCCCCCCCCCCCCCCCCCCCCCCCCCCCCCCAACACCCACACACAGCTAGCTCGACCTCGGTGTTTTCCCAGCTCCTTCTCTCATCGCGTCTTTGCTCCTGTATCTGTCAGGGTGTCTAGTCTCCAGACTGAAGGTAGGTCACGGCAGGTCACTGCTAGGTAGAAGTGTAGGGTAAGGCCTCAATATTACTAATTCCCGAACCTCTCCACTAGAAGTTGGGAGGGTCCTCCTACTTATATACATAGTACCTACTCGAATGATACGTTAGTCCCACCCAAGTGGGTAGCTTCTACCCTGCTGCTACCTCATCCCCTGACGGTATCCCAGTCTCGCCTCATCAGGCAAGGACCCCGGCATTTCCCCAGGGACAGACTCCATCTCTCTCAGATGGTCGTCCGGCTTCTCCGCCGGAGGCACAGCCATCTCGTACAGGGTGCCGTCGGGCGCCTCGCGGATGATTCGCGAGTCCACGGCCTCGTACAACCCGCTCAAGTCCGGCGGGTGTACCTCTTCCTTCGGCTGCGAGTCGACAAGCTTGTCCTCCGCCGTTCTGTCTTGTCGACGGCGGTAGTGCAGGAACAGCCAGGCCGCGGCGATGATGCCGCCGAGAACTATCACGCCGATCCCCACGCCGATGCCCGCCCACGCCCCGTCGGGCAATCCGCGCGACGGATCGCTCTGCGCGCTTGTCGATGGTGAGGGATCCGTGGGTGTGCCGGTTGTGCTCCTCTCGGTCCCGTTGCAGTTTAGATTGTTGATAACGCTGTCGCGGTATTGAGATGCGAGCTTCGAGCAATTGAAATCACTGTTCCATGGCTCGACTGTGACGGAGCCTGAGGCGTAATTCAAGGCTGGGAACAGATTTGCTCCGAGAGTTCTCCAGATACAACGTTAGCAAGGCAGTGGGCGCGTTTGATGGGGGAAAGAAACTCACGGGTCTATATATCCCCGAAGGTGTATGTTCCTGGCCGTCTTGAGGTTCGGTAGGGAAGGCATTATAGTGTTGATATTGTCGAGTATTGTGAGATCCCCTGCACTTGATAGCTGGTTGAGGTTCAGGGAGCAGTTGGTGTTATTAACAAAGGAAAAATCCCCGCTGATGGTCACGAGGTCGCCAAGGTATATATCGATGTTGGTGTTGGATTCGATAGTTGTGTTCGATTCGATGGTTTCTGTGCCGTCGAAATCAACCTTGACGGGGTACGAAGCGTAGGGGGGCGGGTCAAAAGCCAAAGATTGCAATGATAAGGAGCCATTAAATGCTTTCGGATGGATCGGTAATATGTTGCCAGAGACATAACCATGGCTATCCCTCAGGGCTAAGGTGCTGACTGTTGTAAGCTGGGGAAACTGATTTCTTTTATTATTAATTCGTGCGAAGTTAACCGCCACAGATCTCGCTGCTGTCAAATCTGGAAAGTATATATTTTGGCCGGCCTCTAGGAAAAGAATCGTCTCGATCCCGGGAAAAGCTAAGTCTGCGGAGTCGGTCAACCTCAAGAGCCTAAGCTCGGTGAGCTCCTCCCCGTACTCGAATTCTTGCAGCGCTGGGGCACCAGTTATTTCGAATCCCACGCTCGCAAGCGTCCAGTAGCCGCTGATAATGACTTTCCAAGCGAGATTCGGCATCAAAATGCTCGTGAGCGACGTTACATTGTCTGCCTTGAAGTAGCCCAAACTAGAAAGCTCTGGGAAGTCTAATATCTCCAGGTCTGGACTGTCGAAAACTTTAATATTATCGACCGACCCGAGGTTTGTGAAGTTCAGAGATCCTTTTGCGTCATGCACGTTTATGAGGTAAAAACAACGGTATTCCGAAAGAACTCCGGTCTCGATATCGTCCTGGCTTGTGATATTGATACCATATTTCCCGCCGTCGTAGACCGTGCAATTTTCTTTTACGCGTTAGTATATTATCGCAATGTCGAGAGATTAAGCATGGATCTGAAACATACCTGCCATTAGATTCTCAGACAAAGGAAATTCTTTCAGCTCACTGTGTGACGCAGTGTAGTGGGTGAGGGGACATCGGAAGGGGAAAATAAAACGAGACGAACTGGTGCTGGTATTCTTAGGAGCCGCCTCTCATTTTCTAATATATATATTTTTATTGGGTTTCCTTAAATTGCGACGAACATTCACGCGTTTTTAGAAACATGCCAAGTCTTCCCCTTGACCAGTGAATGGTTTAATACTTGCTTCTTCTTACGCCGTATTCCCCTCTCGCCCCCATCCTTCAGATGCACGCTGTTGACGTCCTGAACAGAGTCCTAGATGCGGGCTGAAATATCAAGGTGATAACTACACAGATAAGAAACCTCGTCTCCGAAATATATCATCACATATATAGATTGGGTATAGTGCGCATATGCATCTATCCTACAGAGATGCGCTAAGATTGTTTGGCCCCTATCAGCTACTCGGACCCCAAGCGAAAGTTGTAAACCTCCCTTAGTCATATTACTTGGCTCGTTTTGAGACTATGAGAAGACTGGACACCGTTATCCAGCGCTTTGTAAAACTAACAAGACAGTTCAAGATACCTCGAGTGCGCCCTAGGGAAAAATAAACTATGAAATGGAACGATGCATTATGATAAAGTAGAGGCCCGATCTAGAGGCTAGGATGTCGGGGGTGAACGCGGGTTTCTTCTAGTATATGAAGGTGAATCTTGCTTCTTCCGCAAGGCATAGTCACCAAAAGAAACATGCATTCGAAGTTTGCGAAAATGAAGCAATAACAACAGATGCTGCAGATTTAGACAATGGATAAGTTAGAAAACTTGGGTGCGCGATGCCTAAAATCAAAGTAAAAATAGTATCTTGTATGGCCGCCAAGCATCACGGCTAACTCTGCCGCCATCTACATGGTAATAATTAATTTCCTGCGCGGATGAGGCGCTGATGCGCCTCGGCATCAGCTCATGACGCTGAGATCTAGCCGCTGCTTACCCCCCCACTTCATTGGCAGCCTACCTGGGATCATCGCGGGTTATAGCTTAAATGGGACTTTTAGGTTGTGCTGAAGTCGCACAAGAGGATCTAAAGGATCTAAGCTGGGTGTCTCAAGCTGCAACAACGGATAAATAAATACGGTTTGGATATTCAGAGCATTTAGATACTGGGTTGCGGTCGTGACGGGGCGCTGCGTGAGGTGATTTTATGTTTCTTTATTAAGTCAACTCATACTAACATTCCCCACTTTGTTGCAAACAACACTCACGTCACAACAGAGTACTTAGTTAAGGCATCAGGTTTCTAACATGCTTGGAGATACTATTTGCATAACCATGGTTGTCTTGTACTAGGAATGTAAGGAGCTCAACAGATTTGGATTAGTTTTACTCAAGTTGATCCTATATACTAGCAATCTCGTCCCGTGAATCAAATAGTCCATCCCGAAGTTAGGGCAAAGCAAAAAGAAATATCCCTCTTCCAGACCGAACCGATTCCAAATCCCCTATACCCCACCCCCTGAAATATAAGTAGGGCTGCGGATGGCATTTCAAATTCCCATTCTCTCCAGCTCTTTGATAAGTTCGTCGCTGGTTACACACGATGGGTCATCATCATACCACCGAATGATATTGAAATAACTTGCATCCTGCTCCTCAACGATCGCATGAGCTGGTATCCTATGTAGGCAGATATACGCTCCTTCCCGGTGCTGTTGTGCCTTATCAGGGATCCTCACACCTAGGCCATCTACAAGCTCGCTGAGTTTAAAGATGTAGATTCCTGTGAGCAAAGATGTATCAATCGTACACAACTTCCATTCTTCGCTGGGAGGATCGGATCCTCGCCATGGCTCTTTACGTCCCCATTTCTCGGCGTGATCCCGATTGGGAAAGAGCGAGATGAACGGCGAGTTACCTCGATAGCTCCATGTAAAGTGATTCTCTACTGCTAGTACAAAGGCATCTCGTTCACCTCTGCTATCGCCGTAGAACCTGGTTTGGTTCGCAGCGTTGAGTCCTTTATGAGTGAGGGTTGTCTGACTCTCTGGGTAGTGTACCCGGTAAAGGTTGGGGGGAAGCTCATCGAGTGGAATGCGATAACCGTCCATGATGTATGGTACTTGCAAAATGTGGGCTAATGGGGGGTGTTTTGGACTTGAAAGTTGAGATTTGTTAGAACGAGGCAAATCTGCCTTGCCGTGACCCAAGTGTTACCAACTCACACCTATGCTTATATACACGACACCTTCTTTGTTCCAGTGTCAAATCTGAGGCGTTGTTTGGGTTCCGATGTGCGCCTCACGTAGATGCGCTAACAGGACTACACGAGTTATGATACGTCAGTTCTCAATAATACATCATAGGCATTATGATATGTTTTATATACGTTGTTATAGTGCTTGATAATCCTTGGATTGTAGTAAGCATGTGTAAGAGACGATGTGACCCTTCATAGCGGACTGCTATCAGTAACCTCTATCTTCTCTATAACGTTAGCATCACCTTTGCACCCAGCATGACTATCCGACCACTCCTTGCAGAGGCATGTCAGACTCCTAACATTCCGGCTCTCATCTTATAATAGTATGAATACCTGCTACAGACACCCCGTGATCTAGGTTATACCATCGGCTTGCCGCTTACCATTTATTCCCGATTTTCAGATGAAAATTCCTTGCTGACTTACAATCTCATACAACTTTAGTGCAACTTAGACACGGCAGTTGCAAGGAAAGGTGCAGGGCAGCTTCGAAGATAGCGAAAGCAGACCCCCTGGATCCGATTCCGCCTCCCCCGTGGCTAGGATTAGCCAAAGTGGTCTATAGGTTACTCGGATATGCATCCCGGCCCCTCACAGACGTAGCTAGCTGCGAGAGTCCGTCTTGGGAGGAAGGTCAAAGATCCTGAGAAAGCTGCCTTTATTGTCTGTATGTGTGTTTTTAGTCGTAGCGATGCCGGGCTGGCATCGTTTGCTAACCTATGACTAAATAATCTGGGGGTTGGCCGATGCCCTGAGAGATTTCCAGCGGCCTCCGGTCTGGGCTGTGAGAGCGAGCCGCTTCTCAGTCTCCAGCATGGTTGCGACTTCTGTATGGGCGAGATACCAGGCCAACCCGATGATTTACACGGCCGCACGACGCTCATAATCCTCAATGTATCATACACAGGCGGGTTAGATTACTATGTAATGTGCCTGACATATATTAACGCCTTCGGGCAGGTATGTGCCCCAAGGTTGCGAGGACCTCCGCGTTCCACCAGCATTCCGTTAGACATATGCCTGGGTGGACGGCGGCCGGCAAGAATAGTTGACCGCGATAAATAATAGTTCCGGCTAGGATGTCTGCTATTTATTCTTCCGCTGGAATGACAAGGGCGCGAGCGCCGAGCAAGAAGAGGCCTTGGTTAAAGAGCCGGGTGCTTCCAAGTCATAGGCCAAGAGAGCAGCGGTAGTAACACGCCTGGTCGAGGCCCGGAACGGGAGCATTGGGATATCGAGGTAGCGCCGTGCTGTCTTGATTCTGACGATAAAGATGACGATGGAGATGATGATTTCTGTTTAACGCCGCACGGGGGCTACCATGCCCCACCCTTCGCAGACCACCCCCCTTTGCAATGTCGAAAGTATAAGGGGTCAAGGAGTCACTGTCATGTTAGTTTACGAATAGGGGCAAATGGTGTATATAAGAGGTCTTCCCACCTACTCATCAGTTACTTAGTTACTAAGTCAATCAACGATACTGAACCACTCATATACCTACTACTTCAACAAAGAAAACCATAGTTAGTGAAGTAGTTATAATGACAAAGTGATGGAGAACTAAGTGTTTGCTATGGCCGGAGGCCGTGAGCCAACACTTAGTTGCTCCATTGCTGTTCATTACCACAGCTGCCAGCAGGTGTCATGGGGTGACACAGCCATTCTAGTTGTGCTCCCCATGACACCGTGTATCAGTTACGGTGTAATGCCCGACTGACTGCGGCCTGGCCGCAGGGCCTGGTTCCCGTTACCGGAGGCTGCGGGGTCCGGGGTTTCCTTATGGTGCCTATACTATATAGTCCATTCTGGAAGCCAACCTACCACCTTGGTTATTCCACCTTCCTTTTACCAGAAGCCTGGCATAGTGGGTAAAATGGCCTCTATGTCTCAACCAGGTGTGACAACGGCTAGGCCGCAGCTTAAGTAGGTAGTTTGCTAGATATTACACCATAGGTTCAATTTACATTTATATATAAAAATATTATTCTTTTAGCTACTAGCAATTTTTTTATTAATGTTCACTAGCATTTATTTTTAGCAACTGCAGTTAATTTGGTAAACTTTTCATGCCTTTAAGTGCTTCGGCCCGACTAGAGCCTAACTGCCTTTTGCCATTTTGTAGATTGCCCTTTATGCTGCCATACTTTTTAAGAGACGGTTTAGACCAAGCTGCTTTTTTTTTTAAAAAAAAAATAACTGTTGTCTGCCTTATAACAAGCTTGTTGTTCTTCAAACTGACAAATATCAAACAAAGAAATGGATATTTTCCAAACTACTATGACAGCTGGCGCCGTAATTGTCCAGTTTCTTGCAGCCTGCAGTGAGTTCTCGGATGAGGCGCCATCGATTATGGCAGGCTTGCAGTGGGACCTACAGGTCCTAGACTCGGTCAGAGACTATTTCCATACAAGGAAGGCCATGGATGCAAACAGACACCTACCGCCTGAAACGCAGGCCTTGTTTGAGCGGACGTCTAGGTATCTTGATGGCTTTGCGGACAAGGTGCAGCAAAGCTTTCGGAAGATTGAACGGAAGGGTTTGCTGCGTACAACAATTAATCGTACAATGTGGATAGCGAGACGGTCTGAACTGCAAAAAATGCAGAGAGAAATATTTGAGTGGACACAGCGGTTTGGAGTGCGCGCCCTTGGACTTCCCGTCGAGCTTAGAGTCCTTATCCCAATCAGTAACGAGGGAAACAACAAAGCCGTAACCCCGGTCGTAGTCAAATCCAACAGCAAGCTACAGGAGTTCCTGGCTCTCGCGTCAAGCACTAAGCAGCAACGGTCTAGAGCAATGCTGATGGAAGAATCAAGGGAGCTGGCCTCGGGGGTCATTAGCAGCCCCAACCAACCAATGGACTACTTCGGCGAGCAATTGATCTTTTCGAGTCGGATGATCCCTGGGAGCGTCTCTCCAGCCTCGCATGAATTCAAGACCCTCACATTCGAAATGGGCGAGCTTGCCGCTGCACTAAGTTGCCTAGAGCCTACTCCCGACATTCGCATCCTTAAAGTGGAGTTTTACTTCTACAACGCCAGCAACCACCAGTTTGTCTTCGCCCACATTCCACCGTACAGAGTCGTCTCTATGACAACCTTAAAAGATTTTATCTTCCATAACCCTTTCCCTGCAACGGGCGCCGCTCTTAACCAGTGCTTCAAACTCGCCTACAAGCTCGCCGAGGCCGTTTTCTTTCTTCATACGGCAGGCTTCCTCCATAAGAATATAACTTCGTCTAGCGTCGCACTTCTTCGGCGGGAAGACCCACCACACAGTGTAGTGCATTCCATAACTATCAATGAGGCATACCTCATGGGTTTCGATCTCATACGAGAATCTGAATCAATTACATATTTGGACGGCTCAAGTAAACGCAATAACAAGGAGCTGCGCCCGATCTGGGAAGTTGATGTCTTTCAGCACCCAGACAGGCTCCATAGAGAGGTCATCCCGAGATACATAAACACATATGATGTGTACAGTCTGGGTGTGGTACTCCTCGAGATCGGCTTTTGGGAACCACTTTCACGGGTGGTCCCCAACCTTGACCGAGGTGACTCATCCGGCTGGACTCGAGAACTGACCAAGGCTGTTCCGCGGATGGGTGGGAGAATGGGAGATAGATACCAGCGATTGGTTAAGTGGTGCCTTAGCTTGACTGGACGCCAAATTGTGAAAGCCACCCAGTTCGTGCAGGAAATATTGGACCCGCTCGAGGAAATGGCCAACGCGTTATCTTGAGCCTTGCAGCCCTATGCGGCTCGTAGCTCTTCTTCTACATTGGATCACTCAAGAGAAGAGGCAACATAAACCCCGAAATCATGGTTATTCATGCCTTGCTATAATCTATTCACTCCCAAGGTATATTAATGTGGTCTTGAAAATCCATTGTCGTGACCCAGGCGTTGGGGGGTAATAAATATTGCCTATTACGCGAGGAGTCCAGCCCAATGTTACTGATACTCTTTGCTTATGTACATGACACCTTCTTTGTTCCAGGCTAGAATGTATGGCACCTATCCTCTAGGACTTATAACTTAGCTCCCACCCTTTCTAGAGTTGCCCCCAAGACCCGACCAGACCCATGTAAACGATCTGAATATTTGAACACCTAAAAGTCAGCCTAGTTGTCTCAACTGGCCAACACCCCGGAAATCTCTAAGTTGCAGCACAGGAGACGACCCCCTCGGAGTCGTCAGCTTACGGGACGATAACTGCACAAAAAGCAAATCCCGACGCGTAAACCGTGCACGTGCTGTACCGGCACTTACAAAACTAGCATTAAACCAATGTGCGGTGTACCGCACCGGGAATTTGAAGTGCCTCGACATCATCATCTGACTCCACGGTCCTTAGAAACGCGGAAGTTCTGTATATAATGGTAGCATAGCCACGATGAGGCTCAACGACCCTTGTGCATCGATGTGTGTCGTATTCTGCTCTTTACTAGTAGTCCTTGACAAAGAGAATGCCTCGTCATAGTGTATTGAAATTAGGGTCTTGTTACGGAAAAGTTGGTAATCAAGGACAATTAATGCATTTGTGCTAGAATTATTTCTATTTGCTCGCTTCCACATCCAGCCACGTTAATATCAGGGCTAGGCAGGCTGGGTCTCCTTGAAACTCGCCGCTTTTTCGGTGTCGTGATAAAAAAAACCTAGCATCGAGAAATACACGGTGAGCGCCTTTTGTAAATAGAAATTTGCCTTTTCAATACTTGGCAGTGTAGCAGATTGATATGTAATTCTTGCCTCGACCTACAGCCTCTTTATCGGCAGCGTGAACCAATTGCGAACGACCTAGAAGCACTCGATCTAGTAGTCCATTTATCTATTGCGTGAATGCATTTAAAACCCTGAGAATCAACCTTGGATATTACTAGAGCCTATTCTTCTGCCTCTGTTGACGATCTCGTGCATACGTGGCTACTTAATATTGTGTATACCCTGCTGGAAATATCAGAGGATCCCAAGAAAGTCATGCCATGGCGGCTACAACCCCCAAAGATTTAAACTATCGCGAATTCAAGGAAGGGGAAACCCTCCCGTTTAGACCCGATCCTAGTCAACCAGAGTTTGCAGTTGTCCCCTGGGTCAAACCAACTCCGGAATATGTCAACATATACCCAGACTCACTTGTCCTAAAAACAATCCAACTCAAATTCAAACAGGATGAAAAGGGTATAAATGCCCAAGACAAAAAATTGTTTCTTCGAGAAGCAAATGCTCTCCATCACTCGCATCACAAACATGTAGTTGAGCTCTTCATGGCCTTTGCCCACGAGGGCTCGGCAGGGGGTTACTTTGCAATTGTGATGGATCGAGCGGAAGGAAACATTCAGAAATACCTCGGGTCTCCTACGGTCTCACTTGTTGAAAGGCAGCAATTCATCCCTGGTTGGTTTGGATGCCTTGCAGAGGCTGTGAGTCATATTCATGATATTGGAATCAAACACCGGGATATCAAGCCTGCCAACATTCTCGTGAAGCATGGGTCAGTCTTGCTTGCAGACTTCGGTATATCGAAGATGGGCCTTGGAAAGACGCTCTCGACCACAGTCCCTAATGAGCCACGAGGTAGGACCCCAAAGTACGCCGCTCCGGAAGTCGGAGATGGCAGCACACGTGGCCGTGCAGCCGACATCTTCTCCCTAGGAGCAGTCTTCCTTGAGATGCTCGTTGCTCTATACGATGTAAACGACATACAGTGGGACCTCTCGAAGGTCATAGATACGCTGTCCAATCAAGGGTCGCAACAGCCAGAGAAGTCGTTCGGTAAACGGGTAGGAAGCGTCCAAGAATGGATGGGCGGGTTGGATACCAAACTAAAGGAAGATTGGCATCGTGATATTCTCCATCTCTGTCGCGAAATGATGAAAGAGGAGAGAGAGGATCGATTATCAGCTGAGGCTATTCGTTTGAAATTGTCAGACTTATCGTGTCCTGATAGCCCTCTGGGACCATGCCGTTGCCGGGATACCGATTTCACAGATGGCCAGAAGCTTATTAAGGCGTGCAAGAGAAAGGATGGTATTGAAGACGTTCAACGTTTACTCCGTGAAGGTGATAAGGACTTGAAAAATACCAAAGGGGCAATACACCAAGCATCGGCGCGTGGCTACGTCGATATAGTGAAAGTTTTTATGGACTCTGGTGTTAGCCCAGATATGCCTGACTACGGCAACCGAACACCACTTCACTGCGCAGCTTCCTATGGTCAAGATGAAGCTTTTGACCTTCTGTCAAAGAATTCTGACGTGAATCTGAAGGACGAAGAAGAACAGACCCCGCTTCACTGTGCGTCTGGATCTGGACATCTAAGCATAGTTCAGAGGCTCCTAAAAGCCGACGATTGTGAAAATAAACTCCTTGATCGAGATATCTACGGACAGACAGCGTTTCATCTAGCCGCTAAGAGGGGCCACATAGACGTAGTGGAAGCCATGATCGATAAGATACCGGACGAGTTGAAGATACCGGACGAGTTGAGGAGAGCGAACGAGTTGAAGAGAGCGAACGAGTTGAAGAGAGTGAACGAAGAAGACCCCACGCCCACCGCCCCCCCCCCCATCGCCCCCCATACGCCCGCCGCCCTCCACCTCGCGGCCGGGTTCGGATCGCTGGGTGTGGTTAAGATATTATTGGAGAAAGATTGGGGCTTGAAACTAATTAACGAGAAGGACAATAGAGGCTGGACTGCGCTGCATTGGGCGGCAAATGGAAAGCAGCGTAGGGGAGACTACTCTGGAGTGATCAATTGCTTGTTTGAGAATGGAGCTTGTCTCAATCAAGTCGACCGTGACGAGAAGACAGCCCATGCATACGCAATAGAAAATCATAGCCAAGAAACGGCTAGTCTCCTGGATCCAGCCAGAGAAGGTACGGATCAGCCAGGAGCGACTCTATCCCCTCCCCTGTTTACCACTGACATTGGTTCGGTGACTAAGGAACTGTCCCAGATCATTCTACCCATTCGCAAATATTCGGAGGAGGACATCAGGCAAGCATCTATTAAGCTTCAAGGCTTTCGTTCTGGCTGGGAACGACTTACAAGAGTCTTCATGGTACTCTACGCTAGTGGTCTGCGAGAGAGTAGCTTGTCTGATGCCATGGACAAATTGGTCCAAAAGAATATTACGGATTATTGGCTACCTGCCAGGGGCAGCGATCTAAGCGAAACTCTAGGACCCGGAACTCTCGCAAGATTCAAGAGCAAAGAACAACTAGTATTAGTCGACGAGCTTCGCCTCGAGAAGCTAAACGAGCATTGCAATCTTCGCACAAATGAATGGGAGAGAGGAATTGAGAAAATGAATGAAATTGGGCATGGAAATTCCGGCCACGTTTATCAAGTTAGAAACAAGGACACCAGTGATGTATATGCTCTGAAACTAATTCGTCGGGATGGGCCAGGCAGGGAAAAGAGGGCCGGGGAGGAGCTGAAGATGCTGAGACGTATTAATCACGTCAACATCGTGTCGTTAGTCGGCAGCTTTACCTCGCCCGACTTTGTCGGCCTCTTGATAAAGCCGATGGCAGAGTGCGATCTCGCGGAATATCTCTTGGCAGCCGGTGCCGATCATGACATGAGATCGTTCCTCTCGGGCTTCTTTGGCTGCCTATTAAATGCTTTGTGGTATCTCCACAACGTGGAGTACATAAGGCATAACGACATTAAGCCGGGGAATATCCTCGTGCGGGAAGGGCGAGTCTTCTTGACCGACTTTGGCATCTCCCTGGACTGGAGTAAGACGCTCCGATCTACTACATGGGATTTAAGTCCCGCTATGACGCCAATGTATTGCGCACCGGAAGTCACGCAGGAAGACCAGTCGAGAGACTCTTTCGCTGACATCTGGTCTCTCGGATGCGTCTTCCTAGAACTTGCGACTGTCCTAAAGGGACGGCAAGTAGACGACATAAGAACACATCTGAAACAGCGTGACCCCCGAAGCATGGCATACCGTCAGAATATGCTGCAGATCCGCCGATGGGTAGGGATACTCTACGAGGCCGTGGGCTACATTAATAATGAGCCTCTAGAGTGGATCGGCAATATGCTGAGGGAAAATCCTAAGTCACGACCAACTGCAGGTCAACTACTAGAAACGCTAAATTCGACTTCTACTGTCCAAGCACCTTTTTTTGGCCCATGTTGCAGAATAAACGTCGCCACTCGGGATGAAGCTGAGATAGCTTACTTAGCGGAGGAGAGTGCCGAGGAAGAATTCCCAATCGAGCAGCACACCGACATTGCAGCCGTTGCTTGGCCCGGTGAATGTGTGAGTATATCTCTAATTCAATAGTTCGGCTTGTTCGACTTGAGATGTTCGTTGCTAATCCAATGACAGAGACTTTATCTTCAAGGTGAGGTGAACAATATTCTTCTGCTTATCGGCGGAAGCATCATTTCAACACGTTCTCTTCGCATATTCTAGCTTGACTATATACTAATGTAATTCGTGCATCTGTAGGATCTGACGGCGGTATCCGACAAGCTACTCGCAAGCAAGACAGTCTGTTGTGGCGTGGGGGGAAGATGAGAGACCAGATTGGAAGTGCAAAGCTATGCAGTCCTATTGCGGCTACTGCCTGGGAAGCGAAAAGCGAATACGGTCGACCAACGGTACGTACAAAAAGCCTAAACATGTTGTCGCGTTTGCAGACATATTTAAGTAACACCCCTACAGGTTCGAGTTTACTTCCTAAATGACAACAACTGCATACAGGAGCGGGTATGGGATCGATCATCTGAAGATGGATCGTCCGAGTGGAGCGACGGCGCTCTGGGCGGATGTAATTTTGGAGTAGCATCAACCAGTCATCTTGCAGTGACTTCATGGAATGAGGGCAATATTATGCTCTGCTATCAGGCTTGTGATCGGACTATTCGTGTTTTAAACGGATGGGCTCAGGAAGGGCGGTGGCAACAAGGCTCTAAGCTCCAACTAGCGGCTGACAGCTCACCCTTAACGGTTGTCAATTTCGATCACTACGGAAATCGTGCGGTTAGGCTCTATTTTAAAGACGAGAACTCGGTATTTAGAGAAGCCTGCTGGGATCAGATTAACGATGATGCAAGGGGGGATTCCAGCTACTTCCTCGGTGGCTACAGTATACCGGCGTCTGAGAAGGCATCGATTTCAGCTCTCGCTTGGCTAGACGAAGAGCTAGAGATGCGCGTCTACGTTGGCACGGGTAGACGTATTTTTGAGAGGCGGTATAGTGGGGGGTGGTTGTGGTTCGAGAAATCTCTCGAAGAAGCGGCGGAGGAGGGGCACATCTCAGCCCTACGATGGGGTCCCGGTTGTGCCAGTGTCTACTCAGTTGAGCGTGACGGACTGGTAGAAATTGTGCGCGCGGATGGCACCTGGACTCGAACACAGATTCTGTCTAAGTCGGTGTGTCGTGGAATCGACTGCCCGTTACGCCGAGAGCCGCTAGAGTCTCCTACGCCATCGCCGATGCCGCCTCCACAACAATTGGTTCCAGAAATGCCCCCCTCACCAGCTGAGCAGGTTGTAGATTCAAACACACAATCCCAAAAGGTTGAATCCATAGAGAACGGGGTACAGCAGCATGAACCGAATTGTGTTTTGTTATTGCAGAGGTTTTCTGTATTTCTAGGGTCTTGTTGTTCTTGTTGTCTGGATGGGGAATAAGTATAGGCTCTCTGCTTAGAAGTCTTCTAGTGTTAGATAGGGGTAGCTATGAAGTGTTTAGATATCAGTAGCGGGCGCAGTTATTTGCACATGAAGAAATGCTAATCGAAAAAATAAACTAAACCCTAATTAGCAAGGTGTCATCAAGATGTGATTAACTAACCTAATTTGTATAGACAATAGTGTAGAAGACATACTCTATGCCCTAGGTAGAGTGTAGCTTAACAGTTACCACCTAAGTTTTAGCGATAAAAATAGGCAATAGCTGTGTTTACGTATGTATGAGTACACTAATAGAGTAAGTTGTTGTGCCCGCCTAATAGCATCGCAAACTTGACACCTCCAAGCAGATAATGCTTAGACAACTACCTAACAGGATAAATAAGTTTTTAAGATAACTAACAAGTTAGCGTTATTTCGATAGATATTATAATTTCACCTGTTGACCTTGCAGTTATAAAAATAAGGGCATAGAAAATTGGTGTTTCAAATCCCTGTCCCTTACTACATGTATACCAAGTGAGCTACTAGTAATAATCATCTTCCCCGTCATATTCAAAATCGTACTCATATAGCGCATGCTCAACCGACTTGGTAATCAATGCTTCAGCCGCACCTAAGACCCGTGTCGCGACACTGTAGATAGTACTTAAAGTCGTGTGAGCAGACTCAGTAGCCGTAGCTGAGACAGTAACGACGTCTCCAGCCGACGTTGCCGTAGCTTCGACCGTCTGCGGCGATGTCAGCTGAGCGCCGATAACAGGGAGGGACGCAACACCCAGCGCCTCCAGTTCCCGGGAGCACTCCTCGTCTGCGCACTTAAGAAGACCAAAGTCCTCTAGCAATTCTTCCTCGGTGACTCGCCGCGATGAGTTGCCCTGGTCGACGTAGATGTCCTCGGGCTGGATGTCTCGTTTGTCCCACCCCGGCTGGTTGATCTTGCCGTTGGTGAACTGTGGCCCCGGAGGCGCGGGGTAGTACTGTCGAAACATCTGTCGAGGCCGATTGGCTACGCGGTTGTACCACGGGTCGTTGAAGTTGAGCGCGAACCCGGGGTCATCGACCAGCGTTTCCGGCCAACACGGGTTGGCCGTCAGTCCCTGGTCGACAATGTTGTTGGGCATGTTGCTGAATTGCAGGTCGAGCACGGTATCGATGACTTTGACTGTTTCGCTCCAGACCTCTGTGTTACGCCCGTGACAGGCGATCACTATGTGGTCCATCGTTGCGCGGCCGACAGTCTCAATCTTGACCTGCGGCGGGCACAGCCGGAATAGGCTGCCCGCTCTACCGTTTTCAGCGCCCGGGCTAAAGCGAATCCAGACGTCCCTATTGCGTGCTTGCCATATTGCTGCCGGGGGAAACTCATCACGCTCGCAGTCGACGCCCTGCGATCGCATCCATCCATTGACCCAGTCCGTGTGGTGATTCCTTAGATATTCGTTCCTCACCTCGCGTATGTCACCCAGCTGAATAGGCCGGGCATTGACACAAGTCAATCTCCCCAATGCGGGCCTGCGGCTAATGACGGAACTGTAATGCAAACACGCCTGGCTGTATTCCCTGTAGTCGCAAGTGCTCTGTTTGATCACCTCTGATGCAGGATCAGTTTTCGTTATGGTAGTTACGTGGTCTCGCAATCGCTTTATCAGCCGCGTGTTTCTTCTACTGCAGGTTTGCGTCTTGCCCGACGGCTTGGTTGGATCAGCTGATTTCCCGCGATCTTTCTTGGTCGTGAGTGGTTTGTCCAATTTTACATCATAATCTTTCCCCATGAACTTGAAAACCGATTTGCCCCCTTTAGCGATGCCCTTGGCGCAAAGGTTGGCCAGAGCTGGCACTGCCGCTTGAACGGCCAACCGGATGATCCAGCCTGAAGTGTGGTTCGCATTGCGTCAGAGATTTTGAGTATATCCCGGCGGAAGGAGTCACTTACCGACAAATGGTATGAAAGTCAATGGTGTCAGTGCTGCTGTGATGGCGATTCGGCAGAACGCCTTCGCAGCAAGCTCCAATGCAACGGTTTCTGCAGCTTCTATTGCGAGTTCCTTGGCTCGGTCCTTGAATTCATCCTCGACCTGTTCTTTGGTAATGGGCGGCTTGAATCCGGCGCAGCAGTAACTCTGAGTACCGCCGGTACAGCTCTGATCCTCAGTATCCGAGTGATGATTCGTGTTTTGCGTGATCTCAGTCTCGCCCTCCCCGCATCCACCTGAGCAGACGAGCCCGAGGCCACGATAGCCACGCCATTTGCAAACGCCCATGACCGTGCCTTTCGCACAACACAGGCGACGAAACTCACCCTTTGCACATCGGTCCATAGTAGAAAGCTGGCCGGGTTGCCCATTCATTTGAGAAGCCTCGTGATCACCAGGGCTGCACTTTTCGCCACACTTGGTCGTGTAGCACACGCCTTGGGCAGCCTGATCCTGGTAGAGGCTTTCTGCGTCAGAAATCTCCTCGTCGGTCCAGTCACTAGGGTAGTTCAAGCTTTTCGCCTGTTGGTCGACTTGGTCCATCGCCCAGACCATTAGCCCACCTGCGAAAACAATCCTTTATGTGAGTCACAATGTAGTTTTAGCACCTATTTATATGCGAGGAGTTTACTCACCTAAGCACCGAGAATTGGCGAATTCTCTTTTTTGTTTCAAAGTTTCGTCGTCGTCGTATGACACCCATTGGTCCCTATCCCAGGTGATCCCTGAACCGACACTAGTCAGTAAACTCCTCGCATATGATTCAGGGGCTACCTAAACTAACATTTTACACCAGCCTTGGTATCATGAACGGGTTTGAGACTCTTCTCAGCAATGATCTCATTGATCTCTTGTAGTGTGAGGATTCCTGGCGCTTTGGAACAACGACCCGCCTTCGCTCCTTCAGAGAATAGGCAGACTCCGTTAGGCGTGTTGCAGCTAGGATCAGAAAGCGTGAATGACCGTCCATAATCTGAGAACACGACATAAGTTGCGGACATAGACCGGAATGGGGACTCTTATTCTTACAGCCTTGGCCGAGCACGACTTTCTCCGGTTTCACACCAGCTCGCCAGAGAAGATCTAAACCAAGATCGATCTCGGTAATATTTGTGTGAGTGCCGACTTTCGGTCCGATTGCTTTGGACGCAGCGTCCCAAACACCATGTAGATCGTAAGACATAAGATTAAACCAGTCGACGGACGGCTGATGCTTGGCCAGTTCGAAATGTTGTAGGTACCAGTACGATGCCGGTAATGTGATGGTATACCCATACTTTGACCCAAATGCTGCCTTTATATCCTGTGACAGTAGGACGAAGTTGGCCGAATCCTCAACGCGACCACCTCGGTCGTCTTATAATAGTTAGGCACAATAAAAATGTGATTTGAATGATACCTCTGGGGTTTGTACTAACCTGCGGACGGGTATTCCCAGTCCAAGTCCATGCCAGTGAAGCCATAAGTGTCCATAAACTTAATAGCGTTATTGACAAACGTTTTACGATTGGCCGAAGTGCTGGCCATATTACTGAAGGCCAACTGATATGGGCCGGCTGGTGAGGTTGGTTTCTTGTTAGGTGACGACATAGGACTAAAGGGGGACATGGGGATATCTACTGATTAGGAAGATACTTACGATCATTGAACGACCAGCCGCCCACGCTCACCCAAGTCTGAAGCCCGGGTTTCTTCTCCTTGAGCTTTGTAAAGCGATGGAGCAGCTCTCCAGCGTTTTTGTCCATAGGCAGAAACTGGAATGTGTTGGCGTCAAAGAACACAAATGCAAAGTTAATGTGGGTGAATCCGTTAAGATTCAAATCCTCAGGTGCCACAGACTGACAGGCCCTCGTGTTCGCCCAAGTCTCGTAGTATCCAATATTCCTGTCATTCACACTGCCTCCGTCCTTATTGCAAGACGGTCGCTTGACATCACCACAGCTTCCAAAGCCTTCCTGGCAGCCTTTACCGCAGAAGTCATTGATGGAGCCGCAAAAGCTTGCTTCGAATTAGTCAAGGGTTCACCACAATACGTTCCAAAGGGGCATAATCACCCGAATTCAGAGCAGCAGACATTGAGAGGACAGTTCTGCTTCCCAGGCCTGCCGTACTGACCACATTCGGCTTTCGCATTGCAGTTTGACGAGCAATTTCCAACGCCACATTCCGCGGGTGAATAACCACACAGTCCCGAATGCTATCGCGATTTAGCCTTAGTCTTCTAGATTTATGAGCCTCAGGGACACTATCAACATACTGTGCCACAGCAAGCTCCATTAGGGCATGGTGTTTCATTGTTGCAGGTTCCGATAGGCAGATCAAGCGCTTCTGCTGGCAGATCGGTTCCGAGAAGGGAAAAAGCAGAGTTGAGGTTAAAATAGGATGGCGAGACTTGGTCTACGGAGGTATCGTTGGACAAGGTGCTGTTTTGGCATGCTCCGTAGTCTCCAAATAACCATCCAGCCAAAACCAGACTGCTGGTTAGGAGAGAGTAGCGCATGATGACAAGCCTGAAGTTGTGAGGAGTTCTCTCGACGCGAGCTCAACGTTAACTTGCGTAGAACCGAGAGCACAAGATAAACTCCTACACGATGGTGATATAAATTTGGTTGCGCAGTCGGCAGACCACCTAAGGTGACCTCGGGTACTTCCGCGAGAACTTCACGAATGTTGGTTCCATAGTGCTGACTTCCTATTGTCTTGGCCCTTCCTCTACTTTTGTCAGATATTACCCGGACTTGCGAAGTCGCAAAGCTTTCCTGTTATGCCGAGCTTTCCATACTGTCTTGTGATAAATCCTGTCAGCGTGGGGCCAAGTCTAGACTGTTGGTTCTTCACAATTCATTGCATTTACGGTGTGTTTGTTGCCTCATCGTTCGGAGTTGGGACCAAATTTTAGAAGGTCGCCGCGAGCTTGTATAGGGCTGAGATGATACCAAGAGTTGGTCTGACTAAGGAATACACGAAACCCACATTCTGACCAATCAAGGCGCCTCAAACTGTCTGTGCCCTAACCTCGGATATCCTGCGATGAGGAGGGTAAGCACCGAAAAACGTACCGAAAGAGGGGGAATATTTGCCTGCTACTTTCATCGTGATAAACCATCATGTGTTATGGTCGATGGCATGAGGCTCACCTCATATTGAGGGGCATAGACATACGGTGTTTTTCCACACTCTGCGTTCTTGACGCATCCGTCTTCAAGGCTTCCTGACAGCCACTCTTGTGGTAATCAACAGTAGTACCATCGAAGGGTATCTTGTCCGTTGGTTCCATAAAGCAGCATATTTGGCGACAATGTCGCCTCTCAGTGCTTTGCTCGCCATAGGCGCGCTATCGATGACCATGGCCTTCCAACTCTATCCTTTCATTGCCCCTGAGGCTATGTCACAGATACTGGGAATATCAAGCGAGTGCATTTCCGCTTTGTTAGTATCCTCTTCCTGGTTGAATTTCTCTATAGTGGCTTCAAAATAAGACTAATATTTATCACCAGGAACACAACTTTACCTTGTGACAACGACTTGTTCCAATGGACGCAGCAAGTCGACCAGGTATACTGGGAAGAAACGGACGTGGCCACACTCTGCACGCCCAATTGCATCTCCAGCGCTGCAGACTGGAAAGTCCGGGTCGAAAGTGCCTGCGAGGATGACTACCTCCGGTCTGGAGAGCGCTACGTGCCAGCCGACACTCTCAGCGGCCGTTTCGTCGAGGGTTTAAACATGGCTTGCATGAGGTCCTCCTCCAACGAATGGTGCCTACCCGAATCGTACAATTGGGGTGTGTATAAAAGCCTCGCTGTCTGATACCCTAATCTCCTTATGTCATATAGTTTAGAAAGTTCTATAATAGAAAGCTTAGAGATCTCGACTAACGTATTTTCATGCATGCAGTCGGCTCGGACGTGGTCCAAGTTGACTGCGACATGTTCCCCACGGATCCCTGGTGTCTGAACCGCGCGGACCCGAGCCCGGAAAACAGCCGCATGTCGGCGCTCTACGACGACGAATTACTCTGCTCCGAGTGTTTCCTCAAGATCCTTCACGCGCGGGTCACTTCTGACTTTCTGGCCGACACAGATTTCTCAGAGTACCTTGTCAACGAGATCCAGGATATCCAGAACGTGTGTCAGACGACTATGGGAGAGCTGGTAACGAGGGTCGTGCCAGGCTATCCGCATATTACGGACGGCGGTGAGATTGGTATACCAACCACATCCGCGACCACGACTAGTGACCCAACTCCGACTTCGACCGCGTGTACAGGACGCATGGTGGATATACGTCCTGATCGCGAGGAGGGTCTGACGTGCCACGACATTGCGGAAAAATATGAGTTGGCATCTGGCGAGTTTGCCATTGCTACAAAGAGCGAGTATTGTGACTCTACCGGGCCGATCTGTATCCCGAACACGTGTAGCCTCTACCGAGTTGCAGAGAACGAAACATGGTGGGACTCTTCTCTTACTTTTCGTCTCTATTGCCTCCTTTCATTTTCGACTGGCATGCTCTATCGATCGTGACTTTCAGCTTACCATTGCAAAAACAGTGAATCAATTGCGCAGTCCTTCTCAAACACCACAACCGAAGTGTCTGTGGCTCAGCTTGCGAGCTGGAATCCGTACATTCTAGGAGCTTGTGATCATTTGGCGGTAGGCCAGCTTATTTGCAGCGGGTAAATTTCTTTTCCCCTAAAGTCTCAGGTAGCACATAACTCACAAATTTGCCAGACCACCAGGAGGCGCCTGGATTTCTCCGCCGGCCTCAGAAATTCCTGATAACGGGGATGGGCCGGTCCGAGGTGGACCGGGTAGCACCGTATCTCTTCCCATCGTAGAGGACCCCGACGCTGTTCCGGCAGACCTAATCCAAGAAGGGATGCCTTCAGATTGCAGGCGATGGGTGGTCGCCAATTCCACCACTGCAACTTGCTGGAAGATTGCTAATGACGGGAAGATCAGCCAGCAGCGGCTGTGGGAGCTGAACCCCGTATTAGGAGAGAACGGGGAGAAATGCACGACTCAGGTCTGGCTGGGCTATTACTACTGCGTGGCCACTGAAGGGGACGGCTCGGACCCCGAGCCGACGCCGACAACCACACCAACCCCGACTCTGACGGGAACTCCCAAGCCAACGGATACGCAGGCCGGCATCGATCCCAACTGTAACAAATTCGTCAAGGCGGAAGTTGGAGACGGCTGTTGGAGCCTGGCCACCGGCGCCGGGATCGAGCCTGCACAATTCTACAAGTGGAATACGGTGGTTGGGCCGAACGGAGAGGACTGCAATACACAGATTTTGGTGGGTAACTATTATTGCGTGGGTGTCGCGACAACTATCACGACGCCACCTCCGACTAGCACTACAGCGGCTCCGCTACCAACGAAGACGCAGACGGGCTTCCCTTCAAACTGCAAGAAGTATGCGCAGGCGGAAGCTGAGGCTGGTTGCTGGTCATTCGCGAATGATAACGGGATTGACCTGACGAAGCTGTATGAGCTTAATCCAGTGCTGGGGCCGAATGGAGAGAACTGCGGGACGCAGATTTGGGAGGGTTATTACTACTGCCTCGCTATATAGGTTAGATTTGAGTCAAACGGATCCTGTAAAATGAATGTTGGCCTATATTCCCTAGCTTATATACTCCCATTTTCCGCCCCTAAGAGCGATTCAATGCATTAAGTGATTCATCAATAACCTCTTGGCGAAGATTCTTGACAGCTTCGAGATATTCCGCTCTTTGGAAGTTATCGGGCCATCCGTGCTCTTTGAGGAGACGACTGACCAGCTGCGTCAAAATCAGTATCATACTTCGAAGATTCGTCTTTTCAAGAGAGGAGTGCTTACCGTTCCTTCGGGGGGTTGCTCGCCAGGGACAACTATCGCACCAAATGTCAGTATTTTCTGCCATATTCTGTTCCTTGGTTTGCTCAGGAGAGGTGGCTTACCCCTAGGCACCCAATATCCCGACCTAGGAGCAGGGACGAGCTTAAGGTTAAGAAGATCAGAATGGACACTGTCGAAGTATTCCAGGATATCGACACCCTTCGCATTGCGCCGCCAGGGCTGGCTTTCTGGGGCCGTGTCATCTATGACATACAACCCAACGGGAAACATTTGTCCTAATACTCAGAGAGATCAGATTGACTTTGCCGGTGGGTGAGAAAGTGAGGTCAGCACATACCTGCATCCGTATCGACGACCCAAAACGTCGCATCACGACCGAACGTCAATGAAATCATACCGGCGGGATACTCAGCGTCAAACGGCATCATATTTAGATGGTGAAGGCGCTTGCCGGCGCACGACTCGGCGGTCTTGCCTCTGAGCAGCCAGCCGTCGCGCAGGTAAGAAATAGGCCGTGTCTCTGGATATATTTCCCATTTCTCATCCTTCGGATCCTGTCGGATGTAAGGTATGTGGCGTAAGAGATCAATGGCCTCGTCTGAGCGGTTCATTTTACGGAGAACGTCGACAGCTAACTGATCGTCGCTCCATCCCTGAGGCGGCGGGCGCTGAATCACGGATGGGTCGAGATAGGCCATTCCTACGAGTAACTCGTAGTATTCAGTAAGGCGCCTAGCGATAGCATCCCGGTCGTATGGCATGATTCAGATGAAGCGGAGCGGAGAGGAGTTTGAGTAGGTATTGGCAACCGTAGAATCAGAATCAAGTAAGAAAGCGGGGTAAATGTTCAAGGATGTGGATATGTGAGATCTGATGCCGAGTTTTATGTCGAAGAATTAAGTGGTCACTAGTGCCTGTCTTTGTTGGCAAGAACGCTTTTTTTGCGTGTGTGTAAACGATTCCTAAAGGAGATTCTTAGGAGAGAACTCTTGACAGAACAGACGTTGATTATATCCCTCTTTGCCTCCACCGCCACATTCAACGCCCGACCAATTATAAGCTTCTACTAATGTCATCCCGTCTCACCCCCGTGAAGTGTGACTTCGGGCATAAAAACGAAGTTGACAATAACACAAATGCCGACGATTAGGCTGCTTATACTTTACTAAGCGCTAACGGTAACTGCAATACTATGGCGGCAAACGGCAGTGATGATGGCAAGTACAAGACACAAACGTGATGCCAAGAGCTAGAATATTCGAGGGGAAATCAAATATGTAAGAAACCACATGGGAGTAAAACCAAGATAGAGAGGACTCCTGCAACGCTGTAAGTCTGGATGCCGAGCTTACTTTAATCTCTACTTGTCATGTCTTGCTCGCCGGTCCAGCCTACAATGTACAAGATGTCGCAAGCAGTTGTGATTACTTATTATTTGAGACGGGCCTCGGAACACAAGAGCATCTCTTGTTTCATAAGGTTACGTTTTCGAAATAATGCACTTATTAAAATTAAACAACAATAGGTAACGGGTTAGCAGAAAACTTTTAACCGCGCACCATACCTTGATGCCAACGAAGCTGTGGGGAATTCAACTAGATGTAACCGGAATACTACGAATTGGTCTTACTCGCATATGACCCTACTGCCTGCTGCATCCTCATTCTATTATTTTCGAAGCTGTCGACAAGAATAGCCGTGGAAGAGTTACCAACACTTACCCTTTTCAGCTTACGGCTCACAGGTGCAAGTCAACGCTGTGTACCTAGGTTATAAAACCGTATTAACGCGCGACTCCCTAGCCTAGCCACCTAAACTGCCGCAAAGAGCTAATAGTTTCGGATTCTCACTCTCGAGGATTACCAGTATGCTGCCACTCCCTTCCAGAAGGGAAAACCTGTAAAAAGGCTTAGAACAGCAGAATCTATAACACGAATCACTCGGGGTAAGTGCATACGGCCTATTAAGCGGTTTGCAATAGGTTGATATATAAAAAGGTAAATTGGTAAGGTGGGTGGCCCAGAGGTCTAGCTAGCTATGCCCTCATTTTAACAAATGAAATAGGTGTTAATTTATTATTATAACGACGAAAGTAAGGCAATGTCATGATTTCTTAAGTTACTAGGCTTGCCGATTAGCCATAGTCTTTAGTGCAGCGCTGGAGGATTATCATCCTACAGGTATCTAGTAGATAGGCTCCCACCCGCCAAGCACATCTTGCATTAACTGCCGAGACAGTCACACGCACTACACCACGGCAATAAGTCGTACAAAGTATATGCTATGTTTGGGCTGAGGCTGATTGTAAGTTGCATGGGATCTGACGCACAACGGTGACTTGGAGGGAAGAGTGGCGGATTGCCTTTTCGCCCGGCCATAGTGTAAGATGCATGACATTACCCCCTCGCAGCCTGTGAGGCTAGGCGCATAGTGATAGCGAGTAGATTGTTCGACGCGGATGCGGGAGCAACTGAGGTGTTGCCGTGTATATAGACATACTGCATAAAAGGCATGAAATGGCCCACATGAGTCGCCGTCCCCGCTCTTCTTGTTTATTCCAGCTTTCCCTCTTGTTGCTCTCCCATTTGGTGTAGATGTAACGTGAGATACGCGGAAAGATCAAAGATACTCAACAAGATTCTATCTTACGGAGAGGAATACGTACTATAGTGTCAGATCTAGATCTGATATTATAAAAGCAACAACATACTCCTCTATCCTGCCTATTGAGTACCTTCCTACCTACCATCTCACTCCCCCTTTCCGGCCGCCACTATGCCTAGACGCTACTACGAAGACTACTACGAAGGCTGCGAAGACTACTACGGAGGTTACTGCCGCGGTGGGTACTACTACGAAGAGTACTACGAGCCAGCCCCGACCTCCTACAAGCGGACCGGGGGCCGCGACAACTACTACCATCATTCCTCGCGCCCCAAGTGCCGCGGCTGCTCCCGCCGCCGTGAGCACTGCTACGATGGATACTGCTCCGAGTGCTTTTCGTTCTACTTCAAGCCACCAAACCCCCGTCTCCTTGTTCCAGGTACGACGAGGAGGGAAAGGCTAATAAGAAGTCTTAGAAATTACGAAGAATAGGCTTGGAGAAATAACTATTGTTGTCACACTCTATTCTGGATGATTTTCTTACCCGAAAGGAGGTGGCCGAAAACGATCTCGAAATGTCTCACCTCTACAGCAAGTTTACCACCATAGCTTAGTGGATAGTTGCAGCAGGCTGCATTAGCTCAGGAAGTACGGCAAGAAAGGAAATTCAAGATGTATAATAAAACATGATACTTGATTGTTACACGCGCTGAACGATAATGCCCTTAGTATTGCCCGGCTGGAGGTGTAGCCCGGTTGAAAACAGGTCTTCCGTGAACATACACTTCGGCCATACGAGTCTGTATGACCTTGTATAGCCCTGTATGGCCTCATGTCTCAACTCACCGAAAATGAAGCTATTCAGCCCTCGCATATTATATTACCAAGCGCGGAGATCGGAGGTTAGGACCCCCGAGGGCACTTGTATAAATAGACCTTTAAGGACCTAGGCAAGCCATAGTAGAGTATTATAATCTGAGGTTATCTCAAAGCCCTGATTCCAGCCTTTGTTATAAATATAAACCGATAGCAAAACAGAGGCCCGGCGGCTGCAAAGTAGGATAACAGAACCTACCGGGGCTACTACACCCCTACGGCTCACATGATAAGTCAGCATAGATTCTCGTGCCGAGTTCCTAATATCGCAGCACCTCTGAGCACTGTATTGTGTGATACGAAGTGTAGAATGCTGAGCTTCGCGAAATTGCCTGTGCCAGCCCTGTGATAACCACTGGAAGTGAAATCGATATGAAAATATTAGATATTATGTGATGGAGTGTGCGGTATTGTCCCAAGGTTCTTCGTGCTTTCGCGTCTTACGAGCACATGTGCGACCATCGCTGGCCATACAGCTCCTGGGACCATTACAACACAACCGCCACAGTTACTAGCTGAATCCTATCGCCGCCTTATCGCCGCTTAACCTCCATTTGGTTCGCTGCCACCGCACCAGCGATGTTTTCAGTCGCACACACCCATCGGGTGAAAGGCGAGCGGATCCTGGCGGGGTTGGCAGATTGACGTATTAGATACTCGAAGACTCAGACCAGACTAATCCGCCTAGATAGTTAATAAGGCGGCGTGTCTAACACGAGGCTGTACGTAGCTTCTATAATGCCTGATGGTAAAGACAAAAAGTAGGTGTCGGGACTGCTAGTATAAGGGTATGATATGACATTTGTTGATGCACAAGGTTATTGGAAGCCTCGTAACTACCTATTTACTATATACAAGAACTTCCTTTGTTTTATGTCATGGAGTTGTAACAGGAGGTCGTATCAGTATGGTTACCTATACAACTGTGCTAAAATCGTCTATCCAACCATGTACGCACAGCAGGGGAGGGGAAAATGCCTTAGCGCGCCAGGGGGGCGTATGAAAGGCGTTACACATAGATTGTTATAAGAATATAATTAATATACGGCCCAATTGGATTTCATTGTTATCTACCTACATCTATGTCACTAGCTAGGCTGCCGCTTGATGTAATCAACCCCTGTCATTGGTACTGTAGGCGAGAATCCAGTAACTTCCAATCTAATCACCCCGGACTACCGAAGCGTATGGCACCTTGCTGGATGGAATGGCCCTTTCTAGGCCTGCACGTTAATATCTCACATCTTCCGCCTCACAATATGCTTCCCCTTACGTCACCCCCTGAAACGGTAATCCCACCATCCTTCAACTATCCTTGCGGCGCCTGCCCATGTGAATCAACTCGCCCAGTTCATATAAGACCATTAGGACATATAGTACCAGCAGCAGAGCCCTCGCGGTAGGATGGGTCGGACGTCTGGGGCAGGGTGAAATTCCGCCACATGAAAGGAATCCACTTGAACAGTCTTACTTTATAGGATTGAAATGTTCACCGAAGTAAGACGATAAAAAACTACCTTACGGCCTATTCCGCCTTATCCGCCATGGTAGAAATATGTCCCAGCACTAAATGAATACGCTCGTCAAGGCTGCTGCATGCATTAATAACAATGAGGTTAGAAGCAGGCCGGTATAGATTGGCACCCATAGCGCGGAATTGCTCCCGAGCAGCCTCCTTGGCCTCGGCCCTGCCCCCATATTTGTTTGCGTCTCTAGGCACGTTGTCGATAGCGGTGCGCTAAACCCGCAACAGATCAACATAGGTGCATAAACAATTGTCTAGCATAGCTAGGTTATTAAAGTTAATGTAAAACTTAAGGTGGTATATATCTCACGTCAGACTACGGGGCGACATACCGCCTCACTAACTGCTTATATATGTAGGCTAACAATATCTAAACCCTCAGGTACCTGGTACAAAATTGTAGTAGCATGGGAATGATATTGGTTTCGGACGGACATTCGGAATCTAGGAGAGGTTTAGATCGCGTTGCTCTCAAGCTTTCGTATGCCTGAAAATCCACACACTTGGTCCTGTCGGACGAAGGTAGCGGTGTCAATCAATTGCACTGTCGTCTCAAAACTATTTTGAGTCGAGCTACCCTCGTTGCTATATACTTCCTGGATCCTAGAAGATCTATGAGATACAAGATCGACACAGTCTGAAGTTTAACAGCCACATGAAATAAGAAAAGGCCCCCAATACACTAACCCCCGAGTTGATATGGTTCAAGCGGTTGTACTACACGAATTACCTCCACAAATGAGTCAACGACAAGTGCAATAATCATGTGATCCCGTTCAGCCGGGTTAATGCTGCCCAAAAGAGGACTCTCAAGTCCGTATATGGTATATGAGCTGGACTCTCCAGGGTCCGTGGACAACAACCGTGCGTAGCTACCGGCACGACTACTAATACTGTCTGGGAGTAAAGAGGCTTGAACTCCCGTTCGAGGAAAGTCCTAGACCGCGGATAAGGTGGCTTCTAGTCTTCAAGACCGGGCAATTGCGTCTAGGAGACCCCAAAGCGACTCCATTATCCCTATTCGTTAAGGTCGATGTGACGCAGACGTCTTCGTCGGGTGGCTGGAAAGGAATGCGCAAACCCATTCGTAGATCTGTAATCATCATAGAGCCAATTATAAGACTTGATAGTATCTCTAACCCTGTTGCCTTGACGGCAATCCTTGTAAAAAGCACTGTCGATTCCTCAATCGGCCGATAAACTAGTCAGGTAGAGGGGACACACTAACCTTCCCCCACCCCCCGTCTCTTGAGAGATAATGGGAAATACAGTATCTTTTGCCGAGAGCCAGAATCTGTAATTCTTGACAAGCGATTTAGACCGCTATGAGATTCCGTTAGTCGCAGTTAGTTGTTCTTAATGCATTTCGTACGGTGTCAAAATTCTCTTCCAGTTTCTCAGACATGTGTTTATTCTTGTGCGACTAGTAGGAGTATTCTATGGAAGTGAGGGCATTCAGACTCTCCGGCTATATACAACTTCTAGTCCATTGTCCGGCTAGGTTTCATATCATAACAGTCAACTTGGCGAAATTTATTACGCACTGAACACTTGTACGCTGTCGTATGCACCATTCGGGTGTACACCTTCGGTGTACGCCCTCGTATTGCGCATGTCTTAAGGCTATTGAAGCAAGGCTATTCAGCCCTCGCCTATATGAGCGATATTAGCGGACCCCGGAGGTTATAGATCCTAAGGACACTTGTATATTGTAATAAGGGCTCATATGAGGGCTTGGAATGTGTATTCGAATTGCAATAATTTTTACTAGGGTCTAGAAATTTCTATGACTATTTGGAATCCTTCGGGAAATGGCCCTGAAATTGCTAGTTTATATATACATAAGGGAGTCAGCAGTCGGCAACAATAGTTGCCAACCTAAAGAAATAATTGCCGACTTGCTATGCCTATTCTAGACACCCCTACATATACCTATCTAGCTATGTCTCGGATCGATGTAAGGGATGTCAGATCAAGGTAAGTAACTAGGTGAGTAATCTCGGAACGAGGTAAGGCTGAATTTTAACACCGAGATATCATATGATTTCAGCGATCATGGTGTTCATCTATGTGACATATATAGAGTCAACTAAATCCAGGCTACAAGGCCAGAAGCGATCCAATTGGACCATCGAGGACCTAGGCAAGCCATAGTAGATTATTGTATTCCTTAAACCAATGCAATGATATGAACGCCATCTAAAAGTCATACATCACTAATCACAACTCCTGAACATGTCATGCCTTGCTTCATGCGTCCTCTTATCACTAGACAGGACTGTGACAGTAATCTTCATGCTCTTCCAGCCATGAGGCAAATAGACGAAGTCTGCAGAAGTTGCGTCCGTGCCGTTCAATACAGAGCCTGATGTATGCGCAAGGCTATCAATCCAACGTGGGTGGTAGAGCAAAGCGTTCTCCGCCTTAGCTACTAGTTGTATTTTCGCCGCTGCTTAGAGCGCGGTGCTGTTCAACCCTGGGGAAGTTGGTGTTGTGAGCCACATGCGGTATGAAGAACTTAGTTTTCGGATCCCCAAACCTCAGGTCCCGGGAGCCTCCATACAAACTCTTCAACATTCGATATTGAACGCTTGGTACAAAGGCCTCTGCTGACTTATCGTGGCGGTGTGCCGGTCCCACCCGCCACCGTTTTACCAACAGCTCTTGTGCCCTTTACTTTGAATCATCCTTGAATTCTAACGACTTGTTATGAAGCCTTTTTGTATATACGCAACTGCTTCTTACGCCCACTCACATCTCATCTCCTCCCCCGTGTTCACCTCCGTCAATCTCTCTGTTATACGTAAGTGCTTATACTTATTATGTCTAACCTACCGACAGATATAAAAGCGCCGGAGCTGCAGAACACCCCATTTTATTAGCGTTTAGGCTACAAGCTATAAAGAATGACAAGGTCCGGTATGATGTTGTATTATGTACGTTGCCCCTCTTATATGGGCGGGGCCCACCCTGTATAGGGGACTCCAGTTTCGGATGCCATAACCTCCAGTCTTGGAGGCTTCCATACTAACACTTTAATATTTGTACGCAATATGTGGCGAACTAGAGGCATAGCCTCCAACTAATGCGGGGGAAAGCTACCACCATCCTTACTGCAAAGAAGAGACAAATCTCGATTAACTGCCTCTAATTGCTTAGCAAGCTGCAGTGCTTGCCCATTAGCTCAGCGTTTGAGCTAAAGTTTGAGTGCTATACTAAGGAATGAGTTTGTGTCATTATGACGATTCAAAGATGGAGACTCGTCTCTATGAATCAGATGACCTCGCCGCATAGCATTTATAGAAACAGTCCCAGATAGACGGCATTTATCTCAATTTCCCCTCTAAAGGACAGACAACTACACTTCCACAATCCTCCCCAAACTAAACAATATAGTCGCACAATGCCGTCAGGAGAAAGAAACCGACGCCAATCATCCTACGGACTCGACTACGGCGCGTCCGTAGCCGGAGAGAACGTTGATTTTGCGGGCGACTCAAACGTCGAAGCGGTAGGTTTCCTTCAACCCCGTCTCATATCGTACATACATCTAATGATGGGAAGCCGGGCACCCGAGACAGAGCGCTCATGGACAAGCTCAAAGACGCGCTGAGGCCGGGCGATGCGAGGCGGCCTTCGGCCGATAAGACGCACGACGGTAGGCATGGCGGCATAGAAGAAGTCATGAAGCCCGGCCATCGCGACTACGACGAGGGCCCCCAGCATCGCAGCGGCGGCCTCCTCGACGAACTTGGCGAGAGGCCTAAGGCGCCGGAAGAAGGCACGCGGAGACGCGGCAGCATACTTGACCAGACACCCTTCGGCCACAGACAGGCATGGCAAGGTGGGCTAAAGCAGGGATATGGTCAGGGCCAGGGGCAGGGTCAAGACCAGAGTCGCGGCGGCGGGCTGATGGATACCATGAAGCAGAAGGTCCAGGAGGGTCGGAATGAGCTTTATAGAAATGATTCGGGCACGAAAAAGGCTGATGAGAGCCGCATACCCGGGAGCATGTATCGCAGTATTCGGGATGATTTCTTGAAATAAGTAGAGCGGGTCGAGGTGGTTATTTTGAGGTTGGGTGGATGGATAGCATGTATATATTTTCATATCACACAGGTGCAGAATAAACTCGCATATCTTTGGCTCGATGCTATCGAGTACCCTGTAAAGTATCTGCCTTTGAAGGAAGCTGCATGGGGAATTGGCTCAGAAAGTAAGGAGTGAAGGCTGATACCCAGCATTGCCCGTTTCTCATGAACCCTGCTCACAACATATTGAAGTAGTAGCATCGCAGTCTTAAGGGTAGGAAGCTAAGATAGAAATCAGTTCCTGTCTGGAGTCTCCGACTAACGTCATAGAAACTGCAAATGTTTAGGCGAACAGCCACCTGCACCTAAAAGCGGCTTAGCGAGGGGATTGCTTTTGTATGCTTAAGGCTATTGGTAAATCCGGAGCACTATTGTGCTCTCTTTCCTATCGAGTGTTTACAGCTAGGCTTGTAAACCTGTGACTAGGATGGATGGAACGCTGGCAACAGTAAATGATACTCCTACGCTGCCACACACGACGTTGGTCACGTTTGTGTTCATGTCTAGTGGGAGATGTGTGGGGTGGATGAAGCATATTACAAGCAATCGACGACAGGAATTTCTCATCGGCGGTGCTACTTAACAACTTAGGGGTGAGTGAGAAAAAAGAGATTGAAAGAAAAAAAGGAATTTCAAGCACTGTTGTGCTCTCGAAAATGCAAGAAGAGGTGTGTGGTAAGATAAATGTTTATAAATGAAACATAAATGTAGTGGCAATGAAGTTCTCTTTGGAATTGTAAAGGAATTAATGTTATTAATCCGAAATTCCATCGATATCCTCTCACACGACCTGAGATACCTTGGCCTAGGAAACATCATTGAAGAGCAAGAAATGCCTAAAATCGAAGCGTAAGATTTTATCATTTTATCCCTCCTTACCTAGTCGTGCGACAGTCTATATTGAAGAGAGATACTAAAGGTAATCAGTAAGGCGCGGGCGTCATCGCACTCATCACTAAGCCTCGAATTTTACTTGAATTCAACCCCCCAGTCAGGCACGGAAAAGCTGGTAGCTGGTCAAGAGCCGAAAACCGTGGCGATAGCTAGAGCAGCAGCAAAAGCTAGACTTGAGGCTTGGGAGAAGTCATGGACGGCCGCAGCTGGCAAATCAAACTTCGTATCCTGAGGTCACCTAAGGCAATATCGAATTATAAACACTATGAAGCGAGTGAGAGAGACGCATCCATTGAAGCGGGTGGATGAGAAGTGTCATGCAGAGGAATTTTAATCCCTTACACATACATTGCAAGTATATGCAATAGGGAAATTGCCTCAAGTTATGAATATTCAGAACCGCCGTCGCCGAAAGTGCGGAATATGGAGTCTATTTGCTCATACCCATTCAGGTCAGGCCGAAGGGAAGTGATGACATTTTAACAACGGAAATGTATGCACTGCACATCGACGAGGAATGGGGTCTGAGACGGTTGAGAATTGCGCATAAATAGCACTTATAACATTCTTAAAGACGAAGGATGTTCTATGATTATGACATTAATCCGATGAGTGAGCTGTGTGATGTGGAATGCGCAGTACAAGAGTAGGGAGCCTAGAAAGGAGAGGGCGTGGAACAGATGGCTCTCAATGAATCTCAGGTGGGGAAGGGCCCAGATCTTGCCAAGTGCTGCCGTCTGCCGGTTCCAAAACTCATTCAAGCCTTTCAAGAAAGTAACACACTTTTACATAGCAGCTCGAAAACAGGACCTAGTCAGAGCGACCATTCTAACAATTTATCTATAATTCGAAAACTTGAATAGTGCTAGTCAAATTGGGTTAAAATGAGGATCCTCGAAGCTCAAAATGCCGTATTGACCAATGTCGAGGTCTACACATTTCTCTCCGACCAAGCCAAGCAGTACCAATCCCAGAAGCGCCGCGGCCCAAGCAATCTAGAAACGCTGCGAGCAGAGGTAGGGGAACCATTACTATATCCTGCGCACGAGCCCTGCAACTTACGAAGCCTCATAGATGCTCAAATATTTCGAGACACCCCCTAACCCTCTTAGCCAGAAGCCGCTGCCATATGATGTCGCCTCTATCCCTGTTCTGCTCCAGAGGTTACAGCCCTACAATATCACCAAGGGCGAGTGCATCATGGTCGTGAATCTGCGGCCCACCACGAGTGCTGCACTTAACGCCGTGCTAGAGGATATGGAGGGGCGCTTCAGCGAACAGCAGCAGGATGAGATTATCAACATTATCATTGAAGTTCTTGGCGAATTCCCGCCGCCCGCTGAAGAGGGTGACGAAGACGCCATGGGGACTACTGAGAATGGCCGGTGACGATCTCATGAAGCATATTTTGCGCCAATTCTAAAGATTAGTGAACACGAAATTATCTAATCATGAGTCTAGCTTGACCCACTGATACTAGCTATTTACATGAGGACGCAGCCCCCTTCACTCTGCCCGCCCGCTTCACTCTTGGTCTGCGCAGCCGTACTGCAGATCTCCTCAAACGCCAACTTAAGCAGCTCGCCCGTGACCGCCGAGCATTCGACATACTTATCCGCCCTCATCCCTTGCGATACCTTGTATCCTTCCTGGGGATAGATGGTGCCATTCGGGTCAGTCTCGGATCTCAGGTCCCTCTTCAAGCCGGCCACTATCATCGGAATACGATCGCTTGTCGGAAATGCACTGCGGATCTCTTTGATCCACTGCGGTTATATGGGGAGTCAGAGATGAGTGGGATGAAATGGAAATGTTTAAATACTGACAACTCGTTCCATGTTGATTAAACTCAATCGTTGACTGATGTCATAACATACGAGAATCAGGTCTGGCTCTAATAGCCGCCAGTCCCCGGGATAGGCGGTATCATAGAATTCAAGACGATATGCCCGTCGCCTGTTGCGGAGTTCAAAAATGAAAGGCTGATCTGTGTCTCGCAATAACGTGATCGGAACATTTCCATCGAGGGAATCGCCGCCCCCGCTAATCCGGCTGTCGTGTGTGTTAAATCATATTCGATCCCAGCAGCTATGATATGAACGTTTACGCACGACAAGAATGTTGTCTTCCCGACGTTCCCATCGCCGAGCAATAAAACTTTGACAATATGCTCCCCCATCGAATCAGTTCATTGTACGCGCTTTAACGATTATTTAAATAAAATAGATACAAGGCGGAAGAGTAGATCACGGAGCAGGCGGTTGTGATAGACTTCAGCCCCTCGATTAAGTAAGCTCTGACGGTAGCTGAAGCCCCAAGTTAGTCCCAGCTGCGCTCAGGTGGTTATCGATAAGACTTTTTACCTTGGGAAAATCACATTTCATTCACTCTCATCGGCTTTAACATCGTATCTCACCAATGATCAAGGTAAATTCCTCTCGAGGAGGGAAAAAAAAAAGGAAATAAATAAAATCTCCTGCCGTTGTAACTATTGTATACATGTCTAACCCAAGTATTTAACCACAAGTGGGAGTGCATGTGGTCCCTCAGCCGCAACAGTGCATGTCGTAGTTGGCGCCCCCATAGCTTGCGCCAACTAGCACGCCGGGCAGCCCAATGCGAATTCTCCACAGCGCCCATCGCACAAGCAAAACGGACCAAAATGGACAGGGGCACGTCCGACTACGGTCGATGGACCAAGGACGCTCTGATCAAGCGGATCGAGGCGCTAGAGCGTCAGATGCAAGCAAAAGATGGCGGCGGCGGCGCATCTGCGAACCCAAGCCCGTCGTCCCCAAACGAGGGCGCGCGAGAAGCGGACGCCGAGCCGCAGAAGAAGAGGAAGAAAGCCCGGCGCGAGATCGACCCGTCAAAGTACTCTACGCGGCTGGTCGCGATGAAGCTCGCGTACCTGGGCAAGAACTACGGCGGTTTCGAGTACCAGGCCAGCGGCATGCCGACCATTGAGGAGGAGCTCTGGAAGGCCATGGTGAAGGGCTGCCTGATCTTCCCTGAGAACCCGGACGAAGTGAACTGGGATCCGTGGGAGTACTCGAAGTGCGGCCGGACGGATCGCGGCGTGAGTGCCTTTGGGCAGGTCATCAGTCTCAGGGTGAGGAGTAACCGGCCCCTACCCACGGCACCGGAGGAAAAGGCTACAGAAACCACCAATACCCCTCATAGTGTGGGCGAGACAGAAACTCCGAAAAACACAAAAACAGAAAAGGCGCCGCCGAAGCGCGAATTCAACGACTTCCGAGATGAACTAGCCTACCCGCGCCTCCTGAACAGGCTGCTGCCGCCAGACATCCGGGTCCTAGCGTGGTGTCCGACCACGCCAGCCGAGTTCTCGGCACGGCACCACTGCCGGGAGCGGCAGTACCGGTATTTCTTCACGCAGCCGGCGTTCTCGCCCATGCTGCAGGGCCTCGAGGACCCTCAGGGGCGCGGGGGGGCGCGGCCCAAGGACGGCTGGCTGGACATCGAGGCGATGCGGGTGGCGGCCAAGAAGTACGAAGGGCTGCACGACTTCCGCAATCTCTGCAAGATCGACCCGAGCAAGCCGCACCAGAGCTTCCAGCGGCGCATCTTCGAGAGCGACATCGTCGAGGTATCCGACGTCGAGACGGCCCTGCCTCACCTGCGCGGCGAGGCCTTCCAGCCCTCTCCTTCCCTCGTGAGCGCGGGGGAGAACTACCCAAAGGTGTACTACTTCCACGTGCGCGGGTCCGCGTTCCTGTGGCACCAGATCCGGTGCATGGTCTCCGTGCTCTTCACGATAGGGCAGGGGCTCGAATCGCCCGACGTAATCGACAGGCTTCTCGACGTGGCCGCGGAGCCGCGGCGGCCGTCCTACGTGCTCGCGAACGAGACGCCGCTCGTGCTCTGGGACTGCCTCTTCCCGCGGGACCTGGACGACCCGACGCGGCGGCGCGCCGACGCCATGGAGTGGGTGTACGTGGGCGAGGACAACCCGTTCAACGCGCACGGCCCGAGCGGCCTCGTGGACGGCGTCTGGGAGCGCTGGCGCGAGCACAAGATGGACGAGCTGCTCGCGGGCCAGCTCCTCGGCATCGTGGCCACGCAGGCCGACCTCTCGAAGCGGCGCTTCCAAAACGCCCGGCGGCACGCGCCCGCTGGGCAGAGGGCGTTCGAGGGCGCGAACCGCGACCGCGGGGTTGGTAAGTACGTGCCTATGCTGAGGAAAGCCAGACTCGCGTCTCCGCAGGAGGCGTACGATAAGGAGGCCAAGAGGCGCGGGTACAGGGATAACGCGCATATGCAGGAGGTCATCGCGCAGAGGAGGGCTGAAACTGAAGCTGCAGCCGCAGCCGAGGCGGCGGCCGGCGGCGTTGGGGTTGTTCAGACTACAGAGGAGGGTGGTGAGGCCGCGTTATAGGGTTGTGAAAGGCATAGCATATCACTGGAGATATTGGGAGATGATCAATCCGGTGAGATATGTGTGTGTATATAGCAAAACTAGAGCTAGGCCTTGAGAAAGGCGCCCTTTAACAAGCCCGGGGGTATCATTGACTCCTCAGACGCCAGATGAATAACTCATCAATAATCAAATAAATAATCCATATATCCATCTCTAAGATCCCAACCTTGCTATGCCAAAAACCAAGCCCTCCAGCCCGTGACCCGTGACCCGTGACCAACAACAATCAATACGCCCGTGCGCCACCGCCACCGCATCGTTCACGTTTCTTCTCCAACACATATCTATCACCAACGGTGCCGCGCTCATAAAGACACTCCTTGACGCCTCTCCAGACGCTCTCCACGACGCGGGCGCGGGGCAGGAGCTTGGGGAAGACGACGACGACATCGGGCTCGTCGTCGACGACGATGACGAGGTAGTGCCTGACCTCGAAGCCGAGGAAGGCTTCGTTGATGAAGATGTCCTGGATCTTGGAGGTGGGGATGAAGCGCGTGGTGGCGCGGCCGGCGAGGATGTTGCCCTTGCTCGAGCTCGTCTGGACGCCCAGGCCGCGGAGGACGAGCAGCGACTCCTCCGTGTACAGGCGGCGGGTGGCGGCCCACAGCGCAACCGCGCAGAACTCGAAGGCGAGGGTCCGCGGCGACTTGCTCGCCAGCTCCGTTGCGAGGACGCCGGGGCGCGAGGCGAGGATGGCGGCGAGGAGAGCCCCGATGGATAGAGGCGATGCCGAGGGGGATGGAGAGGGGAGGGTGCCGTATGGGCTCTGCGCCCAGGCTGCGTATAGGAAGAGCAGGAGAAGACTGCCGACGATCAGCCGGGCCGTGTAGAGTGCGTAGAAGGAGAGCCGGAGGGCCGTGGTTGGGGGCGGGAGGGTCGAGACTATGAACTCGGCGGTCGTGGGCGAGGGGCGCCGGATGCGGAGGTATGGGGTTGTTGTGAACATGGCTGGAGTGATTTGGCGATTTAGTAAGTCGGTAGATAGATAGATAGTTAGACCTAGGGTGAGTCGGATATGCCCGTTTGTCGATATTCTTGGGTGATGGGATTGTCCACCGGGTAGTGATCGATTCGTCTTCTCTCTGTTGTGGAAGATTGCTGGGTGGATGAATGAATGAAAGAAGGTGTGTTACTGAAATATCTGACTAGCTATGGAAGTGTTTTCCACATGATGAGGAAAGCATGGTGCCTGCGGTAATGAACTCAAAAGGTTTATGCGAGCCAGGTTGCATACTCGTGATGCTTCAGAGGAGGCTTGCATTGAGCCTCGTAACAGCGATGTTGAACCCACCTCTTACGTACCCAGTCGAGGTACCTAGGTACTTGGAGGTATGGCACCTAAAAAACAGCAACCAATCAGGCGCCGCCTGTCCGGCCTTATCCGGAGTTTACCCGCAGTGTCTCTCCCTCCCTTATAAACCAAAACAGTGACGCAGATTTCCGACTGTAATGGTCAAATTGGTTGAAGGCGCTTGCAATTCTCAGACCGTCACTCCCGTGACCATAAGAACCCCCGACGCCGCGCCCAGCGCAAATGCCGCGGTGGTCACCTATCCACTTGGGTAGCCAGTGTTGATTAGGTGGCCCTAGGAAATGGAGAGGATGCTTCAGGGAGGCTTCACGCTGCAGAGTATCTCCCCCGTCGCATGGTGTGTTGGAACACGAAGGCTTGGGGACATGGGGTGGTGATCTGAGATGGAGATTGTCAACTCCGTTCTTTTTTTTTTTTTCTTTCTTCCTTTCCTTCCTCCTCATATTATGTATATGCAACTCTAATGGTTCAATTAAATAATTGATGTCATTGTTTGTGTTCTGTCTAATTGACATACATAATCGCCTGTTTATCTCATATAGGAACATCCCTTTCTCTTGTTGCTTGCACCCGGACTTGAACCCCCTCTGCCTACCCGCTCCACATAGGGGACCCAAGTGCACTAACCTAGAACCCTTATAGCAAGCGCCCACCCTATAGATCAATCAACCACTGACAACGCCCCATCATTCGAGTATTCTCTCTCCGAAGCACCAACCAGTATTCTTTTTCTCCATAGCCTTTAAGAATTGAAATTAACACTTTGTCCACGCAAACTCGGCTGTGACTATCCAAGTCGATAGCAGCACATAAGGGTCTTCCTATGGTCTTGTGGCCTACGGTCCATATATATGAAGCTCTGGCTGTTGAGCAATAATTAGCTGCATCGCTGTACCAAAAACCGTCATTCTAGTCTGCTCAGGCAATATTGGGTGATATATTTATCGGCCAAAAATCCGAAATCCAGCCATTGAGGGCTTCATAAGAGGAGTAATGAGAGAACCTCACCCGCGTCCGAGCCGCATTCAGTAAAAAATCAACACAACTAGCGTCCGACTAACTAATTCGATATCAATAGTCGGCATCACGCCCTATGCGTCGAAGTTCACGGGGAATGTGGAGCGACTTCCCGCCGCAGCGCCGCCAAAGGTAGTGATATCATGCTAGCGAATCTCGTCAGCAAGATCTTTGACAATAGGGACTCAGGAGTGAACCGAGTTCGAGGGATGCGGGGCCCTAGGTATACGTGCCCAAGTCACGGAATCACATTCACCACGACGAGAAGACGATTGATTGTATAAACGTGCATCAGAAGATCGATCCAATTGACAGACTTGACTGACTGACTACCTTAACAACGAAGACGAGCACAAACTGCAACCAACATGCAATTGATGATAAATAATAAGCCACGATGACGAGACGCGTCGTCTTTCCTCCTTCGAATACCGATGAATGAATAAACAAATGAATTGTAGTACCTAGTAATAGGGACTTGCGGGGATGTTGAGGAACTATGAAGAAACGGGAATAGAGATAGCAGGGATGCCGTGAGGCAGCACTATTCTTGGAGAGAAAAAAAAATAAAAAAAATAAAAATAGGAATAAAAACAACACGAGAAAAATAAAATATCGTCGTTTTCTTTCTTTCTTTCCCCCCCTGCCTGCTCGCATCATCATCATCATCTTATCCCGTTCCAACGCGTGTATATGTGTATCCCGCTCCCCTTCTATTAACGCTGGAAGGAGAACGTCGCCGGCACTCTCGAGGGTCAAAAACAAGCACCGCTTTTCAAATCATCGCGATCGAGCCCTTCTTTTACCCCCCCTTGCCGCGTGGCATGTGCCGACCCGATTCAGATCTTTCTTTCCTTCCTTCTTTCTTCCCGTCTTCGCATTGCATTCCCCCTCTCTGCAAGCTGCGTTTTTTTTTTCTTTTTCCCTTTCTCGAATTTCCGATACTCTTAGCGTTTCTGTATATCCCTTGCCTTCCCCTCATTCGTGTCGTGAATCATGATGGTAAATAAAGTCGAAGCCAACGCATGCTTTCGACGGAGAAAAAAAAAAGGTAAGAAAGTAAGAAATAAAAAATAGTGTCTGGTAGAAATAAAAAGAAAAATCGTAAGTCTGATCACGGTTGATCAGCGTGTACAAGGTGTGGGGAGTGGTTTGCTATGTGCTGCCGTCTGTGCTGTGCTGTCTGTCGATAATCAAGGTATATAATGCCATACCAGCCTGCTTCCGCTACTCGGTAGGTAGGTAAGTGGAGAGGTCGAGAGGTCGATGGAGTGGGATGGGATAACATCGCCCGAAGAGTTGTTTTCATTTCTGAATTTGAACGCAAGAAGAGCAATGGTATCAATGGAAGAGGTATCGAGAGGAGAGAAATTCAATCGCGTAAATAAAAAAAAGCTAAAACGCCAGCGCCATGCAATAAATGCACCGTATCGTATACGGGGGAGGGTTCATGCCCCGAGTAGTTGAAAATGAAACGCGGAAAGGGATCAGGTTGATAGGATGAATAGGTGGATAAGATGGGATTTGTTTTCGTCTAGATCATCTCGCTTTGGTGCAGGCCGCTGCCGACTTCCTGTTGCTGCTGGTACGCCATGCGCACCTCGCGGGGGTGGCGCTCAACGTTCTGGAGTTGAGGTGGCTGAGCTAGGGGGGGAGGGGGTGGGCTAGTATAGCCGACGGGTGGCGGGGGAGGCGGCACGCTCTCGTAAGGAGAGGTCTGATCAGGGGATTTAGTCCGGGCTCCGAGGATGGAATTACTCCGTCCCCGGCTCGCGGATCGCATGCGCTCCGTGGCGCGGTTGAAGCGGCCGGCAATGCTGTTGTCAGTGTTGCTGCGTCCGCGGTTGTGCCCGTTTCGCGAGGAGGGAGGGGCAGGCGGTGCAATGATCGGCACCACGGACTCTTGCATCGGCGCAGCGGCCGGTGCCGTCGAGTCTTGCTCTTCCTCGTCCATCACGATCTCGATGGATCCGGTGCCTGGTGGGCTGCCGTATACGGTAGGCCTCAACCCAGGCACCGGCGGGGGAGGGGGAGGGGGTGGTGTCGCCAGGTGCTGAAGTTCTTTCAAGATCGGGGGTGGGGGAGGCGGAGGCGGGACGTCATCGCGTGAAGATTTCCTTGAATGTCTTCCGCCTCCAATGATCTCGTCAATCCCGCGCATCCCGGCCGTGGCATCAACGCTCATCTTTCTCGCACTGGAACCTCTGCGTGTCGGCAGGTTCATCCCGTGTTGGAAGGTTAGGTGGACAGGCATGCCTGGAGGACCGGCGGGTTCCTCGGGGATAGGTGCTGACATGCATCTAGGGATGTTAGGTCTCACTGGGGGTGAGTAGACAGTAGAAGGAAGTAGAGTCAACGGTGCGTCCTCAGGGATCTTGGTGGGAGAGTTGTTGCTCAATCTTTCCGGGGAAGGCTGTGCCGAAGAGGGAGGGGAGGTCTTGTAACTCGTAGGAATAGAGGGAACGCCAGGCTTGTTCCTCGTGTCGCCCTGGAACTGTAGTCTCATGGCCTTGGGAGTCGCGGGGAGGCCAATCATGTGGCCATTAGGGCTACGTATACCGGAACCTTTCCGAGTAGCATAATCCGCAGTCTGGCTCCTAGGCGGCACATCTCTTGGAGGGACGAAAGTGGTTTGAGGGAGCTCGAAAGCGCTGGGTGATCGGGCAACGATGGGAGATAGCTGATCGGGGTGCATGATAGGCGGTACAGAAGGGCGTCGGGCAAGAGACTTGCGGCGTTCTTCCAGTTCACGTGCCGCCGCCTCTTTCTTGAGCTGCCTTTCGAGTGAGATTTGCTTCAAATCCCCGGCACTGGCCTGAGTTGCCAGTTGTTCACGGGCTGGCTGGACTGGCATTGGAGGTTCTAGCTGGGCGGGGGTCTTGTTTCTCCTTTTGCGACTCTCAGATCGATCTCGTGCCCTCGAAACAGCGGGTGACGATGGGTCTGCTGCACTACCGCTCCGATTGTGCCGGTTCCTGAATTGCTCTTGTGCCTCAACCGCCGCTCGGTAATCGGCCTCATCATCATCCGATTCATGGTAGAATTTCGCCTGACTAGACATGGGCAATGGTGACGAAGGGGATCTCATGAGAGAGCCATCACCTCGGCTTTCACTTCGGCCCCGGATTTCTAGCGCCGGTGGGCGGCGCTCGCGGCTCTTTTGCCGGCCACCACGACTCGACGTACGACTAGACACTCGAGTGCTTCGAGGGGACAACCGCCGAATCTGGCTTGACTTACGAGCTGCAGAAGACCCATCTAGATTGAGGGGAAGAACACTCTCGTCGTTCAACTGTATATCAAGTTGTTTTGGAGTGCTGAGATTGATGAGCTCTTCGGGAGACATGGGGATTGGGGAGGTGGGGGAACGCTTGGCTGGTTTGGGAGTCCAATTCCTCGCGGCACCTCGCCCCCTCTCTTCTGAACTCTCTCGGGCTCCCTTGCGGCTCCGGCTGTTTTCACGGCTTCGCCCGGAACGGTCATCTTGACGATGTCGGCTACTCTCCCGGCTGCGCTGTTTCTTCGAATAGTGCTGTGCCGTCTCCAAGCTATGGATGTAATCGGTAAGACTTCTATTTCCTACGCCGTTATGGTTCACGCGATAGCTTCGTCCTGCGCTGGAAGTAGACGTGACTGAACCCACCGCTGAGCCAGGTCCACGGCGGCGTGAGGGCCAGTGGAAGCGTGTTGAGGACGACACAGACTGCTCTGGAGAGGTTATATCGCTAGCCATGGCGGCGTCGAGAGAGTTCAGTCGAAGCTCCATTCCTTCGGGTCTACGATCCCGGGCACCATTCCTGCTCGAACGGCCCTGCTGCATCAAAGCATTGAGTGATTCCGGCGACGGAGACGGCGGTGCCGCCTCCTCGCGATTACGGATATCCCTCATCATCATTGGACTTGCTGTAGAGGCTCGTGGAAGGGACAACCCGGTATTATACTGGTCATTTGAGGGCTGCCGAACCGGTTCCTGTAGGTGGGGTGGGGTTACGTCGGGGACAACATCAACGAAAACATCCTGGGGTATGGTGCGTGGGAGTCCGTCGGCAGCTACTTCTCCAATAGAAGGCAGTCTTTGTCGACCGAAACCACCAGGCGTGACAGGATTTGCCGAAGCCGGGGTGTTGAAGGCACTTCGTTGTGACGGACGAAGGAAAGCTGTGCTTGGATCACGACCACCGGGAGAAATAGCCGATTCCGCAATCGGTGTCACGCCTGCAGCAATGGGGGTTCTGCCATCGTCGCCGGTTGCGAAGAACTTCGACTTTTGCTTCTTGTCGTCGAATGACGTTATTAGTTTCAAAGCGGATGACTTCGCGATGCTACGCTGAGGCCCGCGATTCAACCCAGGCGGCGACAGAGGCGGGCTCAGAATTTCAGGGATGTTCTGGTTAATATTTGGGAATGTTACCTGCCCGGCGGATGGTGAAGTCCACGGTTCCGAAGACTCGATCCCAGTGCAAGCGAAGCTAGAGTAAGACTGTCAGTAAAAAGTCGAAAGTCCCAACGAAAGCCCTCGGGTCACATACCATCGAATTGCCAAGCCTTGCTGGCCATGTTGAACAGCAAAGTCTCCCCATTTCTTGATAACTGCAGCTTGGCGCTCCCATACGCTAGGGAAAAACAAGCAGAGCAAGACCAAGGCCTCCAGAAACTTCTTATGTGAAACGTAAATCTCGATTGCGTCGTTATGGTCGCCCATCCCTATCATGATAGTAGCCGCCGCATGGACATCGCCGTTCTCGAGAAGGCGTTGCACATAGGCGCGGCCAAGACTATGTTGCGAAGCTTGACCTCCGATCCCGCTTAATGCGAGCAGCATCCAATCTGACGATGTCATGTTCTCTGACGTCGCAGTCATCACATCAGCATTAATATCCCCGAGCCATTTAGCGAGTAAAATACGACTCGCAGATCTAGGTGGGTGTCGAAGCATCTCATCACGAACGAGATCTTCAATTTCCCGGTTCCACCCGAAAATGATGTTGAGCATTTGTCGGCGGAGGTCATCATTAGTGAGGCGTGTCTGGTCAACCAAAGGGGTACGCTTGTAGGGAACATCATGAAGACGGCTTCTGGTGAACTTGAAGAGATCGTGAACCCTGGATTCATCGGGACTAGGCAAAACCTCATTCCTCAGTCTTGAGGGCCGAGTTCGAGATCTAGTAGATGATGTGATGGAAGTTGAGCTGACGCCACTAATCGAATATGCATCCTTGTCACCGAAGGGCGGTCGGACCGAAGACCGCATAGACGATGACCCAGCAGAAATGTAAGTGTTTTCGGTCATTCCACGTGATTGTACTGAGGATTGGTACCGTCCTTGCGTGCCAGAGTTGGCCGATGATTTAGAGACAGTAGAACTAGCAGTAGAAACAGAACTTGCCGACATATATCTGTCCTGGTCAAACGAGTCACTAGCAGAGTCAGTTCCACGAACCATCCTGGCCAAAGGTGACATGTGATCTTCGTCGCTTTCTGAAATTCCAATATCGACTGGGACGGACGAGTCGGATTCTGTTCCAATAACAAGGACGCCTTGCTCCGGCTGCTCCTCAATAGATACCGGCGGCGACGGTGGCAAAAGATTGGCGGGATGCTGCACGTTGGCGATCATCATTGCTGGAGTGTTGAGGTCGAACTGCTGTACAGTGTTATTGGCCCCAAGAGTGAAGAGGATCGCACTAGGCCCATACACGGCGAGGCCGCGGACATGCTCAAGAGTTGGTATACTATCCCAAGTGACATGTTTAGTTCGTACATCCCACGATAGAGTCTCGCTATAGCAAATTACGTTAGTCCCAAATGTCTTAGGCGCAGGCCCATCCGACCTGCAGCATGTCTCCATAACTTACTTATCAGAAAATTGGATAATGCGGCCGTTCTTTGACCAGCCCATCCAGTTGGGACCGTTTTGGTAACTGTCGTTCCGCTTTAAGATCCGTACTACCTTAGCAGGGTCGTCACTGTTGAACGACTTAGCTACACTCCACACTCTCAAGTCTCCGTCATCGGTCTGCACGGCTAACATGTCCGACTTTTGACGGGAAGACGATGCATGCCAAGCGAGGGTGACTATAGGGGAAGGAGCCCTTGAGGTGCTTAAGCTGTGCAGGATTGTGAATCTGGGCTGAAGAGTGGCGATGATTAGAGACCCATTCTGATACCTACAGAAAGTTAGTCGAGGAAGAGTTTGTGATGGGACAGAACAAATTACCCGATGGCAAAGGTCCTACAGTCTGCAGCGGGGGCCAATGCAGTTATAGGGATCTGATCGATGGTTCGCGCAGATAGGTGTTCGGAGGTCATGGGCTCAAAGAGAATGACGTTTCCTTGGACGTTGCCTAACATCGAAATCAGCACGGGAAAATCTAGTAAGAGAGTCTGCTAGAAGTGGCATACCAAACGCGACATTACCGTTACGCATCCATACTGCGCAGGTGAGGTTCTCATATGAGGAGAACCGAGCAACTTCATCGCCTGTCATCAAGTCCCATACAATAGCAGTCATGTCCACATCATAACTCACGACAAATCTCCCATTGCCCATTGTTGCGCTTTGTGTGTCGACCGCGAGCAATTGAACCTCGGCCGAATGGCGGGAGAAGCGCCTTTCAATCGTTAAACTATCATGATGTGCAACGACTACCGAATTGCCCTCTATAAAACAGTTAGCTGCCACGTAATACCGCCGACCTAAAGTCAAATTTCACACATACGCCCATATAGCAGCATTTGGTCCGTCGCCGCCGTCGGTTCAAAGTATTTCATGGGAATACTGGGCGAGGCGAAATCCCTCGGCTCCGAAGCTACTTTCCCTTTCCTCGACGATCGGCCTGCTGAGCTGTGGGAGGCATTGTGGTGGTGAGAGGCCGACTGATGGCCCGAGGACGACATCGTGACAATATAATCTAGCAATGTGTAAGTAAGCGCACGCGGCAGCTTTGCGCCTGGGCTAACAATTGTCCAAAAATCCGCATCGTCGCGCAAATGCAAATGGGAGCCGAAATACACTCACCTCAAAAGTCAAATGATATCCTCGAGCGAAACCTCCCAATATCCAAACGGTGCGCTACTTGCTTTTGTGCTCGTACATATCATGCACCACCTCGCCTGCTATCTGCCGGCTCAATTCCCTCTCAGCGTTCCGTATATGAGTCTTGTCGTTGGAGAGTAAAGTGTCCGGTTCCACGAGGGGGCGCGCGCAGGCTTAAAACCAACTCCTTCTAACCTATTCGGAACTGTCGAGAAGGCTATCGATTGGCAAGAAATAGAAGTAAGCGCGGAGGGCACCACGTATTTCGTGCACTGGTGGCCTTGACGTCGTGGGAGCGTTCAATATCCAGTGCTGTGTAACACTGTTTGTCTAACTTTGGTTGTGGCGTCGGCGCTTGATCGTCGCTCGCATCAGATCTCGTGAGAGTCGAGGCGGGTGTATGCAAGACCGAAGCAATCACAGATCCAAAGGGGCAAAAGGAGGGAAGAGAGGAACAACGACGAAGCTCGGGGGTGTGAGGGAGCAAATATTAAGAATCGTCTATCGCTACTAAAAAGCCAGCGCCTAAAAGAAGAGGAGGTTCTGAGCTGTCAATGGCTCGAGGCGCATACATAGTATACTACCACGTTAGAAAGCAGTGGGCGGGCATATCTAGAGCGGATACGGTCCGGCTAAGCCAAGGTCTACACCGCACAGGGGTCTGGTCTGATCAACCATGGGAGTGGTCCAGGGTAGCACAGAGGTGTTGATGGAATTTGACTGACAAGCTCCGTTGTGGGTGACTACTGGCTAGAATTTGCAGTAGCTCGAGACCGGGGAGCCTGCGAAGTACGTTCGATATTTGATATAATTAGCTCGATCTCCTGTTCTTGTGCTCGTCACTTGATGAGAAAAAAGCGACGCAATTGTTGGTTGCCTAACGACCTCGTTTGTATTGAGTTGTATCGTATCGTAGTATATGCCAGTCTGCCTTCTCGTTGCCTCAAAGGCATGGCTGAAAGTGCAATTCAACACGGATACAATGATATGCTGCAGACAAGCTAAATCTAGAGTACCTATAATCCATATCGGGGGCGGGTTTGAGGATTCGCACCAGCCTCGATGGGGGCCTCATCTTGGTGTTGGAGATGTATTAACCGCTGCTCCCTCGGCATGCTTCTAAGCTGCATGCCGCTGCAAGAAGGGCACATGGGATACTGGGAGGGTCCGTCGAAGCGAGGCGAGCATAACAATAGGTCGATGGGGACCTTTGTCCTCGACTCATCTTGCAGTCCCCATTGTTCCCTCGACGGTATGCTGACGGCGGAAGCTGGTTGGGCAGAGCAACATGTTAGCATAGACGAGTCAAAGAGGGATGTGCCAGGACGTTGTTCCTCACAGTCACTTGGGTAGCGCCAGAAATGGTGGAAGGGCAGTGAAGGGCAGAGATTGGCCGATGCATCACAAGGATCACAGGGGTCTCTGTCGGGCTTTGGGGTTGATTGGCCACGAAGCTGTCCCTAGCGGTCGGTTCGGCGGCAAAAGGCGTGATTGAAGCCCTCGTTGGTCGAAAAAAATGCAGGGGCCCCCTCCAAAGTTCCCACGTCTAATAGTAGTATAGTAGAGTAGCTATGTACGGGAGCATGTAGGCATGTATTCTGTACGCATTCTGTGCGCTCCATGCCACTGACACCCACCTACACCCACCTACAAACCCACTCACGCCGTGGACAATGGCCAATTCCCTTTCCCCTTATTTCGTGCTATCTACCGGGTAGGTATAGGCGGGAGTATAGAGTACCAAACCTTAGTATACGCAGTGATAAGTGTAGCTCTGCAGCAGTTCTCTCGTGCCTCTGCTTCTGCTTCTGCTTCTGCTTATGCTATGCTATGCTACCCCGATGCAGCCCAGGCCGGGGTCTAGATAGGTTGAAAAAGCCTCTGGCGTCTGATTGCAACTCTAACTCCACTTCCCACATCTAATTCTGTCCAGAATGATTATATCTGGGGCTGGGGTAGCAACAAAGATCGTGCCCGCGCCCCACCTCGACTTATTCTCGCTACTGTCGCTACTGTCGCTACTGTCGGTGCTGCTGTCGGTGTCGTCGTCGTTATTTGTGGTTTGTCGTTCGTTGTTATTGTCGGTGTCGTCCCTGTATCCGGTCCTTGATTCATCCTTCGGCGACGTGGACAACCGACACGACAGACGTGCGCTAGACTTCGATTTCACAAATCAATCCATCCCGGGCTAGCCCAATTCCGCGGACGGCTGCTGGCATCCGCTGCGGTTCCCTCGCTCACATGGCTTCATGTACCTACCATATGGGGTTCCCGCATCACGACACAATCTCCCGAAACGAAGTAGATATGCGTGCGCGATGGCCCTACTGGGTGTCGTGTCGTGTCGTGTTGTGTAGTGCACTGTAGTGTAAGACACCGCAAAGGCGACTCTAGCGCTTGCCCACGTTGACTGTTGGCTGCTGGCTGCATTTTGCATAGTCCGAGACCCATCGTAAAAAGCGGTATCTGGGGGTAAGTCGAGGCGGCCGGCAGTCAGTCGGGTGATTCCTCCATTATCGCGCATAATGATTGCTATATTGTTGGCTGAGATCTACTGAGGATTACCGGGTAGCCCAACCCCTGGGATTGATGCTAGAATCCGCGTTGGGACAGATGTGCGCATTACAATATCAAAGCCCCTGAGGCGAAGTACCATTCACGACTATCTAGATCTATTGTCGGCTGCGGTGCATTGCCCATGGAGTCTGTGCGCTTACACTGACGTCAATTGAACTCCCCATCGTTTAATTGACAAACTCATGCAATCATGTGATGAATTGGCTCGCGCTGGACGGTAAATCAGGTTTGACACTTGCTACTTTCTTGATCTGTACCTTGGATTCGCAGCGACATCGGATCATAATAACGCTTTGATGCCATACCGCCTTCTCGGCGCTGTATAGGGCATATTGGTGCTGTCTATTCTCAGAAAGTCTATATTCAGCTCTGGATCAATCAGAGCCGGCTCGGCTTTTGTGGTATTGCCGATAACAAGCCACCCCCGATTGCTGTTCGACGCATGCGAGCACCGCCATCCTACGCCATAGATAGAATTCTACTAAGCATACTAAGCATAACTACTGCAGGCAATTCCAAGAAGATGCGCGGCCGACCCCTTGCATAACGGGTCCTGTTGTCATACCCAAGATACCGCAACTCAGGGGGAATTGATCAGAAAGGGCATGGAGGGGGGATTCGCTGTTCAGAAGTACAGGGTAGCATTTCCCACCCTTCCCATCCCAATATGGCATACCTCATCCTTATTGTTGGTACACTATCACTTTCAGCTTGTGCATGGACCTCATCTTTAAGCCCTGTCTTCACACTCGAGTGCTTCGGTTGTCACGCTTCCCCAAGGAGCGGCCCAACGGAACGAAATCACATCAAGTAAAATGACGAATGCTACGCTAGGCTGACCTGCAAGGCTACTAATCGCCGAAAGAGGCATTCGGTTGTAGCAGAAGTTCCTTGTTGGCTCGCAATCCATCACCTTGTTATCATATACGGATAGTCGGCCAGTATTCTTGGCGTCATGGCTACAGTACTATTATAAGCTTAAAAAAACACAACACCCACAGGAAGCCGGTGGGGAGCAAACCTTGGCTTCCGTGTCGCTGCGGACCGCAACTATGGGGAATCAATTCACGTCTAAAGTAAAAGGAGGTAGTGTACCCATCGAATATGAGACCAACATACACACCGACAGGCAACTCGAGGTCTCGTATTACGCTATCCTCTTCACCTCTACTTCTCCGGCGTTCTTTTTTTTTCTCTTTAGACATACATGCCTAGTTATAACTGGGTAGTGGAGGTGAGAGAAATCCCCTGCCGTTCGTGAAAATTTCGGTCCCGTGTGGAACATCGTGAAGCACTGACCATTAAACCCCCAGCATTTCCCCTCATGCTACCTTTGAGCGGTAGCATCACAAGATGACGGTGTCCATCTTTGGTTCTGACGGGCTATAAGACGAGCCTGGGTATACGATCTATTAATCAACATGAGGTACAGGGCACATCTAGCAAAGCAATTCACCGGCTGCATGAGAACGCCTCAATGTCGTAATCACTAGTTGTAATAAGTTAGTGTACGGCTATTTCGTATGTGATGAGTATGCCGCCACCACAATGTGGGGTGCATTCACCCTCCTCAAAAGCCTCACAAAGCCTTCGGTTCGGAACTTACCAATAATGCTCAGTACTTCATACTCGCCAATCAACTCCGCACGACAACGCGGTGAAGAGAGATATTGGGTCTCCCGGATAGACGGACTGTATTCATTATTATCGCACATGTAAGTCAAATGAACGCTCGGCGGTGAACAACCAAGGCAAATATCTGACTCATTGGCAAGTGATAACCTCTTGAATGGACGGTGAACTACAATACGATAGCTATTGAGCGTCATCATTTCTAGACTTCACGGTTTGTCACTAGATAACCCCACAGCAGCCCAACAACTCGTTCTAGATCATCCTCGTCGAGCCTGTGAATCCAGGGATCTACAACCTGTGTGCACCTATTAGTGTTGTCTCTAGCTGTCAATCAAAGGGAACGTTACGGAGGGGAGAGGAGGGGAGGGGAGGGGCTTGCGATAACGCCATGGTGCCGGCCAACCCAACAAATAAAGTGTCGTTAGATAATCCTTCGAGTTATCCAATACCCGAATTCCCGAACTTTCTTCTCCTCATATCTATCAATCAAGCAATCACTCACCTTGGCAACACCTGGTAGATAATCACACAAAGATGGCATAACCGAATGTCTTTTCCTCCCCACACCGCCCGCCCGCATTCACACAATCGTATTATCAAAGTAATCAAGTAAATGTTAATAGATGCCCTACTAATAACCCCTCCCCCAAATTGACCCACCCTCAACGACGAGACATACTGGAATATGGTAAGGGTTTCTTTTGTGAGCTCCTCTCCTCCTTCTCCTCATTGACTCCCCCGGAGTTTCGTCCTTACTTCGGAGGACACGACATAGACCCTTCAGATTACCGACCCCCCCCTTGTCAAAGACTGGCCCCTTCCACGCTCCCTTCTTCTTACTCCTCGTATTGTGCGTGTATAGAAATGAATAATACCCCAGTTAGGTGGCTGATGCAACTATTTGAGTGCCTGCCACCGTGATGATTGTAGCCGAGACAAGAAACGTAGGTGGCCGTATAGACAGAGACAAACAAAAGCAAACCAGTCTAGCCTAGTCGACACGAGTGCTGGAATTAGCGTCCGCGCGGGGCTTGATAGCGCACACACGATGCACGATCAATCTGTCTACGATAAGAGGTACCATCGTCTTCAAGTTACTAGTAGCAAGACAACATATTCCAACTCGAATAGCGGTGTCCAGGAAACCGGTAATTTATTGTTTCACATTGTGCAATGGTAGAATAGTATGAGGCACTAGTAGTAGATTTATAAGTTTGTTTTGTATTTATGTGATTTTAATTAATCCTCGCCGTGCACACATCTTCACCTAGGGTATAGGGTATTGATCATGTTCAACCTCGCACACACCAACCAGAATTCATCAACATGCTTCCTTCACCGAGCCGCCAAGAGTGGCCTCCCACGTATCACCACCGAGCACATCCGCCGAAACAACCAATTGGGGGTTTCGTCCGGGGTGTTGTGCCATGTATCTCCTCTTTTGATACAGCATACCCCCCATTCACGTCTCCAACCCCATTCCTGCCCAATGGAACCATACCGTGGACACACCCAAGGCGGTGGTCCGGTCGGCTCTCCGACATCGTCTTTCATCTATCCAATAGGCAACCATCGCCTATGCATTCTTCACCGCTCACAAGGAAAGCTCCCCAGTGGTGGATGATTTTATCGCCCCCATCCATGCTTCGGGAAGGGCACCCACGGCCTTGCATAACAAAGTAAAAGAAAACACACCGCATCCCGCATATGGGATATGTCTATGTGCTGTCTCGGGCCAACTCAGATCGGGCTAAGTGGCTGAGACAACTGGGATTTGTCCAAATCGGGCTATGCATCGCTAGCCTCATCGGACTGTTGGGTATCATGACTCATAGTAAGAAGTGTGCCATGCTGCAGATGTAGGCAGCCATGATCATGCCACACTTTCTTTAGGATGGCTCAAGCCATCGTGAGTCTCATTAAGTCGCAGCACCGTCAAGCCACTGATGCGCGTGTAATAAACATTACGGCGCAGGCCTCGGTGTCGAACTCAGGGTCTATGGCGCATTAGGGTATCATAGGGGGTATCGTATATGCTGTGATGCCGTGTGCTGTAATAATGCTGGGGTATCTATGTAAAAAATAATCGTAATCTGAGTGACTCATGTTAGTGGCTGAGTAGAAAAGGCAAAAGGCTGAAGACAAGGCAAAACTTACAATCATGCTGTCATATCGTCGTTAGTAGTGTTGTTGCCGGCCTCATTCACCAGCCTCGGTGATGGGCGCCATCTGCTCCTGCTTGGACTTCGGGCTTGTGCTCTTCTTGGAGCTACCGCTGTTCTTGCGTGTGCGCTTGTACTGTTGGCGGCGGCGCTCCTTTTCGTTGAGCAAGTGCTTGATAGCCTCCCGTTGCATGGCCATCTTCTGGCGTTGTAGTTCCAATAGCTCCTCCTCAGTTACAAAAGGTGAAGCCGATGCTGTGCTGGAACCGCTAGAGATGCTGTGGGAGTCGTCCGTAAGAGGGTCCTCGAAGAAGAGCTCATCGTCGGAGATGTAGGATGAGACGCGCTCTTCCCGAGTAGAGTCCATTAGGGAAGATCGTTGAGGCCACGAGGGAAAGGCGCAGCTAGCGTGGTAGGCAGCATCGCGGGAGAGAAAGCTACTCGGTGCGATGTCGAGCGGCTGGGAATTTGAGCTCATGGAGCTATATGAACCGTACGGGCTGTACATTCTGATATGCTTCTCTTTACTATTCGAGAGGGTTCGTCGTGTTCGTCGAAAGACAGGAAGCCTTCGTGTATTCGGCTATCCGTTCGTAGTCGCAGTGCGACGATATGGCACAGAAACACTAAGCGTGAGTTTAAGTGGGAGTGCTCAAGTGGATAGCTTATTGCTATTATAGTGAGGTTGGATCGACAAGACTAGTATTAGGCTTGGGTACGATTATAATCATGGTCAAAATATGAAGTCATGGAGGGAGGCCGAGCTGGTGGAATCGAGATGAGGGCCGATATATATGTGTACTATGAATACATACCGCCGGGGGAGGGTACGTACATGTGGATAGGAAGGATACGGTCAGGGTCTCCAGACTTAGATCCATGATTCAGAGTCCGACAGGGGGGAGGGGGGTGGGACAACGGTCTGGCTTCTGACAATTTTCCAGATTTCCCTTCCCCATGGCATTTGGCTGACCCCCAGCATCCCGTCTCGCCGCGTCTGACACAATCTCTCACCCCCCCATGATCCATCATCCTACAGTACTATTATTCCCCACGCCCCGTGGCCCCCCAAAATCCATCCAATCCGTCCCCATGCCCTCCCATCTTCGCTGGCTGACCGCCTGTCATGGTCGCAGACCTTCATGTAACCAAGCACTAGTCAGCTCAGACCGCCTTGAACAAGGACAGAGTCAGCTTGGTTTTGGTTGACTTGCTTGATCCGGGACACTTACCGCAGCCAATGGCATTCGGCGGTTACAAAGCCAACCCGATCCCTTTTGTTTTGATTTCTGATTTTCGATAAAATAGTGGTTTATTCTCGTTTCCCCTTATGTCTAACATCTCTCCCTTGCCGTCCGAACAAGGGGCGAAGTTATCAAGTCCAGCCGAAGAAAAGGATAAGTGTGTCGTTAGCTTGATACACACTACTGTATACGACACTACGCACAAAATTGTGTCTCAACAGGAAATGACAATCAAAGCAGATATCTGGTTTTCCAAGCACTGCGGTCCACCGGATCATGGTCCCCCGGCTTGTCAAGAAGCACGCGTAACCGGGTACTTACAGTAGTGCAGTGTCGTGTATCCTAGTAACACGGATGCTGGTATTAATCAACCGTCAAATTAGCAGGATGGCTTTTACAATTCTAGCAAGCTTCAGCGCCATGCCAACGCCGCCAGGCCTTGGTTACAGTAAGCCCCTGTCATCGGATATCAACCCGTTTCCTACCCAGCGGGTGGCAAAAGTATCAAGGTCTCTCTCTACACTAAAGGGAGCTTATTTTACCCCCTACCCCCTGGATATGGATATTGAAATTGTGCCGCATCCCTCGGGCTGGTAACACATGCTTCCGAAACCTCTTTGCCCTAGTCACATAATATCCCTTGGTGCGGCGCGAAGGATTATACACTACACTATTTTGTTACCAGCGCCATACCACATGCTTTTTCATTAGGGTACGCTGGTAACCGGACCGGTTCCGCCTTTGGGAATGAATGAATTGTTATGATACGGAATGCGACCCATTAGAGGGAAATTCCCCTTTTGGGCAAGTTTAGGGATTTCTTTTTTGCCAGTCAAGTCATTCCTCGGTGCTTTTTGTCGTTGAGCCTTGATCATAGATCATATGCGACATATCCCATTCCAAGTTTTCCCTGTTGTTTATTCCAAACTTGTCTTAGGAATCTTGTGTGCTGTCGGACAGCATCTTGCCGTCATCGGCCGCGAGGTGCGGCGCATCGCATCGCATCGCATCGCATCGCATTAGACAGGGCAGCGGCATTTTTGCTTCCCACACACACTTTACAGACGACGATAAGTATTAGAAATCAGGATTTATTGGTGATGACGACCTGTTTGCTCGCTTGCTGGCGCCTGTTTGTCATCATCAATCTGATTTCGCCTTTGCGACGGGAATTCCGTCAGCATGGGTATCGAAATCAAGGGGATGGATGGTCCGTGGAGCGTGAGCGAAACGTGGGATTACAGGATTTCTCTCCACTGCTATTTTTGACGGGTAACAAACTAGTAGTGCATGGGTGAATCCTCTTCCTGGGAGGTGTTACCAGCACCGGGCTACCGGGTAGAGCGAGTCAGTGTATACCACCCTCACCAAATGTACTTCTGCCTTATTCCTTGCCGGCGACTGGTCGCGATGGTCATGATGAACGGGAATTGAACAATTACATTGTCGCATCAGGTCGCAAATTATTGCATGTTGTCAATCATGCCTAGGTGCCTAGAAGAAACAGGTGTGAACACAGACTCTCCGGTTGGACTCATTCCTGACCGCAAGTCGGGTCTTCTGCAGCCAATACGCACGTCGTTCGCAGACCGCTGTACAACTACGCTGTTCGTATAGGTGGCCTTCCTGTCCAGTGAGTGGCCTCGCTTACCCTCCTCGGCGTTTGCTCGCAAACACCAATTGTGTGTGTGTCTGCCCTACATAGTAGATATATACGTAGGAGGTCTGGCTCTCTGACTCAGATGCAACACAATTCGCAACACCGCCTCTCAAAAGCCCAACTGCATGGGAAGCATGTGCCGCCCCAGTCATGTCATAGATTCGTAGTGGCGCACCGATATACTACACTACATAGTAGGATTCAATCATGTTGTAATTTACACGCGGAATGTCTGCGAACGTCGCCATTCCCTGTCCGTTTACCGATGGCCCGGGGTTAATCATGGATGCCACGTTGTTGGCGCGTTGTTGGATGCGTTATCCGATTGTAATTTCGCAATGACTTGCTCACCATCGAAAATGACATATCGCAAATGCCGCCTCGAGTATCGTACACACACCAGGAAGCGATCGAGACTTGTTAAGGCTGATAAGTGAGCGTGCGCATTGCCGCAACGCCAAAATGCAACATAACACCTGTCTGCCTGCCTCTCGGTCTCGGTCTCCATCCATCCAGCAGCGCGGTCTCTAACCTTCATTAGGCAGTTGGTTCACCAGGCTCCAGAGCTTCCAAAGCCCGAAATCCCTTTTTCTAGAATAACAGTCGGTATACCGACTAACTGGATTAGTGTCGTATAGTACTACTGTTCTGGGCATATCCTCGCCACATGTGCCTGTGCTAGGGCTAGTGACAATTACACTAATTAATGGAGCCGTGCGTCCGGGGAAGATAGCCTGAAGCAGTATTTCATTTCCTTTGGTGTGTCCGTTACCGATGCCTAAGCAGACGTTACTGCCCAAGACCAACGTTTAACCGCGGGACACACATTGTGTTTCCCGACGGCCATAACGGCCGCACACTACTATACACTACCTAAATGTGTACGGAGTACGACCGGTAAGGATTATAATTAAACTTGCCTCTTACTAGGAGGTTGAGGCTCGGCTTCCTGCCTATCCAAGGATAGACATTCCCAAACGCTCCTTTCGCTTGTGACAGACTCCATCCACCACGTTTTACACTATTTTATCCTCATTCCCTTCTTATGACGGTGGATAAAGGAAAAGTAATGTAATTTCCCAAACGTGAGGAATTTTCCCCACGCTTCATTATCACCAACCCCGGATCTCCCAAGAATGTGACGTGCCAAGAACGACAATACGGCTCGTAGAGGATAAAATTCAGCGTCGCGACGATCAGCATTGTCCCGAAATGCCGAGCCTTGACCCTAATCTCGTAATTCAGCTTTGAGCCGACTTCTGGCCGACCTCCCGCGCAGTTATTCCTCGGGAGGCTGGCAGCTGACATTCGGCTATGACTTCGCCGATCTTGGCCTATCTCGATTTTCACCCATAGGGCCGATGCATTGAGCCGCTCAACGAAGAGTTTTTTTTTTCTCCCCTTCGCGTTTTGCCGGGACTACGATACTAGAAACGAAACCTCCTAAGTATATTCGTACTCCCGGTTTGGAGCATCTAGTCTAGATGGCTTAGTCTACTATGTAAAGGAAGAATTACATTACTCATCTGTGTGCCGCGCTATAGTAGCAGTTCCTGGCTCACGGACAGGCCCGTGCGAAAGATTGCGGGATAGTGCTGATGCTGCTGATGCTGATAAGGGGCTGACACGAGGCGAGGCGAATGCGTTCGGCTGTATTGTGGCTCAGTTTCCCCGGATGAAGGGCAGCGTAGCCAAAACGATTCATGACTCGCGGCGAAAAGGGCCGTTTTCTACCAATCCCAGGCTAATATACGTAAGCATGGTCAATGCGACCGAATAGTTGCTGTGGCGTAACGCCTCGGCTCACTTAGTGGTTGTACTAACCACGGCGAGACCACGGCTTCACAAGATCATAATAACCATTTACCGGCCCAGGACTCCAAAGTAGCTAGTTCACTCGAAGAGCTTCCAGAACTCGCGGGTCTATCACGGAGCGGGGGTGTCTTTGTAACACCTGGCCTTGTCGTGGCGATCATTTATGTTTATCCACATGCTTTTAACCTATGAAGCTTGACGGGAGCATACCGCGTCAATGGTCCGGCGGGCATCCAGTAAACTATGGGGTTGGTTGGCCCTAGAGTACCAAAAAAAAATAATTAAATGTGACCAGTAACAAATATTAATGATTTAGAGAAAAAAAATAAAAAAATAAAAAAAAAAGCAAACCACACAAAACACAGAACGTCTAGACGAGCCTACGCAACGTTATATTCTGCCACAAACGACCAGTCACCGTTTAGCCTCGATCTGATTCCTAATGGTTTTGGGCTGAGATCAAACGAAACGCCTAGGCTTTGTTTCTCACCTGTTACAGGTCCCACGTTTCGCAAACCCGGGGCTCGTCACGCACAGGCAAACCTGCCTGCGATCGGTTCCGATTCCTAAGCGAACGCACACGCACTTCCACATAAGTACTATGTAGTGTATTCGTACTACACTATACGGTCTGCACAAACTTTGTATGCGCCAATTTGTGGATGGGATTGCATTTGCATTACATTAGATGGAATTACTGTATATTCGCTATACACTACTATACACCGTATAGCTCGAACGCCACGCAGCCAAAATAGAAAGTGCAGAACATCGCGGAAGCGTTGGAAGGATTATCAGGGTCCTTCTCCCGCAAGCCTCTTACCTCACTCAGGTAGGGTAAGTAAGTGAGCGAATAGATAGTGTATGCGCGAAATTTCGCTATACCGTCTATCGTATTGGCATAGTTACTCTCCTGAAGAGATTAGTAAGTCCTCCGGGCAGGTTACGCGGTGCTCGATTAGGTTACCTATAAGTCGATCAGTACAAAGTCTGTGCGTTTCTTCCCTTTCTACTATAGTATAAGTAGCCACTAAAGCTGGGCATGCAATGCACGTTTAATTCGCGATACGGCAAGGCAAGGGTGGTAAACCAGAAAAGAATGGCGCTACTGCGCTATCCGGACAGCGGATGCAAGATAGAAACGGCCGGGAGATATACATACATATTCCAGCTGCTAGACCCAGGCTGAGATAGCGCAATGTTGAGAGAAGCGCAGGTAAAAAGGACAATCCCCCACGCAAGGTCCTTTTCGTCCTGCTATGGATGTTTTCCCTTCTTCCCTTTCTTCCCCTCTCCGAACTCCTCCTTGAGAAAAATGTGGCGCCCGACACAATACTTCCTGATTTGGAAACATTAAACGGGCGGTGTGAATGCATTAGGAGCTTGCTAGCATCCGGGGGAGCAGGAGGAATACCGGTTACCAGTGGTGTTTCGCTTTTGTCTGTGTGCCACACAGACACACATGCTGCATAGGACATACATACGCTACTACACCTACATTCACCACGAACTGACCTGAACTGACCGCATCGCCAATCTAAATACCTACAAAGCAAAACTCACCGCCATGACCTGCATAGCGTGCGGGCCACTGTTGCCGGTGGCATCCTGTAGTAGCCATACAACTTAAATGACCTACTGAACCTGCTGCTGTAGCGGCGAGCTGGCCTTGGTCGGGCAGCATCTTGTCTCGCTAGTATGGAACTGCAGAACATTAGATGCCTGACATACACATACCACATACAGTAGACACGTAGATATCTCAATGCACCGACTATACGCAGATGCTATGGATCTACCTAAACCATAGCTACTTGTACGTTCAGCGAGATCGGTGGCCAACAGAGGGGGGGAGTGAGGGGGTAAGTTGGCAGTTCCCAGGTCCGCAGGGTTGGCCCTATCGCCAACAATCCGAATTTTGAAGGATGATTCACACACAAATTCGGTGCCGGAATTAAGCCCGTCTAGTTATCGAACCTGATCTGAGTAAGACACCTGCGGCGTATGTCAGCCCGCCGGGGAGGAGTCTGGAGGTGGCACACGTCCTCTACAGCAGTACAGTAATAGGTAACAAAAAGAGAAGTGCGTGAGATTGGTTTCGAAATTAGCAAGACTTCCCTATCGAGCCATGATGGTCCAGCGTACAGGGCATAGGGCTGGCTGACAAACCGATTCCCACGACTGAAATAGGTCGCGAGTTGTCGCGTTGCGTCGGATTAGGTTGCTCTCGGAAATCCCTCGCAGGTTGCAACGCAACATACATCTATATCCGATCGTTATAGCCTAACAACTGTCTTGGCCCTCTTACCCTCATTTCTCTACCCATGTTGTGATCTTATCAATCAATTCCCCATACCTATCCCCCCTCTCCGACAAATCCAAAAAGAAATTGTCTCCCCCCGAGAGCAACCCCTCTTGATAATCAACATTTTCTTACGCATTCTAGAAGCAATGACAAGTCTAACTCCTCTTGCCCCTTTATTCATGTCCTACCCAAAACAACTTCAGAGCTGAAAGATCATTGGGGACCTCATCTCTCAGCTTCCAATAAGATACAATACATTAACTAATAGGAAGGCGAATGGAGCAGACGAACACATCGCCGGAGTGTTGCAACGTACCGTGCAGTAGCAAGCTCGTAGGGTAGGCAGAGCAGTACCGTTGTGCCGTCTCGCTAATTTCGTGGTCCTTTTTACAAGTATCTATCTCACCCCTTCGCTTAAACGCACTCCGCTTGTACTATGTAGGCGGATTACCGCGCCCCGACCATCCCAAGCCACGAGGTTACAATGTACATTGCCTGATCACTAATTATAACAACTCACCTTGCTCGACTAGCTAGGCCACGGGTGAGACGGGTAGCATCTACCACAATAGGAAGATGCTAAGGATTTTGGTCAATATATCGCGATGCCGAGGCGGACGAAGGACAGCGAAGTAAAGGTATGGCTGAATGGCTGACATCTAGGTTGCCTTTTTTTTTTAACCTCCAGAAACTTTTTTTCTCTCTCTCTCATTTCGTCTAGCGAGAGGTGTATAGCTTCGGTCGGGGTAAATTGGTGGAGAGAAAAGTTAAGTTGGAAGTGTTGAAGCCCAATTATGCGAGGAGTGAGTGCCGATATGGTAGAAAGGCCGTCCATGCAGTTTCTTCTTCATGCTGGTGACATGTCTTGCTTGCTTGTCGACCCTACGGCCGCATTTACGGCCCCTCTCGTCAGAGTACGCCCGGTGGTGGCTTCATGACGTGCTTCCCATCACATGCAGACCGGTTCTTTTCAATTGAACAACGAGTGATGGCACTATAGCTATGTGCAAAAGAACAGCGATGTCTACGTATACTGCTTGCCATCTACCCTTCGTTTGGGCACGAAGAATATTCTGTAGGGCTGGTACCGAAGCTGGCCTCAAGTGTAGTGTACGCTCGTATGTATGCCCATGCTGCACGATACTGACAACCAACTTATGTAGCGTCTGGTAAGGTGAGATGCACATCCACGTAGCCGCCTAGACGTTTTGATCATGCTAGAACACAATATGGCCGGCCCTAGTTCAATGTGATTGAAACGCTTAGGATTCCCTGCATATGGCATCGATGTCATCGCTGGCGCCATGCAAGCCAAGGCACCGATGAATCATCAAGGCCATAGTTGGCCAGCACTTGTCGGTGTCTGTTAGACCCTTTTTTTTTATTTTTAATTCCCTCTCAATTGTAGAAAGTTGGCAAGAGTTCACTCCCCTTACACCCCACCTACTTATCCAACATATCGTGAGATGATTTTCGAGGTCGGATTGCCGTTTAGGGAGTATTGATGACGAGCACATCTAAAGTTACCAGGGCAATTTGGATAGATCCCGAATCAACCGCCCGTGGCAGATAGTAATGAGAACCAACCACTAAAAACTGCGAATCAACGATGAAATTCATCACATCCCACTAAATCACTAAATCCCTCCACCAACCCCATTGGCTCTTCACGGCCATTTGTCAATTAGGGCACGACACTTCACACACCCAAGTAAGACCCTGCGACGTCTCCAAAACCCGAGAAGTGAACAGATCAGTCAGACAATTAATCGCTTACGCTACATCATTCGTCTACCCAAATCGCGTCGCCCCGCTGCCGCTAATGTTGCTGCGAGTGATGCCACGAGGGCCACTGAATCGCCATGTATGAATGACATGCCGCTGACGCGGGCTTGTGCTCTGCGAGCTTTAACCAGTCGCTTCATTTACCATTGGGATTGTCGATCGGGTGCTCAGCACTAAGGATGAATATCATCCACCACTCCGAACCTGCCGCGACAGTCAGCCTATGATCTCTGGCTGAGGGCCCAGCATGGGGGGGGGGAGCATCCATGCAGTCGGTGTCGATGCCGACGCAGTCCCGTTGGGACTAGCCCACTAGCTGCCGAGTGTCTACGGGCATTAAGTGAAACAAGCCGGGACCCCGTGCCCATCGTCTCACGCCAACTGCCGGCGCTAACTGGCAGCTCGCAGGACCATTCGGGAAACCCTCGGTCGAACCGGCATATAGGCAATGTATCTCAGCTTCTTATAGTCATACCGAGATATAAACGTGCTGTTTCTCTCATCCAACCAAAGCTACCGCCCTACCCCAACTTGCATAAACCCTTCTAGAATGCTAAGGTGTCGTTGTGCTAGACCACTCCAACGAGGAGTTGATGCTAGATACAAAATGAGTGAGTATCTATCATGTACCCAGATCTCTAATAAATATCACCTGATAGGAGACGGAAATAACAATTGAGTGAAATCATCAAGCCATGTTTGATATAGGATACATTGTAGCGCATAAACACACGTTAGTTCATACATCGAAAGTGAATGTGATAGCCGCCTATTATTGGCCTATGTAGAAGTGAGACGCGCCCTCCGATCTCTCCATGAAGATGATAGCCTATTGGCAACCCCGTGTATGCGAAGACGTAGGCCCCTATCCAGGCTTCCGGATTGCTGCCACAAAATATGTGTAGAGCAATGGCGGCTTAAGTTTCAATTACCAAGGCATCTGCCAGTCTATCTGCATATCTCAGACCATTATGCTTTCCATAGCATAATCCTTCAGCATCATCTAAAAATCACAATTCAGGTTTTTAGCAGCGAGTATACTATTAATAGCGAGGTCCCGTTTCAAATCTACGCTCAGGCAAGAAATGTACCTCGCAAATCAACTCTTCTGTATTATTTTGTGAAAGGGAATTAAACGACGGGAAACCGGGCCCGGCCATGCGCCGCCTGATCTCACCTACGACTAGTACGTCTTAGAATAAAGGTTAGATGCGGGTTTACCCAAGACAAGCAGATTGCATACGTCATGGAATGGGTAGACAATGAACCACGAGATACCGCAGGGCTTCGTGGATAAGCTGGTTTGGTAAGTTTTCGCTTCGTGGCCGTGTTCGTACCGATACTAACGTAAACGTGGACTTAGCTTGGCCATCAGCTGAGTAGTTTGTCTGGGGACCTGCCCTCACATCCCATTCATGGTGGGACAATAGCACTTGAAACTCCCTAGGGTGGAGTACGAATGCTCTCACGACGTGGCGGTGAATGATACACCATACTCAGGAACTGAATCAGCGCGGTCAACCCGAGTTGACTCTTCACCGGAACTTGAATGGCTTTTCTGTATACGGAGAGAACGGCCTTAGGTAAGGCTGCCTCGACTACCCCGATATAAAAAGGCACAACGAGAGGGAAATGCCGCGAGAACAAGTATTTATTCATGAGGCCAAATACACAAATGCCTAACACTTGCGAACTTCGATGCCCTATATCAAATGCTTGTTTAGTAGTCCGTTAACGACGAATACAGGTAGGCAAAAGGCCAACGTTGGCGCGTAAAGGAGGAAAATATTGTTCTAACTTTAGACATTTTCTTTCCTCCTTGAAACGCATCTTGCCATAGCCTCGAACAGCCCCAGGTGTTACATAACGGGTATGATGATTAGAACACTAACAAATCGATATTGGTCCCAGTACGTTCTCTCCCCAAGCCAGAAGTACCTAATCTATCAATAGGTCTAAGCCTCTACACCGTGACGTTCCTAATGATAGAGGAACAAAGGAAGAAGTGGGAAAGCAAGCCACCTATCAACCAGAAGGATTTTCGAGGCTTTTGTCAGCTTGCACATTCACAACTAAACATAATATGACCCCCAAGATCCCTTCCACATGGTGCTGACGCCGGGATCGTCGTCATACCAAATACTCCCTTGCCTACACCTCAAACCAACATGATATCATATTACACCTACCTACTCGGTCTCTTCGCAGCGGCGGGCAAATCCAGGGTTTTCAGATTATACCCAAGCAAGCCTAAAATAAATTCCGTCCATATTGTGCATAATAACCGCCCCCTCCCATACCCCATACCCCATACCCCATACCCAAGCCACGATGTATGTCCAAAAGCTAGGGTTGGACAAAAGAGGCTCAGTATCGAATTTATAAGGACTGCCTCGTGCGGTTTTTCGTTATTGATTGATCGTATTTGCGTCAGAAAAATCCATTCTTATCTCACCTAATCATATCTCCACGACTCGGGAGATACCTAGCAGACAGACCAGACCTTGCAGTACAAAACAGACCGAAGCCGCGCATTTATCGTTTCAACAAGGCCAAAAAGCCTGACAAGAACCAAACTCGGCACCTTCTACGAGAGAAACCCCAAGCCAAGTGCTTTTCTTTTAGGAGGCCTGGTTTACTTACATCGGTTATCCGCTACGCATCGTGCGCCGCCTAGTAAAGCACTTGGATATAAATCTTTCCCTTCCCTTCCCTTCCCTTCCCTTCCCTTCTCTTTTCCTACCTTACCGTCTAATTCCTTTTATAATTGAGTTAAATTTATCACATGCACATCTTAAACTCCCTCACTAACTCCCAACTTCCCACCGCAAACTCGCCCATGAACGCTAACCTGGAAGCCATATCAGTGCAAGCCAGAATCAACAAAACAAACCAACCAACTCACCATAAAAAAAAAAGCAAAGAGCCAATTCGTCCGTTTCAAATTTCCAATTTTCTTCTCCCTTTTTTTTTTTAAGGGAAAAAAAAACCTCTCATCCACCGAAGCGGATATTGCCGACCAGGGCCTGATTCGAACAGACGCTCCCGAAGGAAGTAGATGAGCACCCCAGTCTCCGCCCTATCCAGCTACACTAGACAGATAGGACCGGACAAATTCTAGTCTACCGCGTTAACCACTCCGCCACCTGGCCCGAACGAGTGAGTGAATGAGTGACTGGCGCCGTAATCAAACGCTAGGTATGGCCAAATTACACGACACGACACGACACGACACATTCCTACGCACAACGACGCGATTTCGCGAATATCCATCCCATAAACTCCAACGCCCAACGACGAAAGCAAACAAGAGTTCGGGTTTGTGAGCGTGAGATGGATGGGTGCGTATAATGTATAGGTAGGCAGGTACCTAAGGCAGGTGTTTATCTACATGGTAAGGATCTGAGGTATATGTACATATGTGTGAATAAATGAATGAGTGAATGAATGAACAAAATAGGTGAGTGAGTGAGTGAGTGAGTGAGCATACATCATCCTCACTAACCAACCTTTACAGATAATATAATACCCAACCAGACCGACCAAAGAGTCATAAAATCCCTTTTCTTTCCCAAACACTCTATACATACTTATCCCAATTCCACAAGACGATACAACGTCATCCATCCGTCCGTTCGTCCGCGTACTTACTTTTATCTTCATGCATGTATACACACCTATCTACAACACAACACCATCCACCCCTTCCACCCCAAAGCGCAAGAAATACCATATCTACTTTGACAAGGATATTAATGAATCCCCCACAGACAGCAGCAAACGCGCATAAACGCCGACTTGATAAACCCTTGAACCGCAGATGGGGGCCATCCGCGTATATAATAAAAACGATAATGGTTGGAAGCGGTGCTGACTGACCGACGTGGTATTTGAATATGCAGCCGCAGATCGTCGCTACATGATGCCAAGATAGGCGAAAAAAAAACATAATATGAGAATAATAGCACGTTACAGGCAAAGACTGCTTCTCAATTGGGCTATCGAATTAACAGGGAGGGGGATCAAATACCATAAACCTTTCCTAACTCGCCCATAAATGAAATCCCTGGAAAACCCGTCCAAGATACGATACACAAGCGAGACCGCGCGATGCCGTTTTGCCGTTTCTGTTCTAATACGCCGCCGATTTGTACCGTACAAAATTGACTGACCGTGACATGACAGAAACAAACATCCTCCGAGCCAGCAGGTGGGGTGGAGAATCGGGGGATGGGGGCGGGGAGATTTACGATATGCATGCATGTCCAATTTCCTCCCCAGCTTACTTGTCGGCCTTAGCATCGGCCTTAACGGGCTCCTCGCCTTCAAGTGCCGGCATCTCGTCGTCATCCTCCTCCTCCTCCTCCTCGTCATCGGAGCCGGGGGCTCCACCAGCGCCGCCCAGTTTAGAGAAGTCGATCCCGCCGAAGTCACCGCCGCCTGTAAAAAAAAAAGAAAAAAAAAAGCGTTAGTTCAATATTTCACTAACATGACCAGTTTGAGTTTGCGCCCGTGGCCATGTAATATTCAGGCTTAGAGAGATTGATCACGTACCCATACCCCCCATGCCGCCCATACCAGGCATGCCTCCTGTACACAGATGCGTTAGCTATTCTAGTTCCAAATGCTAATTATTTCGAGGGGGGGGGGGGGGTGGAATCATATCGTAGACCGAGCTGTATCATTATGGTACTGAGGAGGAAGGAATGGAAATTAAATGGTGGCGGGAGTCGACGTACCCATGCCGCCGAACTGGGAGAAGTCTTCTTCGGGAGCCTCGTTCTGCTCGTCCTCGTCGACCCACTTGTCGAAGTCGGTCTTGAGGAACTGGACCTTGGCAGCGTCCTTTAGCAGGCGAGGCCAGTATTCCTCATTGAGGGCCTTCTTGCGCAGCTTCATCTCGACATTGCGAGCAGTGTGGCTGATCTTGCTGTTCTCGACGTCGATCTCGGCGTAGAAGGAGAGTTCGAGGTGATAGGTTCGCTTCAAGGTTTCCGAGTGGCCGTGGAAAGTTAGAGAGGTAGGCTTGAGGTCGAGCTTCAGGTTTTCCTTGGGTACGTCGGGGACGGAGATGGTCAGGTAGATGAAGTTCTTCTCAGCGTCGGTGCTCGAGGAGCGCTGAGCCCAAAGAACTGCGAGTGTGGGAAAGCACGACGTTAGCTCCCAGATGCCCACACGGCCCAATACAGGGAACTCCAAATAGCTAGCTGGGTGGTAGCCAGAGAATGGAGGGGTAGGAAAAGAGTGCGGGTTGGTGATGGCGGGGTAGACGGGGGCATGAGAGACGATGACGAGACTTACCTTCGGGAGTGACTTGCGACATATTGAAGATTGTTTGGTGGGGGGTTGTATGAAGGAGAGGTCGCGGTAGAGCTAGTGACAAGTGGTGTAAGTAAGTAGTTGGCGGTGAGTTGCGCGAGATTGGGGTAACAGACGAGTTGTTGATGTTGGTTGGGTGGGAGGCTTGGAGGCTTGGAGGATGGAGACGATGGAGGCGATGGAGGCGATGGAGGCGATGGAGGGAGGGAGGAGGGACAAGAGAGGGATAGAAATATGTGTGTATGGTAGCTATAAAGTATAAGTACTCATGTAGCTAGGTTAGGTATGTGTGTGCACAATTGTGCAAGTGCAAGTGTGTCTGTAGGTCTATAGGTCTATAGGTCTGTAGGCAGTTGATTGGGTTGTTTGAGGGGTGTTTAAGTACCTCTGAACCCGAGAATCTGAGATTCCGGAGCGGGATGGTGGTGATGGTGGTGATGGTGGCTGTTGGCTGGGAATATTGTTCAAGGTTTGTTATGCAGGTGAGGCTGGGGAAGATGGACAGGAGGGAGAGCTTGGTGCGGGAGAGGACGTCTGAGTTTTAGGTAGTTCAGAAGGCAGTTGAAAGGCAAGTCTGAAGGCAGTAAGTACTACTTACTTGGGCCGTGAGAAGTAGGCAGGTCGTGGGCCGGTCGTAGGTAGCACTCTCAGGTTCGGCTCAGGTGCATTCAGGCGGGTTCTTCAAGCAGAGGCAGAGGCAGAGGCAGAAGCAGAAGCAGAAGCAGTTGGTGCAATTGTATTTGGTGATGCAACCGGCAGGGAACCCCACTAAAGCCGGGGTCGCATTTCGATTCTATCAAATTCTTAGAAGCACTACGGCGCGCTATACAATTCCACCGGGCATTGTACTACCCATGTACCTTCTGCCGCCAATGCACCCGTGCGAGTACTTCCATTTGTCATCTGTGATTTATGAATTGTTAGACAGCCTGCATCCATTTCTCTGCACTTTCCTTACATCCATCCGTCCATCCATCCATCCTAAATACAGGAAACCCTCGAGGCATCTGTCTACGATGCATTCCCCCAGCAGCAAAAAAGCTGAAAAAAAAAGAACAAAGGACCAATTAGGCAATTATTTTCGAGATAATACATACCTCTTCCGTCTTTGTGTGTGGTACACTACTAATATAATTCATTGTTTTTTCCCCGATATGGATCTCATTACATATTTATTTATTATCATTAAGTAAGCAGACATTAAGTCGGTTGGTGTACCTACATACTAAATAGAACGATGGCTATGTACTGCTCGGCAGGGCTGAGCACCCACTTGCAGCGTGCCTGCGTGTGCATGTGTGTACCTCCTACGTATGATGTATGTATGTAGTCAACGTTGCTGCCTTCACACCTCAGTTGCCTCTTCCTCTACCTTGGCTCCTTCTCTACCTTGGCTGGCCACTTCCGAAGCGGAGCACCACATGTGAAAAAATGAGGCAAGGGAAAAAAAACAGGAGTCTTCGCAGTATCATACAAGCTTTAACATTCTTTTTAGGAGGTATCTCCTATTTAAATTTAGAAACCGAATGCCACCGAGTAAGGGCTTGTGGGATATAATATTATATACTAGTATATATACTAGTACATACAATGGCTAGATATATCACCCTACCCAAGAGGTACCCAGCACTCATCATGTGTGACGACTAGACTAGATATTATCCGATTCTCGATTCTCCCAACCAGATGATGTCCCAACCTCGGGTCTGACTGGGTGCCTTCCATCACCTTTGTAGCACATGACTAATCGGGCTTAGCGCGCCCGCCGCTTTTGTGACAAAGTTACTTTTTTTATGTATTAATTCATGCAGACCGAAAGAAACGGTCAAAACGGCGGTAGGGAAGGGTTTTAACGGTCCAAGTCGAGTCGACTTACACTATTGGCCAGTTCTAGATGCCTGGTTACCGTTGCTGAACAACTTCGGAAAAATAGCACACGGGATCGGCTGTGATCGACCTTGTAGAGAACCTGCCTTGAAAAAGAACCCCAAGGCTGTTGTATTTCAAATTCCGTAACACGTGGGGAGAGCCACTCGAGCCTTCACTCGCATCAAGTAGCTCGATCTCAATATTTGGGACATGCGTAGCATGTGCAGGACGGCACGGCATGGCGGTTCTTTATAAGCACTAGAAAACCGCCTAAGCAGGGTGTTCGCCACTTGGGGGCGTACGGCCGGTAAAGAGCGCCAGGTTTCTCGGAGTGTGAGTTGATGGGAGGCTTACCTCGAGCGCCTCAAGGCTAAAATAAAAGTCTAATCCTGTGCGGTGACCAAACCGTAGAGTTCTATAGGAGGAAGCGGTGTATGAAGCTAGGTAGATAGCTTTATATGACGGTAGTTAGGAGTGCCCTAGCCTACGACGCAGCAGCTCGCTACTTACGGACAGCAGACGACCAGCTATAGGACGCGAGCAGATGTTTGGCTACTATACGGGCTAGGCCCTTGGGAGGGTGGTAGGGGTACGAGCTCACAGAGGAATGCTGATCAGGCGCCTTGTGGCCGAGATTGGTGGCCCCCTTATTGACCTATACGAACCTAAGCAACAGGGTCGCAGCGCTCGAGGCTCAGCTTGCTAACTCGAAATACTGAAGGCCGACAGGAACGGTGGGCCAAAAGACGGATATCCTAATTGTGGAGGTGAAGAAAAGCAAAGGCACTGCTGAGAAGACGCACCCGTTGGGGGCTGTCTGAGAAGATGACTGGGCGGCTGGATGGTATACGATAAGACCCTCGCACAGTCGCCACCCGATAGCAGAGTATTCCCCTAGCGGAGAGGAAGTGTTTGAGAGGTGCAGGGTGCTGTGAAAGCACAAATGTACTTCAGGCATACCCTCACCTAAATATCGCGAGCAGGTAACCTAATATAACTTTCTTATCCAATGCCGTCGGCGAGACAGTCTAATGCTCTCATTAACTGCTTCGCTCTTTGCTTCTGCCAACCTTGGTCCCCTTCGCAGTTTCTTGCCTCCGTACCAGCTTTTCATTTTTCTATTGTTCATACCCCTCGGACAAATCGTTCGAAACTTTGTAACAGCCCGGCATGTCGATTGAAGTCACCAATGCCTTAGTTTAATTCAATATTTATTCGCTACCTGAGCTCAATAATAGTCTCTTTGTTGATGGTTTTTGTAGACGTATTATTAGAGCCAAAAGAATGACGATGTTGCTGCTGCAGTGCTTGCGGATTATTGCCGTCACCTTCGACACTTGTGTAGGGGCTTGCGCTCCGAGACTCGCTCCTAGCGTAGTTATCAGACGGTTCTCTGATAGCCATCCACTCGATCTTAGTTTCGAAGCTTATAGTTCATCGTCGGGCTATTCTGGACGTCGGGCCGCGCGGTGACGAACGTATGCGTTGGTGATAAAGGACGTATTGATAACATGGTCGCGGGAAACGCGAATAGACACTCGACGTTCACAACGCCGTGGAACTGCGTGTCATTCGGTTGCGAATTCAGACAATACACGTCGAATATAAGAAGCATAGACGACGTGGCCATGGCGTCTGGGAACAACGGCAGGGATCGAGGCGTTGAGGGCGGCGTTGATGTCGTTTCGGAGGATCTCTATGGGTTGGCTAGATCATAGATGTCGAGACGACCTGTAGGCTAGCACTGGGTCGTTCCATGCTCATGATAACAAGGCTCCGTATATTTTAGGACAATGTGGAATTCGTCGATGGTTGTCGCATGATGTGCGGCGTAGTTAACAGCAATCGAGTCTGTCGAGGCTGCTTCTTAATGAGACAGACACTGAGTCGATTTACGGCATTTTAAAAGTACCTAGCCATGATCACAATGAGCAGACACCTACATGTAGGTATTGTATAAGGAGGTACAAACCACTCAATATTTATTTATGGTTTCCCAGGTATCAATCGGCCTAGATAAGATTAATAGCTACAAAACCGGTTGGTGAAGCAGCAAGCCACCTTTTTGCAGCCACGCCACTTACCTAAACTATTGTCATACCTACGCGAAGACCCTCCAAAAAAAAACCATAAATTCTTTATACTGGTCCTCATCTAAACTGGTACGGGATCTTCTAATGTGTCAAGAACTTTTGATAAGTTGGCATGCTGCCGAAACACTTCTTTGGGCTCCTTTACATCGGCCTTTGTATATTTGCTTACTTAACATAGTTGTGCGATTTATTGTTAATACTTCTATTTTAAAAACTTCGACAACGTAGGCACCAAGCAATAAACAAATCAGACATTACACAGCTGCTTCCGGCATTCTAACAAGCCCTTTCAAAACAATAAGACCGTTCTAATAAATAACTAGTCACTATCTGTTTATTACGGTAGGCTTGGGACTTGGGACTTGGCAGGGATGGACTAGGTCTGGAGTTATGTAAGGTTAGATAATTATACAAAATAGTGTATATACTCAACTTAAGCTTCCCTGGGGCTAAAAGCGGCACGGCTCAGGTGAAAGTCTCGATCCGACGGATTACTTAACGCACAATGGCTGGAATGCGATGTCTAAAAGGAGCAGCGGGCTCATCACAACCCAAGCCTGCATGCATCTGCATCTGCATTCGCGTGACCACATACTGCTATCTCCTCCATACGACCTGGTTACCTCCGGACAGCAATAAAGCGAGCCATCCATCCTTGGTACCGCCATTTTCATTTATTTGCTTTTATCTCGGTTTAGGAAAAAAAAAAAAAAAAAAGAGCTCACGCACATTTGATCAACGTAGCATTGTATTACTGGCATTGTATTACTGGGTACGCAAAGCTTGTTTTACTCCCCCCTTGTCAAACACTTGATTCGATCATTCCCGTGGAACACGAGAAAAGCAAAAAGATAACCGGAATACCTTGTAAGCAACGTTCAATCTACTTGACAACTCGAAGTGTCGGTAATACGAGGTAACAACGTTGGTTGCTTGAGGCTAGGTATGTGGTTCAATACAGCTGTGTCTATTACTAAACCAATGATCGCCCGGGATGTACATGACTATTTAAACCTGCCCAATAGGAGGCAGGCATATACTACCTGGGCATGTACTTAAGGTAGGTGGTAGTGTACATATTATACTAGTAGTGGGCAGATAGGGGGGTACTTATGGCTAGGCGTATGTAGGTAGCGGGAGGATAGCGGGGTAGTTCCCGAATAGGTACCCGGCGAGGTGGGGGTGCCTAATCGACAACAATGGATACACCGAATCCCCGCCGAATCCCACGTCCTGATTACCTATACATATTACGGAGAGGTACAGAGTACCTACTTCAGTACATGGAAGTATCCACAGCACAACCTTTCCTGCTTCAGCCTTGGGCTCTCAGAAACCTCAGCCTCGGGACCAGTTCCATCATTTCCCTATCAACGTCATCGCCAGACCCCACGACATTCTTGATACCGATTACATCCACGCCTGCGCCCCATCACAACTTCACGACATATAGTCCCGACCTCTAAGCTCCTTCCTCTGTGCCACAGTCTATCTTCCAAGATGGAGAGCCTCAAAGCTCTCTTCGTCAAACCGGATCCCAATGCCCAGGTAAGAATCACGTTCTCTTCCACCTATCGTTCGATTCCGACGCCCTAGCACAATATCTAGATCTCATAGAAAGACCTAGGCATGAGGGCAAGACCTAGATACTAGCAAAACACCCGATCCGATCCGACCTGACCCGCCCGAACGGGCTTGCGTGGATATAAAATAGAAAGAGAGAATAACCAGAGCATAAAAACCAGCCGGGTAGTCTAGACTAACGAAGATCTCTTTCCCCAGATGCGCAAATGCAACCAGCTCATCCGCTCCAACCTCCGCAAACTGGACCGCGACATCGCCGCCGTGCGGCAAGTCGAGCAGAAGACGAAGAACCTGATCGTAGCAGCCGACAGGCGGGGCGCGCGCGACGCATCGCGAGCGCCACAAGCACAGCGCGAGGCGCGGGACTTTGCGCGCGAGCTGATCCGGGCGCGGCGGACGTCGGCGCGGCTGATAACATCCAAGGCGCAGCTGAGCAGCGTGCAGATGCAGGTGAACGAGGCGTTCGCGGTGCGCAAGATCGAGGGCAGCATCCGGGCCAGCGTGGGCATCATGAAGGACGTCAACAGCCTGATCCGCCTGCCCGAGCTCGCGGGCACCATGCGCGAGCTCAGCGTCGAGCTCGTCAAGGCCGGCGTCATCGAGGAGATGGTCGGCGAGAACCTCCCCGTCGACGAGGCCGCCATGTTCGAGGACGAGGAGATGGAGGCTGATGGTGAGGTCGATAAGGTCCTCGGCGAGATCCTCAAGGGCAAGATGGACAAGGCCGGCCCCATGCCCAGCACCCCCGTCGCGCCCGAGCCCGCGCCCGTCGAGATGGAGGACGCCGAGGAGGACCAGGAGGCCATGATGGATCAGATGAGGAACAGGCTCGAGGCTCTACGGAGCTAGTCGGTTTAGCTCTTCCTCAATTCCTAGGGTTTTTTTCCGACCGTACAAGTTGTGTCTATTTCCTCATATCATATCATATCATATCCATGACGATTGCGGCGTTTGGGAGCGGGCAGCCTTTGGGTTAATGAGACAGCATCTCGTGGTTGGGTCGTTGTAATTGAATTCATTCACCATCATCATCTTCTTCATCATCGTTGTTCAGCTACGAGGTCGAGAAAAATAGAACCAGGCTGGACATCCATCCAATCCATCCATTTACATACTTATATACACATACAGGAAAGAATGAATGAAAGAAAAGAAGGAATCAGCCGATTCTATTCTAGTCATATTCAAAATCTTTGGTTCTATGTACGTGTCGTATCCAATTTCTTCTCCCATTCCCGACCCTGAGGAATGGGGAATTCCCCCAAGTTAGATAAGCATGTAAAGCTAGGGTAGAGAGATGGTAATGTGTGAACATGAAAGAGGATAAATCCATCTATCTAAACCCCCATCTCGGCGTCGTGGAGACGTGGTCGGGCCCCTGGTCCTCAGCCGTCCAGTCCCAGCTCGTAGCCGTGAACACGTCGCGCGCGAATTTATCCGCGCCCATGGCGTTCTCGAACCGCAGCCTCTGGTCCCCGGCTAAGGCCCTCGTGAAGCGAAAGGGTCTCTCGCTCTCCGCGTGCGGCTCCGGCTCCGGCTCCGGCATCCACGCATGCGCGGCGCGCCCCGTCTTCCACGCGGCGCGGGAGATGGGGATGGAGTTGGCCGACAGCAGGCCCTGGACGAAGTCGAGAATGGGCAGCAGGCGCGTGCGCAGGCCGCAGTTGGTGTGGTTCTTGTCGATCTGGTACGCGGGGCACTGGCGCAGGGTGCCGAGCACGTGGTCAACCGGGAGTAATGCTGTGTCGGCGACGGCGTCCAGGGACGCGGGCGAGAAGTCAACGAGGAACAGCAGGCCCTTGTTCGTGAGGAACTTGAACATCTCACCCAGCTGGTACGAGTCGCACGCCACGCTCGAGTCGTAGCCGAGCTTGCACTGGCGTGCGCTGCGCGACGACGTGTATAGCATGAGGAAATGGCGCGGTACTGAGGCGAGGGTGTTGAGCACGCTGTTGCGCCGGTATTGCAGTTCTTCTGGTATAGGGAGAGACGGGATTAATACGCGTGTATTATATCAGCAGCTTACGTTCCCTGGAAAGGGAAGCAATGAAAGCAGCGATGTTTATGGGGTATTGAAGGGAAAGGAAAGCAGTAAGGAAAACTTACGCTCAAGCCCGTCTTGCAAATACCACCAAGTAGCACTCGTCATCTCGTCCTCGGTCTCGCCAAACGAGCTCCATTGGCAGGAGCCGTTCATGATGAGCTCTCGCGTCGCGGCCTGGAACTTACCGGGTTGGTTGAGGAGCCAGGAGACGAGGATCTTCTGGCGCAGGACGTTCTCGGTGGCGCGGGTCATGCCGCTGAACCCGGCCCCGTCGTCGCGTGCGGGCTTCCCGCGGCTCGTGAGCGGCCACTTGAACTTGAGGCCGGTAGCGACGTACTTGGAGACGGCGGCGGCGCAATCGAAGCGGTCGGCGAGGACCGCCAGCGTCGTCACGAAGGACATGGTGATCTGCGCCTGGGCCGTCTTGGCATCCTGACCGTGCAGGATCCGCAGAAGGTCTGCGAAGACCATCTCCCGGTACGCGTACGACGTCGCCACGTCGTCGTCGTGGATCGAGACCCAGGGCAAGTCCCCGGCCTCCGCGTCTCCAGGCTTCACGTTTTTCAGCGACAGCGCCGCGAAGGCGTCCGCAACATCATTGGCTTCTTTGAAGTGTGAGTCGCCGAGGAGCTTGTCAAAGTATTTGGACTGGCGCTTGAGCACGGCGAGATCGACGCGGAACGCAAGACGCACCCTCGCTTTTGGCGGGGCCGGCTGCGGCGGCTGCAGCTCCCCACGACCCGTCACGTGTCTCGGCTGGTGCTGCTGAGCTGCTGTTTTCCGGGCTGACCGGATCGTGTCCTTTGAGTTCTGAAAGGTGGCGTCTAGCACGATGTCGCCGTGCTCGGAAATGACGACGACTTCAGGATGCTGCTTCTGGACCCCACCGCGAGGGGGTTCGGACGACGAGTCTCCTCCGTCCGGTGCAGCGCCGGCCGAGTCCTCCATTTGGTCTGTCTCCGGTGTGAGGCAATACCTTGAAGACGAGGGAATATGATGACCTCATCAGCCTTCGGTTGCGATGAACCGTTCCTTATGTTCTGCCCCTTCAAGGTCTATGAGAGCGTAATCCGTGATTGGGCTCGCGATGGATAATTACCTAGGCCGTGAAACGAATGAAAACGTTGGCCTCTTGTGCACTCACTAAAACAAAATACGTCAAAGATTTATACTAAAGAAACAACTCATATCAGTGTCAAGGTTATTAAATTTCTTTGGTTGTCGTACTCGGAGAACCAATATTTCTTATTCCTTATATGCGACGATGTTGGATCCCTAACATTGAAGTCATTGTGGGTGAGATGCTAGGTGACTATCTGGGTGCCTAGCCTGGGGAAAGGGCTCAGCGCTAGACCAATCAGGGGCATTCCATGCTTCCTATTGGCTGTTTTCGTTATAGATACTTAACTACCTGCTAACCGGCTTAGGTAGTATATTGTGTATTGCTACCCGCTTTAGTATCAACAACCTCTTCCACGTCATTCAAACATACTATATCATGACAACAACTACATTCGTTATATAGCCCTTTCTTAAACAACAAATATGTAAATTTACAATCAAATAACATTAAATCACAGAGACAGTTTGAAACTTTTGCTCATCCTGGTTCACACATTTATTTATGTGTTTGTTTGGCTTAAGTAGCTGTTTAAACAAGGAGATGTGACAAGCTGGAGGGAGGGACCTTCTGTGCTGTTGACCACAACGGTGAATATGATTCAGTTGCTGCTGGCTCGCAGTATTTATGACACAATATTTTATCGTAATCACCCGCTTTCCACCAACCGAGACACCTACCTACCTACCTCTACCCAGGTACCCAAAAACAGTTCCCTACCTATGGAGAGAAGAACAGGTGCTCCCCCTTCAGTTTCCTACTAAGGTTCCATCTCCTATGTTGTATCCCATTCCGTTTAATTCACGCTGTCTGGGACTGCCTCTACGTAGGCTGTTACATCAAATGCCTATTTGAGAAGCCACTTCCTTGCTCAATTTTCGCGTCTTCGACAAGCTTTGCTATATATAAATCTTCCTTCTCCAATAACCTTCTTAGATATACACAGACTCACCGTCTCGATATTTTTGAAGTCAGGCATCAAGCATTACTTTTGAACAGATCTTCCGACATTCAATTACATTCCGACACGTCCCCGCTAACCAGCCGGCCCGTCTACCTCGTCTTTATTTGATCTTCAATCAACTCCCATCAACAACACCTGCCTGCCGTTTAGCCATAGCCATGTTTGGGTATGTTCAGACGCTCGGGCTTAAGCCCAACTGGGTATATCTCTGTATTCCTTTTCTACGAAGTGAGGCGGAGCTGACAAAGGAATACGTCTGTATTTAATACCTTTCCCCCTGCAAAATAACTAGCACGCTAATCCGTTATAGTCGTTTGGCATTGTTGTTACTGGTGAGAGCTACAGTGTTGGCTCATACCACGTCTTCCTATATACTCCCGTAGATTAGGATAAGCCAGAGGATAGTAGAGAAGGAGCTGTAGGGGTCTGCGTAGAATGGTTACATGAGACGGACCGTCCTAGGGCTCTGTTCGAGATTGGGCCCTGGAGACAATACCCCGGTTCGAGTACGACCATTGATGACTGGATCTGCCGTAAATATAACCCGAGACTATTTCAAGCTGAGTATGACGGCGGCGATGCGACACCCACAGAACTCAAGGAAGGCTTTATTTCTTGGACACTCAAGTTTTGCCCCCACATCTGGATTGTCAACGAGAGGTGTAAGAGTCACTTAGCCCTATCTAGCATTGGTTTTCTGACAGCACTCACTCACAATCTTGTAGTAGCAGACGCCTGGGATCAGGCTCGGCCCGTTATAGTAGAGAACTGGGATATAATCATGGCCCTTCAACCTGGGTTCCCTATGGAGGAGGAGGATATTGACATCTTTCAAAAGACATATCCAGATCTTTGAACGAGCCTCTATCTGCTCCATCTACGCCTAGTCTAAGCCAGCGAAGAGGCCACAGAGGGGGATACAAGGAAGAGGTGATTGAGTCGCGTTGGGGTGGTCAATAGTAAAGACATTAAGATCTGGTGTGGTGTGGCCTACGCCTTATTCAATTGAATTGACATTCAATGTAGACGATACGTTGATATACTTCGTCCTCCTTTGTCTGTACCCATACTCATTAGCTAATAGTGAAACTATTGCGGAGTATCATGTCAGTAATATCCGCTTCCCCAAAACACTCATTTAACCATGACTAGCCAACGCCATACCTCGCACATAGAGTAAGCCTTCAACCGTGGCGTGATTACAATTAAGAAGGGTCTGTTAGTATTGGAAGGCGCCCCAAAAATGTATTGACTCGAACTCAGCTTTTCTAATTTCATTCGTTCTTCGCCGGTGCACTTCCGCTGCTCTCTCTCACCACTTGTCTCCCGGTATCGCTCAGTAACGAATTGCTACGCGAGGGGCATAACTAGTATATAACACAATACAATAAGGATGTCTGTCACGTACGACCATAGCCATCGGAAAACTCGGGATCCCGTCCGCTCTCCCATAGATAAGCCGGTATGAGCGCCAAATTAGTAGTTGGGTCGGTGACGACCAGCGAATCCTTGGTGTTGTACGTAACCTTCCTTTTTTTTTGGTGCTATATTAGGTGATTCCAACATTAACTTATTATTCTTTGGGATTGCTCGGGATTGCCCGGCGCAGCATATTTAAGCTGGCGTGATGGATTCAGCAGCCTCCGGCTTTGTTCTTGAGTCCGTCTTGGCGCTGACCTCATTAGGTCCAGCTACCACCAGGCTTTTCTTGCCCCCGAACAACGGCCAGTGGCCCTTGACCTCGCGATATCTTAAGACGCCTAGGGAGACGACAATGGCGATCCAGTAAATGTTGTATGAGATAACCGAGCCGTATGTTGCCGAGTTTGTCCACCCGAAAATAGCGTTGAAGATACCCCAACCCGAGCCACCGTTAAGTTCAGGGCTACAGCACTATGCGTGTCTATTGTCAGTATTATGACCTGAATTGAGAGTGACGCTGCACTTACGTTGACGTGCCAGACGCTCTTATCGATGTCGTATGATCCGGGTCCGCTCCCTAATTCGGCGGCATCTCCTCCGACGATATTATTCCACTGTTGGGCTTCAAAGTACCAGACGGCGCGTGAGAAGAGACCCGCGCCGACTAGATACAGTAGACAAGTGGAAACGACGAGGAAATACTGCAGCCGACTCGTAGTGCCGCCCCTAGAGAATATCAACGCGCCATCCCACGGCTCGGATGATTCCCTTGTTTTACTCACCTGTATAAGATATATCCCACAATACACCCAACGATTAGCCCTATGACAACAGGCAAGGGCACAGAGGTAGCAGGCGCGGAGAACGAAACGCCAGCGATGAACACAATGGCCTCGATCCCTTCTCGCAGCACAGTGATGAACGGAAGCACGAACATGGCGTATTTCTCCGCGAAGCGCTTCAACCAGCCGCGGCGAGACCCGCCAGCGTTGACGGGCGCCTCGACGGCTTTGGCGAGCTTCACGCGCCACTTCTCCTGCATCTTGCCGACGCGGAGAAGGGCGACGCCGACGACGCTGATGATGAGCGACGCGAACAGCGCGAAGGCGCCCTCATAATTGTACTCGTTGGTGTCCCATGCGTTGCGGCCTACCGTGTAGAAGGTGCCGATGATACCGCCTGCGACGACGAGACAGATGAAAAGGCCTGCGGCGACCCCAAGCCAGACCTTTTGTATAATTAGCAAATTGGGCGTGCAATTCCGCGCAGACATTATATATTTTTTGTTTTGTCCGGAGGCCTGGTGGTCTTACCTGTTTGACGAGAGCCTTGTATACGGCAGCATCGCGGTTGGGGCCATCGAGCGTCTGCTTAAGGAAAGCAAGGAGCACAGAGACGATGATGACAGTCTCGAGTGTCTCGCGGAAGACGACGAGAAAGACAGGCACAGAGAAGACGTCTTTGGCCATGGTGATGATGTCGATTGATCGCTTCACTTACACCTAACCGCGTATAAGAAGACAGGACGAGAGAAATCGACGATAGGAATGAGAATGCCCCGTGCAAGATACACCTACTATAGGCAGGAGAATCTGGTCACCCCTGTGTTAGCTTAGAGCGCACTGTGGTGTAACACAACGGCTTCGATGTTCCACGATTATCTATTCGATCTGATAAAACAAGTTGGTGTGGGGCCATCCCACCCACCACCCTCCTCCCACGCGCAACAAGCTTGAATGGGCTGACTTCATCACCTTGATACCTACATGGCGGCCCGGGATCTTCTGTTGCAGCCGATAGCGGCTAATAAATGACTGGCTCAATGAATCAACAACCCTGGGAAGTTCCGTGTCACCCCATTTTGGGGCCGGGCTGAAAAAAAGTAGTTATTCGCGTTGCTCCTAGGGTCATGCTAGCTGGTAAACTATCATATTTGATGTTCTAAATAAGCCAGGATCAAACGATTGAAATCAGCTGAGGGATTTTTTATTTCATTATACCTGAAATACAGGGAAAAGATACATGTCTTCTAACCTCTTGCTAATGGGATGCAAATGGTAAAGAAAAGAAAATATGAGTACCTGCGGCTGGAATAGGACTAGTTGCGGTGTCTCATAGATGTGCTGCCGATGAGAAATACGGGGTAGAGGGACTGCCATGCCGGCCAAGAGAGCACAAGCTTTTCCGTTTCCTAGTTTGGACTGCAGGCGTGGTTGTTATCGGTTACCTACCCGACGCCGAGGAAAGACGTTTCCTATCAATGGACTAACATCTCTCGTCTTGCGCTAATAAACGAGTGAACAATCAAGCCGATTGAGACCATTTAAGCCCACAGTTCAGCTTTCCGGGCCTATACCGTACCGAATAGCGAATTAGAGCAGTTGTCAAGATCGTTTCATCGTGGTGGCTCTGACCCCTGCTGGTGATACCATGCATCATTCAGCCGGTTGTCTCTTTGCACGGGCTTTGCACTACAAGCCACCAAACTCTACACCATTGGTCCTACACTCCAGCACCGCTTCAGTACCTACCTGCACCTTAGAATGAAAACCTCGGACCTTTTCATGTATAATCTGGCCCTTCTTTCCTCTTTATTGGGTTAGTTGAAATATTTAGCGTCCCAGGGAACCGGATAAGACTGTTTGGACGGAGCAAACACCACCAAATATTTAAACAATGGCGCCCTAGTATCGGAGATCCCCCTCTGGTGAATGCAGGCTGACCGACGATGCGGGATATCATGCCATTCAAACAAAGCACAGGAATCGTTCGTTCCCGCCGTTACCGCTCGGCAAGTACAGTTCGAGACCCAGCCACATGCCTCGTGTTGCTCTGCTGCTTCCTTCGCGCCACTAGGTCGGCCTATGGAGTAACATAGGCGAGAGGGGGGCAACCATGTTGTCTTACACTGTAAAACTAATCTAACCAAGTAGCCTGCGGCCTAGGGTGGTGGTAGTATGCAGCTCCAAGCGAGGATCAGATAAGTCGATGATCCCAGGAGAAAATAAAGCCTATTTACCATACCAGCCCAGCGGTGGTGCTGCACACCCACCCGGCCCCAGATTATCTGATTGATAAGACAATCAATCTCGCGTGGGCATTGCCATTCCCTTATGCATTGAAATAATAGGCACGCAGGAGTGCTAAGGTTATCTTTGCTTTTCCCCGTCGCTGCGTATAGCATGGTCCCCAGAAGCCATTCGGGTCTCAAACCGTTCGCTTTCGTATGCGGCCATCTCTTCCTTACTCAACCCACTTACACGCGTGCCCTGTCTCAAGCATATATTTGACTTCAGGCTATCAATCCAGAGGCATCGTGTTACCTATTAGTGGGCTTCGTAATGGATTTACTCATCACAAGGTACGTCTTGCTCGTGGCGTGGGCTTTAGCCACCTTAGACCTCGCAGCCGCGGCGACGGTGACGTACGATTTCAACATAAGCTGGGTGACGGCCAACCCAGATGGCGCCTTCGAGAGGCCGACCATTGGCATCAACGGCCAGTGGCCGATTCCGCAGATAGAGGCGAACGTTGGCGATAATGTCATCGTCCACGCTACGAACCAGTTGGGGAATCAAACGACCTCGTTACATTTCCACGGCCTCTTCATGAACGGCACGGCTCACATGGATGGCCCTTCTCAAGTCTCGCAATGTAGCATACCGCCGGGGTCGAGCTTCACGTATAATTTTACTGTAAGACTATCTTGCAATTACCTGAGTTCAATTAAATATCAGTAGAAACCTAACTAATGGACCGCAGATCAACCAACCCGGCACCTATTGGTACCATTCTCACACAGGTGGCCAATATCCAGACGGGTTAAGAGGACCGCTGATAGTCCACGACCCGGAATCCCCATTCCTGGGACAATACGACGAGGAGATAATCCTCACCGTCTCCGACTGGTATCACGAGCAAATGGCAATCCTACTCCCGGCCTTCAATTCGAAGGGCAACCCAACAGGCGCTGAACCAGTGCCCCAGGCCGCTCTCTTCAACGAGACGCAGAACTTGAAAGTCGCAGTCGAGCCCGGGAAGACTTACCTATTCCGCATGATCAACATCGGCGCCTTTGCAGGGCAGTACATCTGGTTCGAGGGACACAACATGACCATCGTCGAAGTCGACGGGGTGTACCACCAAGGCGCTGAGGCCGAGATGATATACCTGTCCGCCGCGCAGCGCTGCAGCTTCCTACTGACGACCAAGAACGAAACCACGGCCAACTATGCCTTTGTAGCGAGCATGGACACGGTAAGTTGAAGTGTCGGGACACAAAGTAGCCGTGTTTGCTGATGTTCGTCAGACCTTATTCGATACCCTCCCGGCGGATCTGAACTACAACGTAACGGGATGGCTCGCGTACGACGACGCACAGCCGTTTCCCGAACCCGCTCTAGTCGACGAGCTAGACCCCTTCGACGACATCACGTTACTCCCGTACGACAACCAGACGCTCTTCGGCGAGCCGGACAAGACCATCTCGCTGGACGTGATAATGGACAACCTGCGAGACGGCGCGAACTAGTACGTTCCAGCCGTTCATTCATTCATTCATTCATTTTATTTTATTCCTAACTCCCTTCACATATACCATCTATGCGACTATTAAAGACGTGAAGTACTAACTAATAGCGCGTCCAGCGCCTTCTTCAACAACATAACCTACAAAGCCCCCAAAGTGCCCAGTCTGTACACGGCGCTCTCAGCCGGCGACCTAGCGACAGACCCGACAGTCTACGGAGGATACACCAATGCGTTCGTGCTCGAAAGGGGCGAGATCGTGCAGATCGTCGTCAACAACCTCGACACGGGCCGACACCCCTTCCACCTGCACGGGCACCACTTCCAGGCGCTGTACCGCTCCGCGGAAGAAGCCGGCACGTTCGAGGACTCCAACGTCACCGAGGCGGACTTCCCGGCGACCCCGATGCGCCGCGACACGTTTGTGCTGTACCCGGACGGCAACATCGTGCTGAGATTCCGCGCCGACAACCCAGGTAAGAGCACACAGCTACTTTGTAACACCCGTTATACCTGTTTCATCTAGCCATCCGCCCTACCCTCGCACACACACACACCCATCTCAAACACCGCAACATAAAGCATCGCTAACAAAACCCCCCCAAAAAAGGCGTCTGGCTCTTCCACTGCCACATAGAATGGCACGTAACCTCGGGCTTGATCGCCACCATGGTGGAAGCACCGCTCGCGCTCCAGCAAAGCCTGACGATCCCACAGAACCACCTCGACGCCTGCGCGGCGCAGGGCATCTCCACGCGCGGCAATGCCGCCGGGAACGCCGTAGACTACACCGATCTGAGTGGGCAGAACCGCGCCCCCGACCGTCTGCCCGACGGGTAAGCCACAACTCCTCTTTTTTTTTTTTTTTTTTTTTTTCCACTATAACATATCCTGCCAATACTACTACAGAATGAAATGGAAAAAATATAAATATAAATAAACCAAACTAACGAAGATAATCCAACACCCCCAGATTCACGGCCCGCGGAAAGGTAGCCCTCGCCTTCAGCATCCTCAGCGGCCTCCTCGGCGTGCTGGCCGTCGCGCTGTACGGGCTAGCGCCGGACCCGGCCGCACGCCCGCAGCAGCGCGCGGCTGAATCCGTGGCATCCAGCTCGGACGCGAACGTAGAGGGCGTCGTGGTGGCGGCGGTGCCGCAGCCCAAGGAGAAATACGTCGCTGCGTCGGATGAGGCGTAGAGGGGTTGATTATTTACTTACATACCTACTTCTTCTTTACCTCTTCCTTGCGTCGGGCTGAATGACGGACCAGGTTGAGCCATAGTGTCGACGGGCGGGATATCCCACTCGCGTGAACAGCGCAAGGGGGGGAACCGAAACTCGGTAGCTTGTAGACGTAGAGAGGCAATAAGCCCACGCGTGCCTAGATAGTCCCTGCCGAAAATCCCCAATGTCCTCATCAGATACCAGCCACCCAACCAAAGACACAAATAATACAATACCAATAATACCAATCCCACACCAACCAACTCCCAACGCCGAAATCCAATATCCCCCCCCCCCCCCCCCCCCCCCCCCCCCCCCCCCCCCCCCCCCCCCCCCCCACACCACAACCCACAAAAACACAA